>JAZARR010000070.1:0-457500 GCA_037389465.1 Baylisascaris procyonis
GATTCCATCAAAGTTGAGGCGCACGTGACGGTATCGGCGAATGTGACCGTTTGCGGAAGTTGTGAGCGTTTTCGCCTACTGTTTTGAAGGATCACCTTCCAGCAGTATAACAGGCAGGTGTAAGATGGACCATAAAAACAAAAACAACAGAAGCAATCTTTGTTGTCACAACTTCTGTTGTTTGTAGTGATAGAAGTTGATGGGTGTTGATGCAATTTTTTAAAACTTCAAATCAAGAGGTGTAAAGTTCTGGCCTTTGGGGATATATGCATCTCGGAGTCCGCAAAATGGGTTCTGCCGTTCTCTTGTCAATTTTAGGGACTTTATAGAGTTTCTTGGTTTATAAACCGGTTTATACCTTTTTGAAAAGGCATATCTTAGTTTCACTAGCGCTCTTCTGCTTTTAGGAAAATGTTTTGTTAATTTTCTGGTTTTTGGCAATTGTATTCATCGGAATTTAAATGTCCATCTGAAAACGAATCGGACAAACTGTGGTTTTTTTGGCGCACTGAAAGTCGCATCATTTTCATCGGCAAGGCACGAGCGGCTGCTTTCAGATTTGTCAAATTTTTGATGGAACTTTAGACTTAAGGAATTTGTGAGCGACGAATAGGGGTTAGCAAGTGGCAAGGACAACCAATAATGAGCGAAGGTGTAAAATTACAATTATTAAACTGTAAAAGTTCAGGCTTTCGTGAATATGCATAGGGGATCCCGCGCTGTAGTAAAAGGGGAAGAACAGATCTAATAGAAAAAGGGGTATCTCTCCATTGCTCATCTTAGGGGCTACTGCAATCTTGTTTAATTTCTTGACCGACACTCGCGACGCTTGCTGCCAAATCGTTTAAATGATTGCACTAAGCGGCGTTATTTATGCGGCCGCAATAAGAAAGCCACTAAAGTAAACGGCTAGAGAAGCTGCTGGCTCATTGCTTATTTGACATGTTGCAGTGATTTGTTATATGAAGGATAAATTGGTCATTGGGTCATCTCAGGTTGCTATATTACTCAAGGAGACGAGAGGTTTTGTTGTAGCTGCAGGTGTGGTTAATCAATGTTCATTGAAAGATGGCCCTTTCGAAATGCCAGTTATGCTACAAAAGCTGCTTTGTGAGGAGAACGCTACTGCAAAACGTACGATGCCAATAAAAGGTGCCGTTAGTGCTGACCAAATTGAGAAGCAATTCGTTCACGGCGATGCTAGTCAACTATTGCTCGATAAACTTGCGGTCAATGACATAAGATTGGCGCCGAACTGCTCATCCGCGAGGTAGGCTGTCCTATTTTCTATTGTTATTCATAAAGTCATGGCAGATCTCGCTTCAGGCGAGGGAAGACCTTATTTTGTTTGTTTTTGCTCAGTATCATTGTGTGGGAAATTGGAAGGATATTATTTGGAATGTTCGCTAATGGTAAATGTTTTAATCTTGTAAATGAGTTGATTCTTGACGTATAAGAAGGCTTTAGTATCGTTTCCCGCAAATTCATTATCTGAGGCTGCCTCAAAGGATCGTTTGTCGTTCTCTACTGGTCGGAATTTTTCCTGCGGTGGATCGGACTTCTTTCGCTTTACGTGCATGGCATGGCCTTAATATCGAGCGTCACCCCAGCATTAAATCTCCACTGCCCTCCACCTTCCCCCTGCTTACTTTTCGAGATTTCCTGAAAGTAATGCTGTGCCTGTTTTGTTCTCCCAATTCACAGCAGCATATCTGATACACAGCGTTCGCTCTGGCTCACCTATGTGCTATATGCGCTCTTTATGAGCAAATAAACATACTGCAACATTATACAAGTACTAAATAAAGCCAGGTCTTGCATGTGGTTACATTGAAGATTTTCAAGCTTTGCTTATTAAGCTGCGATTGATCGTTTGTTGGATTCGCGGTAGTTTTGGTCTTGGATTGTTGATGTAAATATGTGGTCTTATTTTTGCAGTTTGGCTGCATTGTCGACGACGGCAGTTGGGGGGAGTGACTCAGGCACAATCCCCGATGAGGCGGTCAGTGCTGAGCAGTCGTTTTCTGGAAGTACCTTCAGTAATAAACCACCCGTGAGCACTCTACGTTTCTATCGTATCATTCCTTTCACTGATCTTTTTATTAGAGCAGCAGAGTTTTAAATCGACCCCGTTGATTTAGCTACCTGTCGGCTCCACTCCCGATTCCACCTATTTAGATTTAGCTATTACCCGTGTCGTCTTAATTTTCTGTTGCGAAAAATTATTCAATTGTTCCTTGCTTATTGATACATTGTAATCTTTTATAACAGAACCATTAAGCGAGAAATGAAGAGATATTCGATTCGATGCGGGTGATTTCGTGTTGGATTGTCAATTCTGACAAATGTGGATGTTTTAATCCTTCTGCCATGAGATTCGCTATCCTAAGGTTTCTATTTTAAAAGCAACCCATCCCTTTTTGTTGGAAGATTACAAGATGCAGCAACAAAGAAATACCCTCTTGGTTTATAAACATTGTATCCTTTCTATGTATTGATATGTTGTAAGGTGTAAGGGCAGTATGCTGAGAAAAGTTGTCTAGCATGAGATGAGCATTCGCCACGCTTGCCGAAAATAGCAGTGGGGAAGGAGGGGCTATGGATATGCTGGAAATGATGCTGGGTAAACGAAGGTCGAGGTATGATGAACGTTACATAGGGGAAAAGGAATCGTCCTACCCAGATCACGCAAGGATGGCATCATAGTTATTAGTTATTATTATTATTATTTAACCAAGGAAACAGTCCACGCAGACTGTACAAAGTGAAAACCCGAATATTTCGAAGGTCGGTCTTCGCCGCTGATGTCTCATTTGTTTGGGCGTAGGTGACCGCAGCGTCTTCATGATAGATATTAGCATCGTAAAACTGCTGAGTAGGTCTCTACGTCGGAGAAGGGTGGTCCATATTTTCTTCCGTATTCTGATACAAGATCGATAGTGTAGTCAGAGATCAGCACTTGCAACAACAGTAATGATCCATTACTTCGAATCGCTGCTTTTGCAGGAGAGCGTGGTTAAACGATCTTACCCAGTAGTATGGAGGGGAGGGGGGGAGGTGAGGGATGATACTGAGTGCCCAGCTGCGATCTTCATTGATCTCACTGTCGCATCCTTGTCAGTCTAACAAAATTATATCTAAAACGAACTTTCAGAGGAAAGCTGCAGAGTTGAAGCGATCATCTTCTGCGGACGATACGACTCCGGCGCCAGTACCGCTTACTAAGGAACAGATGCTACAGGCTCTTACTCATCTGCTCAGGGTACCGTTGACATGCATCTTTGTTTTTGCGAAACTTTCTTTATACTTCTTAGTGAAATCTTTCATCAGGATAGCTTTCCGTTAAAAATAGACACACCAACGTGTCCTTATAGTTTCTCTGCATTCACACCGAAGCTTAGCTTTATATCATGCATTCTTTTCTTGTACCTCGTACTTTAATTGCATGTTTTCTGCGATTCTTTGAGTGATACTGGGTCATAGAAAAGACTGACAGCGTTATTAAGAGCTGATCATTCGCATTTCATTGATCAATAATTTATTTCGTTTTCTAGGATGCTATATTCAAAAGTACAGCATCCCGGTTTCGGTCAACACAGTAGAAGGTTAACTTCGCCGAAGTGCAAAACATATTTCGTATTTGAAACTAGGCTTATTCATAGGGGACTGTTACAATGGTGGTGGTGGAGACAGGAACAAGTCGACTGTTATAGTGGTGATGACGGAGACAGGGAAAAGGAAGAAGTCCAAAGAAGGGCCCACCTTCTTGATGTACTCGAGAGAAAAGGGTAATGAATCTTAGTGCCAGTTAACTTTTGTGGTGCACTAAGAATACGCCACGCTGTGATCGATACTTGAAACACGACAGAGTAACACGGGGGAGCGGCGCTTTTTAAACATGCTACGTTACTCATACCACCTCGCATCCGCTTGGTAGCGCTTTTTCCGTTCATAAGGAATATGTCAGACGAGCAGTGTGAGATATAACTTCGTATTTCATTATGACCTAACAGGTCACTTGCGGAGCTATTAGTATTGCTTTGTCAAGGTTTTTTGCATAGTCGAGCATAGCATGAAGTACGGATATGCCTTACGGCTATACCCTACTTCAGCGAAACAAAGTGGTTGCTTTGAAAATGCAGTGATGTTTTCAATCACATATTGTTATATTTTCAATCTTTACAAAGAAACAAATATTTCCATCCCAGATAGAAAAAATTTTCACGCTTTTGTGAAATATCTTTATCAACTCGATAACCTTGCTAAATTTCTAGCTGTTTCATTTGGAGTGCTGAGTGGATCATCCATCATTCATAACTGTCCATTCGCTTATGCTCCACCACAATGATACTCATAAACATTTTTCACAATTATTTGGTACCGTCATGTAACCACGACATAGAAACCCAAAAGCGGGACGGAATTCCTTGCACCTAATGGAAGCAAAACTTATCGTCCATTGGTCGAAAACGTTTTCTTCCTAAGGATAAAGGACAGTTACCTGGCGAAAATAGTGGTTCCAACTTCAGCATTGAAACCCATGATTTCTTTTGAAGCTATCATGAGAACAGACCGGATGAGAATTTATGATAGATACGAGAGTGAATACCAAGAAGGGTGGCCGGAGGGTCACTGAAAAATGAAGGTGAAGTTGACAGAGAAGTGCTGTAAGAGTTTCCTTCTTCAAGCATACGTGCTTTTGAATAAGACCACTCAACCACTGCGTTTTGTATGGGCTTCAAGTTTCGGTAGTCTTCGTACGAGGGTTAGAGGAGAAGTCGAAAGAAAGACAAAGACAATTAAAAGCTTGAAATCCTCCTTTCTTTGCATGTTATTGCGAGGTCACAAATTTCATTGGCTGATGCTTCGTAAGTTAGGATGGGAAGGGCTCTCTTGGGTTCACTTCTGGCTGCTTTTGAAAGGAGTTTACTTTGCTGCTATGCTGCAAATGTTGAGGAAACTAAATATTGCAATAGCTTATGCTGCATACAAATTTTTTATGACAGTATTATTGTACGTAGCGGTTATTAGGAAAATTATCTGAACAACACGCGTTGTAGCCGTCGGAGCTTGCACCTAAGCATATCAAGCAGTATGTGAGATTGAATTGCATGTTGTTTCGCCTATAGGGCCCCCCTCACTTCAATCTCTAAGGTTTAGTTCATTCGCTTGGGGTGGTCACTTTATAGGCCGGAATCCGAATGCACAAAATCTTGTTGAGCAATGCCATGTTGGGCCTAAAACAATCTGCGGATTGAGTGACATGTTTATATCACTTCGATATAGGTTCATAACCCAATTTATTTCGCGACATCTTCTGATGTCATTACTTAGAAGTGCTTATTACGCTGACTTTTTTTAAGACGGACGACGACTTTGTGGTGCAGCTACATCGTGCTCATATGGACAGCCTCAACTATCGTCTCGGTCTGTGACGTGAGGACGGGTCGGCCGTTCCTTGCATCGTATTATCGCGTATTTTCCACTTCCTATTTGTTGTTGGAAGGTGTTGTAGTTCGTTTTTTTCTGGATTAGTGGCGCATTTCTAGCGGGCTTGTACTGTGCGATATCTGACAAAGGTTTGCGGTGGGCGCGAGTTTGTTGTTTGCAGTACAAATCCGTTTTTGTTGATGATATACATGGCAATGGCACATTTACTTATTTGCTTTTTAAACACTTCGAACATTTGTTGTGACCAAAAATCCGACGGTTAAATTCGAGTTATCTGCTGACTTTTGTTTTCCCCAGAGTCCGAGATGTTGGTGGCAGTGGGTTGTGAAGGAAGTGTTGAGCGTTTTCAAATAAATTGAATCGAATTTATTTCAAGGATGAAAACAGTTTTAGTGCAAGGCGTATTGTCCATAAGTATTAACCGTGTACAATTGCCGTGCTCCAGAATCCGATAATTCAGAATGGAAGAGTTTGATTCTTTTTTGAGGTCCTGATGGCCGTTAAACTTTTCTTTACCAAGTGAATGTACACTTTAGAAAAGACTGTATACACTATAGACATCGAACATCGTAAGAAATTTTGGCTTTTAGACACTCTTTCTTCAGGCTTCGAGTTTTGGAAATTTTTTTTTCGTTAGATGACGTGGCGCCTAGGCTGAGTTCGTTGGTGGGCAAAATCGGGATGTGGGAACTTCGGAAGCTTTTGAAAAAAATTTTTTCCCATAGTTCAGGAAGCTTGTAGACATACCGACTCTCTTCAAACTTCGAGTTCTTAGGAAATTTTTTCCGTTAGATAACATGGCCCAACAGACAGGCAAAGTTTGTTGGGGGCAAAACTCGCGAATGGGAACTTGGAAAATTTTTCTTCCATAATTAACGAACGTCGGTGACAGCGCTCTTTTGCTTCAATGAATTTTCACTGCTGTTGCGGTTTCGTATAGAGTCAAGGAGGGTTTCAGCGTCCATGGTGGTTTGTTGATATATTCATCAGAATACATCACTTTTATTTTGTTGTGATCCAGAATTTTCAGGATATTAAAAAGTATTTGTACTTCCGCTCAGAACCTTTTCCCGAAATGCGTCCAGCGTGCCATTCCACGTCCCGGGGTATTTCCTTTTCAATGCTCCGTAACATGCCCGACTTACCTGCACCGAAAACATGGGGAACTGGATTGGACGATGAAATGGTACACAAAATCTAGAGAGTATGGGAAATTACTTCGCCCTTTTTTCCTATAATCCCAGCCGCACGCAGAAGAAAGAAGGGCGTCCAAGGGGCGGCAGCTCCCCTTGTGGGTTAATCCTCTTCGCACTAATAAATAACTTTGTTCTCAGCATCTGATAATGAATGGATGTATGATATGAGGTGATTATTTTTTCCATGACTCCAACTGCACGCGGATCAAAGCAGGGGGCTCAAGTGGGGAGGCAGCCTACCCTGTTTGAATTCCCTCGTAATTTACGACGTCGCTCTAAATGTTCCAAAACGGTAGTTGGCCGCAGGTCAGACCATGGTAGATCAAATCACAGTAGTAGATCAAACATGGTAGATCAAAAATCTGACAGATCGAGGATCGGAAGTCGATCGTAGACCAAAAATCAGTATCAAATCAAAACATAGCAGATCAAAAATCAGAGGTAGACCAAAAGAATCAGAGGTAGAATCAAACCTTCGGTATATTTACCACTAATTTTTCACATATCGCGCTTGGATGTATAACCGATTTTTGGTCTCTCATGGTTTCATCTACCACTAATTTTTGATCTACCATGGTTTGATCCATTACCGCCATTTGATCTGCGCATTGATCTACTAGTGGACTTGATCTACCATGGTTTGAGCTACCACCGGTTTTTGGATTTTTCATCAACCGCCAGTTTTTGATCAACAGGTGGCATTTGATGGTTTCCTCTACCATTGACTTTTGATCTACAGTAATTTTCGATCTACGATGGTTTGATCTACGGGTGGCTTTTCATCTACAATTAGATCTACCACCAGTTTCTGATCAACCAATGGCATTTGACTCACCGTGGTTTCATCGACCGCTGACATTTGATCTACAGTAATTTTGGACCTACGATGGTTTCATCCACCAGTGCTTTTTATCTACCATGGTTTGATCTACCAGCTATTTTTGATCTACCACGGTTGACCTGAAACTCGTTTTTGACCCACCAGTGGTTTTTGATCTACCATGCTTCCATCAACCGCCAGCACTTACCTACGGAATTTCCGAGCACGTGAACACCTTCGTGATCCAGGCTTAAAAACACTTGAGTGTGTGGCATTCGAACATATCGGCATCGACACACCACACACCCACACGCCTGAGCCCGAGGCTAAGATTAAGATCAAGCCTGAGAACAAGCGTAAGCCTAAAACACACCACAACCCACACGCCTACGACGAGTCGAAGTCTAGGACAAACAGCAACTTCAAGAATAGGCCTAATCCTGTGATTAGGCCTAAGCCTATTCCAAAGCTTGGGCCTCAATCAGGACGCACCACACACACCTACCTAACCTTGAGCTTAGACTTGAACTCAAGCCTAGGCTTAAGCATGAGCCTACGCCTAAGCCTAGCGTGAGACAAAGCCTGAGGAGGAGCCCAAGCCCAAAACTGAGCTAGGCCTAAGCGTAAAGTAATCCTAAGCATTAAGATTGAGTATGAGAATGAACACAAGCCTAAGCCCAAGCCCATGAGAACCCAGCAGAAACCAAAAAAATTCAGATCCAAGTCCGCAATCGAACACGACCCCGAAAACAGACCAGAAAAGAACCGAATCCGAACGAACCGGCGAGGCCGTACGACCTTCGCGAGCCAGTACGAATATGGCCAATCACAAAAAATCTTCGAACATGTACGAACACTCCGAACCAGAACCAATACCGCGAACCACAACAAACTTTGAAAACATGTATGAACACTGCGAACCGGTACAAATACATCGAGCCCTGATGAACTTTGCGAACAGATTTGAATGAAACGAACACGTAAGAATACTCCGAACCGTCATAAACTTTGCAAACACGTACCAGCATTGCGAACCGGTACGAATACTGCGAAAGCTGACGAACTTTACAAAAGGTACCAACATTGCGAACTGGTACGAATACTGCGAACGCTGACGAACTTTACAAACGGTACCAACATTGCGAACCGGTACGAATACTGCGAACGGTGATAAACTTTACAAGGCGTACCAACATTGCGAACCTGTAAGAATACTGCGAACCCCAGCCTGAGCCTAAGCCTAAGCCTAAGCCTAAGCCTAAGCCTGAGCCTAAGCCTAAGCCTAAGCCCTAAGCCTAAGCCTAAGCCTAAGCTGCCTAAGCCTAAGCCTAAGCCTAAGCCTAAGCCAAAGCCTAAGCTGCCTAAGCCTAGGCCTAAGCCTAAGCCTAAGCATTAAGCCTAAGCCTAAGCTTAAGCCTAAGCCTAAGCCTATGCCTGAGCCTAAGCCTAAGCCTAAGAATAAAATAAGCCTAAGCCTAAGCCTAAGCCTAAGCCTAAGCCTAAGCCTAAGCCTAAGCCTAAGCCTAAGCTTGAGCCTAAGCCTAAGCCTAAGCCTAAGCCTAAGCCTAAGCCTAAGCTGCCTAAGCCTAAGCCTAAGCCTAAGCCTAAGTCAAAGCCTAAGCTGCCTAAGCCTAAGCCTAAGCCTAAGCCTAAGCATTAAGCCTAACCCTAAGCTTAAGCCTAAGCCTAAGCCTATGCCTGAGCCTAAGCCTAAGCCTAAGAATAAAATAAGCCTAAGCCTAAGCCTAAGCCTAAGCCTAAGCCTAAGCCTAAGCATTACGCCGAAGCCAAAGCCTACTCCTAAGCCTAAGTATAGGTTTAAACCTAAGCCTAATACTAAGCCTAAGCCTAAGCCTAAGCCCAAGCCTAAGAATAAGCCTAAGCCTGAGCCTAAGCCTAAGCCTAAGCCTAAGCCTAATCGTGAGCCCAAACCTAAGCCTAAGCCTAAGCCTAAGCTTAAGTTTAAGCCTAAGCCTAAGCCTAAACATAAGATTAAGCCTAAGCCTAAGCTAAAGCCTAAGCCTAAGCTCAAGCCCAAGCCCAAGCCTAAGCCTAAGCCTAAGCCTAAGCCTAAGCCTAAGCCTAAGCCTAAGCCCAAGCCTAAGCATTAAGCCGAGGCCAAAGCATAAGCCTAAGCCTAAGCATAGGTTTAAGCCTAAGCCTAAGCCTAAGACTAAGTCTAAGCCTAACCCTAATCCTAAGCCTAAGCCTAAGCTAAAGCCTAAGCCTAAGCTCAAGCCCAAGCGCAAGCCTAAGCCTAAGCCTAAGCCTAAGCCTAAGCCTAAGCCCAAGCCTAAGCATTAAGCCGAGGCCAAAGCCTAAGCCTAAGCCTAAGCATAGGTTTAAGCCTAAGCCTAAGCCTAAGCCTAAGACTAAGCCTAAGCCTAACCCTAATCCTAAGCCTAAGCCTAAGCCTAAGCCTAAGCCTAAGCCCAGGCCCTAAGCCTAAGCCTAAGCCTAAACATAAGATTAAGCCTAAGCCTAAGCTAAAGCCTAAGCCTAAGATCAAGCCCAAGCGCAAGCCTAAGCCTAAGCCTAAGCTGCCTAAGCCTAAACCTAAGCCTAAGCCAAACCCTAAGCCTAAGACTAAGCCTAAGCCTAAGCCTAAGCCTAAGCCTAAGCCTAAGCCTAAGCCTAAGCCCTAACCCTAAGCCATAAGCCTAAGCCCTAAGCCTAAGCCCTAAGCCTAAGCCTAAGCCTAAGCCTAAGCCTAAGCCCTAAGCCTAAGCCTAAGCCTAAGCCTAAGCCCTAACCCTAAGCCTGAGCCTAAGCTTAAGCCTAAGCTCAAGCCTAAGCCTAAGCCTAAGCCTAAGCCTAAGCTTAAGCCTAAGCTCAAGCCTAAGCTCAAGCCTAAGCGCAAGCCTAAGCCTAAGCCTAAGCCTAAGCATAATCCTAAGCCTAAGCTGCCTAAGCTGCCTAAGCCTAAGCCTAAGCCTAAGCCTAAGCCTAAGCCTAAGCCTAAGCCTAAGCCCTAAGCCTAAGCCTAAGCCTAAGCCTAAGCCCTAAGCCTAAGCCTAAGCCTAAGCTTAAGCCTAAGCTCAAGCCTAAGCCTAAGCCTAAGCCTAAGCCTGAGCCTAAGCTTAAGCCTAAGCTCAAGCCTAAGCGCAAGGATAAGCCTAAGCCTAAGCCTAAGCATTAAGCATAAGCCTAAGCCTAAGCCTAAGCCTAAGCCTAAGCCTAAGCCTAGGCCTAAGCCTAAGCTGCCTAAGCCTAAGCCTAAGCCTAAGCCTAATCCTAAGCCTAAGCCTAAGCCTAATCCTAAGCCTAATCCTAAGCCTAAGCCTAAGCCAAAGCCCTAAGCCTAAGCCTAAGCCTAAGGCTAAGCCTAAGCCTAAGCCTAAGCCTAAGCCTAAGCCTAAGCCTAAGCCTAAGCCTAAGACTAAGCCTAAGCCTAAGCCTAAGCCTAAGCTTAAGCCTAAGCCTAAGCCTAAGCCTAACCCTAAGCCTAAGCTGCCTAAGCCTAAGCCTAAGCCTATGCCTAAGCCTAAGCCTAAGAATAAAATAAGCCTAAGCGTAAGCCTAAGCCCAAGCCTAAGCCTAAGCCTAAGCATTAAGCCGAAGCCAAAGCCTAATCCTAAGCCTAAGTATAGGTTTGAGCCTAAGCCTAATACTAAGCCTAAGCCTAAGCCTAAGCCCAAGCCTAAGAATAAGCCTAAGCCTGAGCCTAAGCCTAAGCCTAAGCCTAAGCCTAATCGTGAGCCCAAACCTAAGCCTAAGCCTAAGCCTAAGCTTAAGTTTAAGCCTAAGCCTAAGCCTAAACATAAGATTGAGCCTAAGCCTAAGCCTAAGCCTAAGCCTAAGCCTAAGCCTAAGCCTAAGCTCAAGCCTAAGCGCAAGCCTAAGCCTAAGCCTAAGCATAAGCCTAAGCCGAAGCCTAAGCCCCAACCCTAAGCCTGAGCCTAAGCTTAAGCCTAAGCTCAAGCCTAAGCCAAAGCCTAAGCCTAAGCCTAAGCCTAAGCCTAAGCTCAAGCCCAAGCGCAAGCCTAAGCCTAAGCCTAAGCCTAAGCCTAAGCCTAAGCCTAAGCCTAAGCCCAAGCGTAAGCATTAAGCCGAGGCCAAAGCCTAAGCCTAAGCCTAAGCATAGGTTTAAGCCTAAGCCCAAGCCTAAGCCTAAGCCTAAGTATAGGTTTAAGCCTAAGCCTAATACTAAGCCTGAGCCTAAGCCTAAGCCTAAGCCTAAGCCTAAGCCTAATCTTGACCCCAAACCTAAGTTTAAGCCTAAGCCTAAGCCTAAGCTCAAGCCCAAGCGCAAGCCTAAGCCTAAGCCTAAGCCCAAGCTTAATCCTAAGCCCAAGCCTAAGCCTAAGCCTAAGCCTAAGCCTAAGCTTAAGCCTAAGCTCAAGCCTAAGCGCAAGCCTAAGCCTAAGCCTAAGCCTAAGCATTAAGCATAAGCCTAAGCCTAAGCCTAAGCCTAAGCCTAAGCCTAAGCCTAAGCCTAAGCCTAAGCCTAAGCTGCCTAAGCCTAAACCTAAGCTGCCTAAGCTGCCTAAGCCTAAGCCTAAGCCTAAGCCTAAGCCTAAGCCTAAGCCTAAGCCTAAGCCTAAGCCTAAGCTTAAGCCTAAGCCTAAACCTAAGCCTAAGCCTAAGCCTAAGCCTAAGCCTAAGCCTAAGCCTAAGCCTAAGCCTAAGCCTAAGCCTAAGCCTAAGCCTAAGCCTAAGCATTAAGCCTAAGCCTAAGCCCTAAGCCTAAGCCAAAGCCTAAGCTTAAGCCTAAGTTCAAGCCTAACCCTAAGCCTAAGCCTAAGCCTAAGCTTAAGCCTAAGCTCAAGCCTAAGCGCAAGCCTAAGCCTAAGCCTAAGCATTAAGCATAAGCCCAAGCCTAAGCCTAAGCCTAAGCTGCCTAAGCCTAAGCCTAAGCTGCCTAAGCCTAAGCCTAAGCTGCCTAAGCCGCCTAAGCCTAAGCCTAACCCTAAGCCTAAGCCTAAGCCTAAGCCTAAGCCTAAGCCTAAGCCTAAGTCTAAGACTAAGCCTAAGCCTAAACCTAAGCCTAAGCCTAAGCCTAATCCTAAGCCTAAGCCTAAGCCTAAGCCTAATCCTAAGCCTAAGCCTAAGCCTAATCCTAAGCCTAAGCCCAAGCCTAAGCCTAAGCCTAAGCCTAAGCCTAAGCCTAACCCTAAGAGCACGCTTAAGCCTTAGCGTAAACCTAAGCCTAAGCCTAATCCTAAGCATTAAGCCTAAGCCTAAGCCTAAGCCTAAGCCTAAGCCAAAGCCTAAGCCTAAGCCTAAGCCTAAGCCTAAGCCTAAGCCTAAGCCTAAGCCTAAGCCTAGGCCCAAGCCTAAGAATAAGCCTGAGCCCGAGCCTAAGCCTAAGCCTAAGCCTAAGATCAAGCCCAAGCGCAAGCCTAAGCCTAAGCCTAAGCCTAAGCCTAAGCCTAAGCCTAATCGTGAGCCCAAACCTAAGCTTAAGCCTAGGCCTAAGCTTAAGTTTAAGCCTAAGCCTAAGCCTAAACATAAGATTGAGCCTAAGCCTAAGCATTAATCCGAGGCCAAAGCCTAAGCCTAAGCCTAAGCATAGGTTTAAGCCTAAGCCCAAGCCTAAGCCTAAGCCTAAGTATAGGTTTAAGCCTAAGCCTAATACTAAGCCTGAGCCTAAGCCTAAGCCTAAGCCTAAGCCTAATCTTGACCCCAAACCTAAGTTTAAGCCTAAGCCTAAGCCTAAGCCTAAGCCTAAGCTCAAGCCCAAGCGCAAGCCTAAGCCTAAGCCTAAGCCTAAGCCTAAGCCTAAGCTTAATCCTAAGCCCAAGCCTAAGCCTAAGCCTAAGCCTAAGCCTAAGCTTAAGCCTAAGCTCAAGCCCAAGCGCAAGCCTAAGCCTAAGCCTAAGCCTAAGCATTAAGCATAAGCCTAAGCCTAAGCCTAAGCCTAAGCCTAAGCCTAAGCCTAAGCCTAAGCCTAAGCCTAAGCCTAAGCTGCCTAAGCCTAAGCCTAAGCTGCCTAAGCTGCCTAAGCCTAAGCCTAAGCCTAAGCCTAAGCCTAAGCCTAAGCCTAAGCCTAAGCCTAAGCTTAAGCCTAAGCCTAAGCCTAAGCCTAAGCCTAAGCCTAAGCCTAAGCCTAAGCCTAAGCCTAAGCCTAAGCCTAAGCCTAAGCCTAAGCCTAAGCCTAAGCCTAAGCCTAAGCCTAAGCATTAAGCCTAAGCCTAAGCCTAAGCCTAAGCCAAAGCCTAAGCTTAAGCCTAAGTTCAAGCCTAACCCTAAGCCTAAGCCTAAGCCTAAGCTTAAGCCTAAGCTCAAGCCTAAGCGCCATCCTAAGCCTAAGCCTAAGCATTAAGCATAAGCCCAAGCCTAAGCCTAAGCCTAAGCTGCCTAAGCCTAAGCCTAAGCTGCCTAAGCCGCCTAAGATTAAGCCTAACCCTAAGCCTAAGCCTAAGCCTAAGCCTAAGCCTAAGCCTAAGCCTAAGCCTAAGCCTAAGCCTAAGCCTAAGCCTAAGCCTAAGCCTAAGCCTAAGCCTAAGCCTAAGCTGCCTAAGCCTAAGCCTAAGCTGCCTAAGCTGCCTAAGCCTAAGCCTAAGCCTAAGCCTAAGCCTAAGCCTAAGCCTAAGCCTAAGCTTAAGCCTAAGCCTAAGCCTAAGCCTAAGCCTAAGCCTAAGCCTAAGCCTAAGCCTAAGCCTAAGCCTAAGCCTAAGCCTAAGCCTAAGCCTAAGCCTAAGCATTAAGCCTAAGCCTAAGCCTAAGCCTAAGCCAAAGCCTAAGCTTAAGCCTAAGTTCAAGCCTAACCCTAAGCCTAAGCCTAAGCCTAAGCTTAAGCCTAAGCTCAAGCCTAAGCGCAAGCCTAAGCCTAAGCCTAAGCATTAAGCATAAGCCTAAGCCTAAACCTAAGCCTAAGCCTAAGCCTAAGCCTAAGCCTAAGCCTAAGCCTAATCCTAAGCCTAAGCCTAAGCCTGAGCCTAATCCTAAGCCTAAGCCTAAGCCTAATCCTAAGCCTAAGCCCAAGCCTAAGCCTAAGCCTAAGCCCAAGCCTAAGCCTAACCCTAAGAGCACGCTTAAGCCTTAGCGCAAACCTAAGCCTAAGCCTAATCCTAAGCATTAAGCCTAAGCCTAAGCCTAAGCCTAAGCCTAAGCCTAAGTCTAAGCCTAAGCCAAAGCCTAAGCCTAAGCCTAAGCCTAAGCCTAAGCCTAAGCCTAAGCCTAAGCCTAAGCCTAAGCCCAAGCCTAAGCCTAAGCCTAAGCCTAAGCCTAAGCCTAAGCCTAAGCCTAAGCCTAAGCCTAATCGTGAGCCCAAACCTAAGCTTAAGCCTAAGCCTAAGCTTAAGTTTAAGCCTAAGCCTAAGCCTAAACATGAGATTAAGCCTAAGCCTAAGCTAAAGCCTAAGCCTAAGATCAAGCCCAAGCGCAAGCCTAAGCCTAAGCCTAAGCCTAAGCCTAAGCCTAAGCCTAAGCCTAAGCCTAGGCCTAAGCCTAAGCCTAAGCCTAAGCCCAAGCCTAAGCCTAAGACTAAGCCTAAGCCTAAGCCTAAGCCTAAGACTAAGCCTAAGCCTAAGTTCAAGCCTAACCCTAAGCCTAAGCCTGAGCCTAAGCTTAAGCCTAAGCTCAAGCCTAAGCGCAAGCCTAAGCCTAAGCCTAAGCATTAAGCATAAGCCTAAGCCTAAGCCTAAGCCTAAGCTGCCTAAGCCTAAGCCTAAGCTGCCTAAGCCTAAGCCTAAGCTGCCTAAGCTGCCTAAGCCGCCTAAGCCTAAGCCTAAGCCTAAGCCTAAGCCTAAGCCTAAGCCTAAGCCTGAGCCTAAGCCTAAGCCTAATCCTAAGCCTAAGCCTAAGCCTAATCCTAAGCCTAAGCCCAAGCCTAAGCCTAAGCCTAAGCCTAAGCCTAAGCCTAACCCTAAGAGCACGCTTAAGCCTTAGCGTAAACCTAAGCCTAAGCCTAATCCTAAGCATTAAGCCTAAGCCTAAGCCTAAGCCTAAGCCTAAGCCTAAGCCTAAGCCAAAGCCTAAGCCTAAGCCTAAGCCTAAGCCTAAGCCTAAGCCTAAGCCTAAGCCTAAGCCTAAGCCTAGGCCCAAGCCTAAGAATAAGCCTGAGCCTGAGCCTAAGCCTAAGCCTAAGCCTAAGATCAAGCCCAAGCGCAAGCCTAAGCCTAAGCCTAAGCCTAAGCCTAAGCCTAAGCCTAATTGTGAGCCCAAACCTAAGCTTAAGCCTAAGCCTAAGCTTAAGTTTAAGCCTAAGCCTAAGCCTAAACATAAGATTGAGCCTAAGCCTAAGCATTAATCCGAGGCCAAAGCCTAAGCCTAAGCCTAAGCATAGGTTTAAGCCTAAGCCCAAGCCTAAGCCTAAGCCTAAGTATAGGTTTAAGCCTAAGCCTAATACTAAGCCTGAGCCTAAGCCTAAGCCTAAGCCTAAGCCTAAGCCTAATCTTGACCCCAAACCTAAGTTTAAGCCTAAGCCTAAGCCTAAGCCTAAGCCTAAGCTCAAGCCCAAGCGCAAGCCTAAGCCTAAGCCTAAGCCTAAGCCTAAGCCTAAGCTTAATCCTAAGCCCAAGCCTAAGCCTAAGCCTAAGCCTAAGCCTAAGCTTAAGCCTAAGCTCAAGCCTAAGCGCAAGCCTAAGCCTAAGCCTAAGCCTAAGCATTAAGCATAAGCCTAAGCCTAAGCCTAAGATCAAGCCCAAGCGCAAGCCTAAGCCTAAGCCTAAGCCTAAGCCTAAGCCTAAGCCTAATTGTGAGCCCAAACCTAAGCTTAAGCCTAAGCCTAAGCTTAAGTTTAAGCCTAAGCCTAAGCCTAAACATAAGATTGAGCCTAAGCCTAAGCATTAATCCGAGGCCAAAGCCTAAGCCTAAGCCTAAGCATAGGTTTAAGCCTAAGCCCAAGCCTAAGCCTAAGCCTAAGTATAGGTTTAAGCCTAAGCCTAATACTAAGCCTGAGCCTAAGCCTAAGCCTAAGCCTAAGCCTAAGCCTAATCTTGACCCCAAACCTAAGTTTAAGCCTAAGCCTAAGCCTAAGCCTAAGCCTAAGCTCAAGCCCAAGCGCAAGCCTAAGCCTAAGCCTAAGCCTAAGCCTAAGCCTAAGCTTAATCCTAAGCCCAAGCCTAAGCCTAAGCCTAAGCCTAAGCCTAAGCTTAAGCCTAAGCTCAAGCCTAAGCGCAAGCCTAAGCCTAAGCCTAAGCCTAAGCATTAAGCATAAGCCTAAGCCTAAGCCTAAGCCTAAGCCTAAGCCTAAGCCTAAGCCTAAGCCTAAGCCTAAGCCTAAGCCTAAGCTGCCTAAGCCTAAGCCTAAGCTGCCTAAGCTGCCTAAGCCTAAGCCTAAGCCTAAGCCTAAGCCTAAGCCTAAGCCTAAGCTTAAGCCTAAGCCTAAGCCTAAGCCTAAGCCTAAGCCTAAGCCTAAGCCTAAGCCTAAGCCTAAGCCTAAGCCTAAGCTGCCTAAGCCTAAGCCTAAGCTGCCTAAGCTGCCTAAGCCTAAGCCTAAGCCTAAGCCTAAGCCTAAGCCTAAGCCTAAGCTTAAGCCTAAGCCTAAGCCTAAGCCTAAGCCTAAGCCTAAGCCTAAGCCCTAAGCCTAAGCCTAAGCCTAAGCCTAAGCCTAAGCCTAAGCCTAAGCCTAAGCATTAAGCCTAAGCCTAAGCCTAAGCCTAAGCCAAAGCCTAAGCTTAAGCCAAAGTTCAAGCCTAACCCTAAGCCTAAGCCTAAACCTAAGCTTAAGCCTAAGCTCAAGCCTAAGCGCAAGCCTAAGCCTAAGCCTAAGCATTAAGCATAAGCCCAAGCCTAAGCCTAAGCCTAAGCTGCCTAAGCCTAAGCCTAAGCTGCCTAAGCCGCCTAAGATTAAGCCTAACCCTAAGCCTAAGCCTAAGCCTAAGCCTAAGCCTAAGCCTAAGCCTAAGTCTAAGACTAAGCCCAAGCCTAAGCCTAAGCCTAAGCCTAAGCCTAAGCCTAACCCTAAGAGCACGCTTAAGCCTTAGCGTAAACCTAAGCCTAAGCCTAATCCTAAGCATTAAGCCTAAGCCTAAGCCTAAGCCTAAGCCTAAGCCTAAGCCTAAACCAAAGCCTAAGCCTAAGCCTAAGCCTAAGCCTAAGCCTAAGCCTAAGCCTAAGCCTAAGCCTAGGCCCAAGCCTAAGAATAAGCCTGAGCCTGAGCCTAAGCCTAAGCCTAAGCCTAAGATCAAGCCTAAGCGCAAGCCTAAGCCTAAGCCTAAGCCTAAGCCTAATTGTGAGCCCAAACCTAAGCTTAAGCCTAAGCCTAAGCTTAAGTTTAAGCCTAAGCCTAAGCCTAAACATAAGATTGAGCCTAAGCCTAAGCATTAATCCGAGGCCAAAGCCTAAGCCTAAGCCTAAGCATAGGTTTAAGCCTAAGCCCAAGCCTAAGCCTAAGCCTAAGTATAGGTTTAAGCCTAAGCCTAATACTAAGCCTGAGCCTAAGCCTAAGCCTAAGCCTAAGCCTAAGCCTAATCTTGACCCCAAACCTAAGTTTAAGCCTAAGCCTAAGCCTAAGCCTAAGCCTAAGCTCAAGCCCAAGCGCAAGCCTAAGCCTAAGCCTAAGCCTAAGCCTAAGCCTAAGCTTAATCCTAAGCCCAAGCCTAAGCCTAAGCCTAAGCCTAAGCCTAAGCTTAAGCCTAAGCTCAAGCCTAAGCGCAAGCCTAAGCCTAAGCCTAAGCCTAAGCATTAAGCATAAGCCTAAGCCTAAGCCTAAGCCTAAGCCTAAGCCTAAGCCTAAGCCTAAGCCTAAGCCTAAGCCTAAGCTGCCTAAGCCTAAGCCTAAGCTGCCTAAGCTGCCTAAGCCTAAGCCTAAGCCTAAGCCTAAGCCTAAGCCTAAGCCTAAGCTTAAGCCTAAGCCTAAGCCTAAGCCTAAGCCTAAGCCTAAGCCTAAGCCTAAGCCTAAGCCTAAGCCTAAGCCTAAGCTGCCTAAGCCTAAGCCTAAGCTGCCTAAGCTGCCTAAGCCTAAGCCTAAGCCTAAGCCTAAGCCTAAGCCTAAGCCTAAGCCTAAGCTTAAGCCTAAGCCTAAGCCTAAGCCTAAGCCTAAGCCTAAGCCTAAGCCTAAGCCTAAGCCTAAGCCTAAGCCTAAGCCTAAGCCTAAGCCTAAGCCTAAGCATTAAGCCTAAGCCTAAGCCTAAGCCTAAGCCAAAGCCTAAGCTTAAGCCAAAGTTCAAGCCTAACCCTAAGCCTAAGCCTAAGCCTAAGCTTAAGCCTAAGCTCAAGCCTAAGCGCAAGCCTAAGCCTAAGCCTAAGCATTAAGCATAAGCCCAAGCCTAAGCCTAAGCCTAAGCTGCCTAAGCCTAAGCCTAAGCTGCCTAAGCCGCCTAAGATTAAGCCTAACCCTAAGCCTAAGCCTAAGCCTAAGCCTAAGCCTAAGCCTAAGCCTAAGCCTAAGCCTAAGTCTAAGACTAAGCCTAAGCCTAAGCCTAAGCCTAAGCCTAAGCCTAAGCCTAAGCCTAAGCCTAAGCCTAATCCTAAGCCTAAGCCTAAGCCTAAGCCTAATCCTAAGCCTAAGCCTAAGCCTAATCCTAAGCCTAAGCCCAAGCCTAAGCCTAAGCCTAAGCCTAAGCCTAAGCCTAACCCTAAGAGCACGCTTAAGCCTTAGCCTAAACCTTAGCCTAAGCCTAATCCTAAGCATTAAGCCTAAGCCTAAGCCTAAGCCTAAGCCTAAGCCTAAGTCTAAGCCTAAGCCAAAGCCTAAGCCTAAGCCTAAGCCTAAGCCTAAGCCTAAGCCTAAGCCTAAGCCTAAGCCTAGGCCCAAGCCTAAGAATAAGCCTGAGCCTGAGCCTAAGCCTAAGCCTAAGCCTAAGATCAAGCCCAAGCGCAAGCCTAAGCCTAAGCCTAAGCCTAAGCCTAAGCCTAAGCCTAATCGTGAGCCCAAACCTAAGCTTAAGCCTAAGCCTAAGCTTAAGTTTAAGCCTAAGCCTAAGCCTAAACATGAGATTAAGCCTAAGCCTAAGCTAAAGCCTAAGCCTAAGATCAAGCCTAAGCGCAAGCCTAAGCCTAAGCCTAAGCCTAAGCCTAAGCCTAAGCCTAAGCCTAGGCCTAAGCCTAAGCCTAAGCCTAAGCCTAAGCCTAAGCCTAAGACTAAGCCTAAGCCTAAGCCTAAGCCTAAGACTAAGCCTAAGCCTAAGTTCAAGCCTAACCCTAAGCCTAAGCCTAAGCCTAAGCTTAAGCCTAAGCTCAAGCCTAAGCGCAAGCCTAAGCCTAAGCCTAAGCATTAAGCATAAGCCCAAGCCTAAGCCTAAGCCTAAGCTGCCTAAGCCTAAGCCTAAGCTGCCTAAGCCTAAGCCTAAGCTGCCTAAGCCGCCTAAGCCTAAGCCTAAGCCTAAGCCTAAGCCTAAGCCTAAGCCTAAGCCTAAGCCTAAGCCTAAGCCTAAGCCTAAGCCTAAGCCTAAGCCTAGGCCTAAGCCTAAGCTGCCTAAGCCTAAGCCTAAGCCTAAGCCTAAGCCTAAGCCTAAGCCTAAGCCTAAGCCTAAGCCTAAGCCTAAGCCTAAGCCTAAGCCTAAGCCTAAGCCTAAGCCTAAGCCTAAGCCTAAGCCTAAGCCTAAGCCTAAGCCTAAGCCTAAGCCTAAGCCTAAGCCTAAGCCTAAGCCTAAGACTAAGCCTAAGCCTAAGCCTAAGCCTAAGCCTAAGCCTAAGCCTAAGCCTAAGCCTAAGCCTAAGCCTAACCTGCCTAAGCCTAAGCCTAAGCCTAAGCCTAAGCATTAAGCCTAAGCCTAAGCTTAAGCCTAAGCCTAAGCCTAAGCCTAAGCCTAAGCCTAAGAATAAAATAAGCCTAAGCCTAAGCCTAAGCATTAAGCCTAAGCCTAAGCCTAAGCCTAAGCCTAAGCCTAAGCCTAAGCCTAAGCCTAATACTAAGCCTAAGCCTAAGCCTAAGCCTAAGCCTAAGCATTAAGATGAGGCCAAAGCCTAAGCCTAAGCCTAAGCCTAGGTTTAAGCCTAAGCCCAAGCCTAAGCCTAAGCCTAAGTATAGGTTTAAGCCTAAGCCTAATACTAAGCCTAAGCCTAAGCCTAAGCCTAAGCCTAAGCTTAAGTTTAAGCCTAAGCCTAAGCCTAAACATAAGATTGAGCCTAAGCCTAAGCTAAAGCCTAAGCCTAAGATCAAGCCCAAGCGCAAGCCTAAGCCTAAGCCTAAGCCTAAGCCTAAGCCTAAGCCTAAGCCTAAGCCTAAGCCTAAGCCTAAGCCTAAGCCTAAGCCTAAGCCTAAGCCTAAGACTAAGCCTAAGCCTAAGCCTAAGCCTAAGACTAAGCCTAAGCCTAAGTTCAAGCCTAACCCTAAGCCTAAGCCTAAGCCTAAGCTTAAGCCTAAGCTCAAGCCTAAGCGCAAGCCTAAGCCTAAGCCTAAGCATTAAGCATAAGCCCAAGCCTAAGCCTAAGCCTAAGCTGCCTAAGCCTAAGCCTAAGCTGCCTAAGCCTAAGCCTAAGCTGCCTAAGCCGCCTAAGCCTAAGCCTAAGCCTAAGCCTAAGCCTAAGCCTAAGCCTAAGCCTAAGCCTAAGCCTAAGCCTAAGCCTAAGCCTGAGCCTAAGCCTAAGCCTAAGCCTAAGCCTAAGCCTAAGCTGCCTAAGCCTAAGCCTAAGCCTAAGCCTAATCCTAAGCCTAAGCCTAAGCCTAAGCCTAAGCCTAAGCCTAAGCCTAAGCCTAAGCCTAAGCCTAAGGCTAAGCCTAAGCCTAAGCCTAAGCCTAAGCCTAAGCCTAAGCCTAAGCCTAAGCATAAGACTAAGCCTAAGCCTAAGCCTAAGCCTAAGCCTAAGCCTAAGCCTAAGCCTAAGCCTAAGCCTAAGCTGCCTAAGCCTAAGCCTAAGCCTAAGCCTAAGCATTAAGCCTAAGCCTAAGCTTAAGCCTAAGCCTAAGCCTAAGCCTAAGCCTAAGCCTAAGCCTAAAATAAGCCTAAGCCTAAGCCTAAGCCTAAGCCTAAGCCTAAGCCTAAGCCTAAGCCTAAGTATAAGTTTAAGCCTAAGCCTAAGCCTAAGCCTAAGCCTAAGCCTAAGCCTAAGCCTAAGCATTAAGATGAGGCCAAAGCCTAAGCCTAAGCCTAAGTATAGGCTTAAGCCTAAGCCCAAGCCTAAGCCTAAGCCTAAGTATAAGTTTAAGCCTAAGCCTAAGCTAAGCCTAAGCCTAAGCCTAAGCCTAAGCCTAAGCTTAAGTTTAAGCCTAAGCCTAAGCCTAAGCCTAAGATTAAGCCTAAGCCTAAGCCTAAGCCTAAGCCTAAGCCTAAGCCTAAGCCTAAGCCTAAGCCTAAGCCTAAGCCTAAGCCTAAGCTCAAGCCCAAGCGCAAGCCTAAGCCTAAGCCTAAGCCTAAGCCTAAGCCTAAGCTTAATCCTAAGCCCAAGCCTAAGCCTAAGCCTAAGCCTAAGCCTAAGCTTAAGCCTAAGCTCAAGCCTAAGCGCAAGCCTAAGCCTAAGCCTAAGCCTAAGCATTAAGCATAAGCCTAAGCCTAAGCCTAAGCCTAAGCCTAAGCCTAAGCCTAAGCCTAAGCCTAAGCCTAAGCTGCCTAAGCCTAAGCCTAAGCTGCCTAAGCTGCCTAAGCCTAAGCCTAAGCCTAAGCCTAAGCCTAAGCCTAAGCCTAAGCCTAAGCCTAAGCTTAAGCCTAAGCCTAAGCCTAAGCCTAAGCCTAAGCCTAAGCCTAAGCCTAAGCCTAAGCCTAAGCCTAAGCCTAAGCCTAAGCCTAAGCCTAAGCCTAAGCCTAAGCCTAAGCCTAAGCCTAAGCCTAAGCCTAAGCCTAAGCCTAAGCCTAAGCCTAAGCTTAAGCCTAAGTTCAAGCCTAAGCCTAAGCCTAAGCCTAAGCCTAAGCTTAAGCCTAAGCTCAAGCCTAAGCGCAAGCCTAAGCCTAAGCCTAAGCATTAAGCATAAGCCTAAGCCTAAGCCTAAGCCTAAGCTGCCTAAGCCTAAGCCTAAGCTGCCTAAGCCGCCTAAGCCTAAGCCTAAGCCTAAGCCTAAGCCTAAGCCTAAGCCTAAGCCTAAGACTAAGCCTAAGCCTAAGTTCAAGCCTAACCCTAAGCCTAAGCCTAAGCCTAAGCTTAAGCCTAAGCTCAAGCCTAAGCGCAAGCCTAAGCCTAAGCCTAAGCATTAAGCATAAGCCCAAGCCTAAGCCTAAGCCTAAGCTGCCTAAGCCTAAGCCTAAGCTGCCTAAGCCTAAGCCTAAGCTGCCTAAGCCGCCTAAGCCTAAGCCTAAGCCTAAGCCTAAGCCTAAGCCTAAGCCTAAGCCTAAGCCTAAGCCTAAGCCTGAGCCTAAGCCTAAGCCTAAGCCTAAGCCTAAGCCTAAGCTGCCTAAGCCTAAGCCTGAGCCTAAGCCTAATCCTAAGCCTAAGCCTAAGCCTAATCCTAAGCCTAAGCCTAAGCCTAAGCCTAAGCCTAAGCCAAAGCCTAAGCCTAAGCCTAAGCCTAAGGCTAAGCCTAAGCCTAAGCCTAAGCCTAAGCCTAAGACTAAGCCTAAGCCTAAGCATAAGACTAAGCCTAAGCCTAAGCCTAAGCCTAAGCTTAAGCCTAAGCCTAAGCCTAAGCCTAAGCCTAAGCCTAACCTGCCTAAGCCTAAGCCTAAGCCTAAGCCTAAGCATTAAGCCTAAGCCTAAGCTTAAGCCTAAGCCTAAGCCTAAGCCTAAGCCTAAGCCTAAGAATAAAATAAGCCTAAGCCTAAGCCTAAGCATTAAGCCGAAGCCTAAGCCTAAGCCTAAGCCTAAGTATAGGTTTCAGCCTAAGCCTAATACTAAGCCTAAGCCTAAGCCTAAGCCTAAGCCTAAGCATTAAGATGAGGCCAAAGCCTAAGCCTAAGCCTAAGTATAGGTTTAAGCCTAAGCCCAAGCCTAAGCCTAAGCCTAAGTATAGGTTTAAGCCTAAGCCTAATACTAAGCCTAAGCCTAAGCCTAAGCGTAAGCCTAAGCTTAAGTTTAAGCCTAAGCCTAAGCCTAAACATAAGATTAAGCCTAAGCCTAAGCTAAAGCCTAAGCCTAAGATCAAGCCCAAGCGCAAGCCTAAGCCTAAGCCTAAGCCTAAGCCTAAGCCTAAGCCTAAGCCTAAGCCTAGGCCTAAGCCTAAGCCTAAGCCTAAGCCTAAGCCTAAGCCTAAGACTAAGCCTAAGCCTAAGCCTAAGCCTAAGACCTAAGCCTAAGTTCAAGCCTAACCCTAAGCCTAAGCCTAAGCCTAAGCTTAAGCCTAAGCTCAAGCCTAAGCGCAAGCCTAAGCCTAAGCCTAAGCATTAAGTATAAGCCCAAGCCTAAGCCTAAGCCTAAGCTGCCTAAGCCTAAGCCTAAGCTGCCTAAGCCTAAGCCTAAGCTGCCTAAGCCGCCTAAGCCTAAGCCTAAGCCTAAGCCTAAGCCTAAGCCTAAGCCTAAGCCTAAGCCTAAGCCTAAGCCTAAGCCTAAGCCTGAGCCTAAGCCTAAGCCTAAGCCTAGGCCTAAGCCTAAGCTGCCTAAGCCTAAGCCTGAGCCTAAGCCTAATCCTAAGCCTAAGCCTAAGCCTAATCCTAAGCCTAAGCCTAAGCCTAAGCCTAAGCCTAAGCCTAAGCCTAAGCCTAAGCCTAAGCCTAAGGCTAAGCCTAAGCCTAAGCCTAAGCCTAAGCCTAAGCCTAAGCCTAAGCCTAAGCATAAGACTAAGCCTAAGCCTAAGCCTAAGCCTAAGCTTAAGCCTAAGCCTAAGCCTAAGCCTAAGCCTAAGCCTAAGCTGCCTAAGCCTAAGCCTAAGCCTAAGCCTAAGCATTAAGCCTAAGCCTAAGCTTAAGCCTAAGCCTAAGCCTATGCCTAAGCCTAAGCCTAAGAATAAAATAAGCCTAAGCCTAAGCCTAAGCATTAAGCCTAAGCCTAAGCCTAATCCTAAGCCTAAGTATGGGTTTCAGCCTAAGCCTAATACCAAGCCTAAGCCTAAGCCTAAGCCTAAGCCTAAGCATTAAGATGAGGCCAAAGCCTAAGCCTAAGCCTAAGTATAGGTTTAAGCCTAAGCCCAAGCCTAAGCCTAAGCCTAAGTATAGGTTTAAGCCTAAGCCAAATACTAAGAATAAGCCTAAGCCTAAGCCTAAGCCTAAGCTTAAGCCTAAGCCTAAGCCTAAGCCTAAACATAAGATTAAGCCTAAGCCTAAGCTAAAGCCTAAGCCTAAGCCTAAGCCTAAGCCTAAGCCTAAGCTCAAGCCTAAGCGCAAGCCTAAGCCTAAGCCCAAGCCTAAGCCTAAGCCTAAGCCAAAGCCTAAGCCCAAGCCTAAGCATTAAGCCTAAGCCTAAGCCTAAGCCTAAGCCTAAGCATAGGTTTAAGCCTAAGCCCAAGCCTAAGCCTAAGCCTAAGTATAGGTTTAAGCCTAAGCCTAATACTAAGCCTGAGCCTAAGCCTAAGCCTAAGCCTAAGCCTAAGCCTAATCTTGACCCCAAACCTAAGTTTAAGCCTAAGCCTAAGCCTAAGCATAAGCCTAAGCTTAAGCCTAAGCCCAAGCCTAAGCCTAAGCCTAAGCCTAAGCCTAAGCCTAAGCCTAAGCCTAAGCTCAAGCCTAAGCGCAAGCCTAAGCCTAAGCCTAAGCCTAAGCATTAAGCCTAAGCCTAAGCCTAAGCCTAAGCCTAAGCCTAAGCCTAAGCCTAAGCCTAAGCCTAAGCCTAAGCCTAAGCCTAAGCCTAAGCCTAAGCCTAAGCTGCCTAAGCCTAAGCCTAAGCTGCCTAAGCTGCCTAAGCCTAAGCCTAAGCCTAAGCCTAAGCCTAAGTGTAAGCTTAAGCCTAAGCCTAAGCCTAAGCCTAAGCCTAAGCCTAAGCCTAAGCCTAAGCCTAAGCCTAAGCCTAAGCCTAAGCCTAAGCCTAAGCCTAAGCCTAAGCCTAAGCATTAAGCCTAAGCCTAAGCCTAAGCCTAAGCCAAAGCCTAAGCTTAAGCCTAAGTTCAAGCCTAAGCCTAAGCCTAAGCCTAAGCCTAAGCTTAAGCCTAAGCTCAAGCCTAAGCGCAAGCCTAAGCCTAAGCCTAAGCATTAAGCATAAGCCCAAGCCTAAGCCTAAGCCTAAGCTGCCTAAGCCTAAGCCTAAGCTGCCTAAGCCTAAGCCTAAGCTGCCTAAGCCTAAGCCTAAGCTGCCTAAGCCGCCTAAGCCTAAGCCTAAGCCTAAGCCTAAGCCTAAGCCTAAGCCTAAGCCTAAGCCTAAGCCTAAGCCTAAGACTAAGCCTAAGCCTAAGCCTAAGCCTAAGCCTAAGCCTAAGCCTAAGCCTAAGCCTAAGCCTAAGCCTAAGCCTAAGCCTAAGCCTAAGCCTAAGCCTAATCCTAAGCCTAAGCCTAAGCCAAACCTAAGCCTAAGCCTAAGCCTAAGCCTAAGCCTAAGCCTAAGCCCAAGCCTAAGCCTAAGCCTAAGCCTAAGCCTAAGCCTAAGCCTAAGAGCAAGCTTAAGCCTAAGCCTAAACCTAAGCCTAAGCCTAATCCTAAGCATTAAGCCTAAGCCTAAGCCTAAGCCTAAGCATAAGATTAAGCCTAAGCCTAAGCCTAAGCCTAAGCCTAAGCCTAAGCCTAAGCCTAAGCCTAAGCTCAAGCCCAAGCGCAAGCCTAAGCCTAAGCCTAAGCCTAAGCCTAAGCCTAAGCCTAAGCCTAAGCCTAAGCCTAAGCATTAAGCCTAGGCCAAAGCCTAAGCCTAAGCCTAAGCATAGGTTTAAGCCTAAGCCTAAGCCTAAGCCTAAGCCTAAGTATAGGTTTAAGCCTAAGCCTAATACTAAGCCTGAGCCTAAGCCTAAGCCTAAGCCTAAGCCTAAGCCTAAGCCTAAGCCTAAGCCCAAGCCTAAGCCTAAGCCTAAGCCTAAGCTTAAGCCTAAGCCCAAGCCTAAGCCTAAGCCTAAGCCTAAGCCTAAGCTTAAGCTTAAGCTCAAGCCTAAGCCAAGCCTAAGCCTAAGCCTAAGCCTAAGCATTAAGCCTAAGCCTAAGCCTAAGCCTAAGCCTAAGCCTAAGCCTAAGCCTAAGCCTAAGCCTAAGCCTAAGCCTAAGCCTAAGCTGCCTAAGCCTAAGCCTAAGCTGCCTAAGCTGCCTAAGCCTAAGCCTAAGCCTAAGCCTAAGCCTAAGCCTAAGCCTAAGCCTAAGCCTAAGCCTAAGCCTAAGCCTAAGCCTAAGCCTAAGCCTAAGCCTAAGCCTAAGCCTAAGCCTAAGCCTAAGCCTAAGCCTAAGCCTAAGCCTAAGCCTAAGCCTTAAGCCTAAGCCTAAGCCTAAGCCTAAGCCTAAGCCTAAGCTTAAGCCTAAGTTCAAGCCTAAGCCTAAGCCTAAGCCTAAGCCTAAGCCTAAGCCTAAGAGCACGCTTAAGCCTAAGCCTAAGCCTAAGCCTAAGCCTAAGCCTAAGCATTAAGCCTAAGCCTAAGCCTAAGCCTAAGCCTAAGCCTAAGCCTAAGCCTAAGCCTAAGCCTAAGCCTAAGCCTAAGCCTAAGCCTAAGCCTAAGCCTAAGCCTAAGCCTAAGCCTAAGCCTAAGCCCAAGCCTAAGAATAAGCCTAAGCCTAAGCCTAAGCCTAAGCCTAAGCCTAAGATCAAGCCTAAGCCTAAGCCTAAGCCTAAGCCTAAGCCTAAGCCTAAGCCTAAGCCTAAGCCCAAACCTAAGCTTAAGCCTAAGCCTAAGCTTAAGCCTAAGCCTAAGCCTAAGCCTAAACATAAGATTGAGCCTAAGCCTAAGCTAAAGCCTAAGCCTAAGCCTAAGCCTAAGCCTAAGCCTAAGCCTAAGCCTAAGCCTAAGCCCAAGCCTAAGCATTAAGCCGAGGCCAAAGCCTAAGCCTAAGCCTAAGCATAGGTTTAAGCCTAAGCCCAAGCCTAAGCCTAAGCCTAAGTATAGGTTTAAGCCTAAGCCCAATACTAAGCCTGAGCCTAAGCCTGAGCCTAAGCCTAAGCCTAAGCCTAATCTTGACCCCAAACCTAAGTTTAAGCCTAAGCCTAAGCCTAAGCCTAAGCCTAAGCTCAAGCCCAAGCGCAAGCCTAAGCCTAAGCCTAAGCCTAAGCCTAAGCCTAAGCTTAATCCTAAGCCCAAGCCTAAGCCTAAGCCTAAGCCTAAGCGTAAGCTTAAGCCTAAGCTCAAGCCTAAGCGCAAGCCTAAGCCTAAGCCTAAGCCTAAGCATTAAGCATAAGCCTAAGCCTAAGCCAAAGCCTAAGCCTAAGCCTAAGCCTAAGCCTAAGCCTAAGCCTAAGCCTAAGCCTAAGCCTAAGCTGCCTAAGCCTAAGCCTAAGCTGCCTAAGCTGCCTAAGCCTAAGCCTAAGCCTAAGCCTAAGCCTAAGCCTAAGCCTAAGCCTAAGCCTAAGCTTAAGCCTAAGCCTAAGCCTAAGCCTGAGCCTAAGCCTAAGCCTAAGCCTAAGCCTAAGCCTAAGCCTAAGCCTAAGCCTAAGCCTAAGCCTAAGCCTAAGCATTAAGCCTAAGCCTAAGCCCTAAGCCTAAGCTCAAGCCTAAGCTCAAGCCTAAGCCTAAGCCTAAGCATTAAGCATAAGCCCAAGCCTAAGCCTAAGCCTAAGCTGCCTAAGCCTAAGCCTAAGCTGCCTAAGCCTAAGCCTAAGCTGCCTAAGCCTAAGCCTAAGCTGCCTAAGCCGCCTAAGCCTAAGCCTAACCCTAAGCCTAAGCCTAAGCCTAAGCCTAAGCCTAAGCCTAAGCCTAAGTCTAAGACTAAGCCTAAGCCTAAACCTAAGCCTAAGCCTAAGCCTAAGCCTAAGCCTAAGCCTAAGCCTAATCCTAAGCCTAAGCCTAAGCCTAAGCCTAATCCTAAGCCTAAGCCTAAGCCTAATCCTAAGCCTAACCCCAAGCCTAAGCCTAAGCCTAAGCCTAAGCCCTAAGCCTAACCCTAAGAGCACGCTTAAGCCTTAGCGCAAACCTAAGCCTAAGCCTAATCCTAAGCATTAAGCCTAAGCCTAAGCCTAAGCCTAAGCCTAAGCCTAAGCCAAAGCCTAAGCCAAAGCCTAAGCCTAAGCCTAAGCCTAAGCCTAAGCCTAAGCCTAGGCCCAAGCCTAAGAATAAGCCTGAGCCTGAGCCTAAGCCTAAGCCTAAGCCTAAGATCAAGCCCAAGCGCAAGCCTAAGCCTAAGCCTAAGCCTAATCGTGAGCCCAAACCTAAGCTTAAGCCTAAGCCTAAGCTTAAGTTTAAGCCTAAGCCTAAGCCTAAACATAAGATTAAGCCTAAGCCTAAGCTGAAGCCTAAGCCTAAGATCAAGCCCAAGTGCAAGCCTAAGCCTAAGCCTAAGCCTAAGCCTAAGCCTAAGCCTAGGCCCTAAGCCTAAGCCTAAGCCTAAGCCTAAGCCTAAGCCTAAGACTAAGCCTCAGCCTAAGCCTAAGCCTAAGACTAAGCCTAAGCCTAAGTTCAAGCCTAACCCTAAGCCTAAGCCTAAGCCTAAGCTTAAGCCTAAGCTCAAGCCTAAGCGCAAGCCTAAGCCTAAGCCTAAGCATTAAGCATAAGCCCAAGCCTAAGCCTAAGCCTAAGCTGCCTAAGCCTAAGCCTAAGCTGCCTAAGCCTAAGCCTAAGCTGCCTAAGCCGCCTAAGCCTAAGCCTAACCCTAAGCCTAAGCCTAAGCTAAAGCCTAAGCCTAAGCCTAAGCCTAAGCCCAAGCCTAAGCATTAAGCCGAGGCCAAAGCCTAAGCCTAAGCCTAAGCATAGGTTTAAGCCTAAGCCCAAGCCTAAGCCTAAGCCTGAGTATAGGTTTAAGCCTAAGCCTAATACTAAGCCTGAGCCTAAGCCTAAGCCTAAGCCTAAGCCTAAGCCTAATCTTGACCCCAAACCTAAGTTTAAGCCTAAGCCTAAGCCTAAGCCTAAGCCTAAGCTCAAGCCCAAGCGCAAGCCTAAGCCTAAGCCTAAGCCTAAGCTTAATCCTAAGCCCAAGCCTAAGCCTAAGCCTAAGCCTAAGCCTAAGCTTAAGCCTAAGCTCAAGCCTAAGCGCAAGCCTAAGCCTAAGCCTAAGCCTAAGCATTAAGCATAAGCCTAAGCCTAAGCCTAAGCCTAAGCCTAAGCCTAAGCCTAAGCCTAAGCCTAAGCCTAAGCCTAAGCCTAAGCCTAAGCTGCCTAAGCCTAAGCCTAAGCTGCCTAAGCTGCCTAAGCCTAAGCCTAAGCTTAAGCCTAAGCCTAAGCTTAAGCCTAAGCCTAAGCCTAAGCCTAAGCCTAAGCCTAAGCCTAAGCCTAAGCCTAAGCCTAAGCCTAAGCCTAAGCCTAAGCCTAAGCCTAAGCCTAAGCTTAAGCCTAAGCTCAAGCCTAAGCGCAAGCCTAAGCCTGAGCCTAAGCCTAAGCCTAAGCCTAAGCCAAAGCTGAATAAGCTGCCTAAGCCTAAGCCTAAACCTAAGCCTAAACCTAAGCCTAAGCCTAAGCCTAAGCCTAAGCCTAAGCATTAAGCCTAAGCCTAAGCCCTAAGCCTAAGCCAAAGCCTAAGCTTAAGCGTAAGTTCAAGCCTAACCCTAAACCTAAGCCTAAGCCTAAGCTTAAGCCTAAGCTCAAGCCTAAGCGCAAGCCTAAGCCTAAGCCTAAGCATTAAGCATAAGCCCAAGCCTAAGCCTAAGCCTAAGCTGCCTAAGCCTAAGCCTAAGCTGCCTAAGCCGCCTAAGATTAAGCCTAACCCTAAGCCTAAGCCTAAGCCTAAGCCTAAGCCTAAGCCTAAGCCTAAGCCTAAGCCTAAGCCTAAGCCTAAGCCTAAGCCTAAGCCTAAGCCTAAGCCTAAGCCTAAGCCTAAGCCTAAGCCTAAGCCTTAGTCTAAGACTAAGCCTAAGCCTAAACCTAAGCCTAAGCCTAAGCCTAAGCCTAAGCCTAAGCCTAAGCCTAAGCCTAATCCTAAGCCTAAGCCTAAGCCTGAGCCTAATCCTAAGCCTAAGCCTAAGCCTAATCCTAAGCCTAAGCCCAAGCCTAAGCCTAAGCCTAAGCCCAAGCCTAAGCCTAACCCTAAGAGCACGCTTAAGCCTTAGCGTAAACCTAAGCCTAAGCCTAATCCTAAGCATTAAGCCTAAGCCTAAGCCTAAGCCTAAGCCTAAGCCTAAGTCTAAGCCTAAGCCAAAGCCTAAGCCTAAGCGTAAGCCTAAGCCTAAGCCTAAGCCTAAGCCTAAGCCTAAGCCTAAGCCTAGGCCCAAGCCTAAGAATAAGCCTGAGCCTGAGCCTAAGCCTAAGCCTAAGCCTAAGATCAAGCCCAAGCGCAAGCCTAAGCCTAAGCCTAAGCCTAAGCCTAAGCCTAAGCCTAATCGTGAGCCCAAACCTAAGCTTAAGCCTAAGCCTAAGCTTAAGTTTAAGCCTAAGCCTAAGCCTAAACATGAGATTAAGCCTAAGCCTAAGCTAAAGCCTAAGCCTAAGATCAAGCCCAAGCGCAAGCCTAAGCCTAAGCCTAAGCCTAAGCCTAAGCCTAAGCCTAAGCCTAAGCCTAGGCCCTAAGCCTAAGCCTAAGCCTAAGCCCAAGCCTAAGCCTAAGACTAAGCCTAAGCCTAAGCCTAAGCCTAAGACTAAGCCTAAGCCTAAGTTCAAGCCTAACCCTAAGCCTAAGCCTGAGCCTAAGCTTAAGCCTAAGCTCAAGCCTAAGCGCAAGCCTATGCCTAAGCCTAAGCATTAAGCATAAGCCCAAGCCTAAGCCTAAGCCTAAGCTGCCTAAGCCTAAGCCTAAGCTGCCTAAGCCTAAGCCTAAGCTGCCTAAGCTGCCTAAGCCGCCTAAGCCTAAGCCTAAGCCTAAGCCTAAGCCTAAGCCTAAGCCTAAGCCTAAGCCTAAGCCTAAGCCTAAGCCTAAGCCTGAGCCTAAGCCTAAGCCTAATCCTAAGCCTAAGCCTAAGCCTAATCCTAAGCCTAAGCCCAAGCCTAAGCCTAAGCCTAAGCCTAAGCCTAAGCCTAACCCTAAGAGCACGCTTAAGCCTTAGCGTAAACCTAAGCCTAAGCCTAATCCTAAGCATTAAGCCTAAGCCTAAGCCTAAGCCTAAGCCTAAGCCTAAGCCTAAGCCAAAGCCTAAGCCTAAGCCTAAGCCTAAGCCTAAGCCTAAGCCTAAGCCTAAGCCTAAGCCTAAGCCTAGGCCCAAGCCTAAGAATAAGCCTGAGCCTGAGCCTAAGCCTAAGCCTAAGCCTAAGATCAAGCCCAAGCGCAAGCCTAAGCCTAAGCCTAAGCCTAAGCCTAAGCCTAAGCCTAATTGTGAGCCCAAACCTAAGCTTAAGCCTAAGCCTAAGCTTAAGTTTAAGCCTAAGCCTAAGCCTAAACATAAGATTGAGCCTAAGCCTAAGCATTATTCCGAGGCCAAAGCCTAAGCCTAAGCCTAAGCATAGGTTTAAGCCTAAGCCCAAGCCTAAGCCTAAGCCTAAGTATAGGTTTAAGCCTAAGCCTAATACTAAGCCTGAGCCTAAGCCTAAGCCTAAGCCTAAGCCTAAGCCTAATCTTGACCCCAAACCTAAGTTTAAGCCTAAGCCTAAGCCTAAGCCTAAGCCTAAGCTCAAGCCCAAGCGCAAGCCTAAGCCTAAGCCTAAGCCTAAGCCTAAGCCTAAGCTTAATCCTAAGCCCAAGCCTAAGCCTAAGCCTAAGCCTAAGCCTAAGCTTAAGCCTAAGCTCAAGCCTAAGCGCAAGCCTAAGCCTAAGCCTAAGCCTAAGCATTAAGCATAAGCCTAAGCCTAAGCCTAAGATCAAGCCCAAGCGCAAGCCTAAGCCTAAGCCTAAGCCTAAGCCTAAGCCTAAGCCTAGGCCTAAGCCTAAGCTGCCTAAGCCTAAGCCTAAGCCTAAGCCTAATCCTAAGCCTAAGCCTAAGCCTAATCCTAAGCCTAATCCTAAGCCTAAGCCTAAGCCAAAGCCCTAAGCCTAAGCCTAAGCCTAAGGCTAAGCCTAAGCCTAAGCCTAAGCCTAAGCCTAAGCCTAAGCCTAAGCCTAAGCCTAAGACTAAGCCTAAGCCTAAGCCTAAGCCTAAGCTTAAGCCTAAGCCTAAGCCTAAGCCTAACCCTAAGCCTAAGCTGCCTAAGCCTAAGCCTAAGCCTATGCCTAAGCCTAAGCCTAAGAATAAAATAAGCCTAAGCGTAAGCCTAAGCCCAAGCCTAAGCCTAAGCCTAAGCATTAAGCCGAAGCCAAAGCCTAATCCTAAGCCTAAGTATAGGTTTGAGCCTAAGCCTAATACTAAGCCTAAGCCTAAGCCTAAGCCCAAGCCTAAGAATAAGCCTAAGCCTGAGCCTAAGCCTAAGCCTAAGCCTAAGCCTAATCGTGAGCCCAAACCTAAGCCTAAGCCTAAGCCTAAGCTTAAGTTTAAGCCTAAGCCTAAGCCTAAACATAAGATTGAGCCTAAGCCTAAGCCTAAGCCTAAGCCTAAGCCTAAGCCTAAGCCTAAGCTCAAGCCTAAGCGCAAGCCTAAGCCTAAGCCTAAGCATAAGCCTAAGCCGAAGCCTAAGCCCCAACCCTAAGCCTGAGCCTAAGCTTAAGCCTAAGCTCAAGCCTAAGCCAAAGCCTAAGCCTAAGCCTAAGCCTAAGCCTAAGCTCAAGCCCAAGCGCAAGCCTAAGCCTAAGCCTAAGCCTAAGCCTAAGCCTAAGCCTAAGCCTAAGCCCAAGCGTAAGCATTAAGCCGAGGCCAAAGCCTAAGCCTAAGCCTAAGCATAGGTTTAAGCCTAAGCCCAAGCCTAAGCCTAAGCCTAAGTATAGGTTTAAGCCTAAGCCTAATACTAAGCCTGAGCCTAAGCCTAAGCCTAAGCCTAAGCCTAAGCCTAATCTTGACCCCAAACCTAAGTTTAAGCCTAAGCCTAAGCCTAAGTATAGGTTTAAGCCTAAGCCTAATACTAAGCCTGAGCCTAAGCCTAAGCCTAAGCCTAAGCCTAAGCCTAATCTTGACCCCAAACCTAAGTTTAAGCCTAAGCCTAAGCCTAAGCTCAAGCCCAAGCGCAAGCCTAAGCCTAAGCCTAAGCCCAAGCTTAATCCTAAGCCCAAGCCTAAGCCTAAGCCTAAGCCTAAGCCTAAGCTTAAGCCTAAGCTCAAGCCTAAGCGCAAGCCTAAGCCTAAGCCTAAGCCTAAGCATTAAGCATAAGCCTAAGCCTAAGCCTAAGCCTAAGCCTAAGCCTAAGCCTAAGCCTAAGCCTAAGCCTAAGCTGCCTAAGCCTAAGCCTAAGCTGCCTAAGCTGCCTAAGCCTAAGCCTAAGCCTAAGCCTAAGCCTAAGCCTAAGCCTAAGCCTAAGCCTAAGCCTAAGCTTAAGCCTAAGCCTAAACCTAAGCCTAAGCCTAAGCCTAAGCCTAAGCCTAAGCCTAAGCCTAAGCCTAAGCCTAAGCCTAAGCCTAAGCCTAAGCCTAAGCCTAAGCATTAAGCCTAAGCCTAAGCCTAAGCCTAAGCCAAAGCCTAAGCTTAAGCCTAAGTTCAAGCCTAACCCTAAGCCTAAGCCTAAGCCTAAGCTTAAGACTAAGCTCAAGCCTAAGCGCAAGCCTAAGCCTAAGCCTAAGCATTAAGCATAAGCCCAAGCCTAAGCCTAAGCCTAAGCTGCCTAAGCCTAAGCCTAAGCTGCCTAAGCCTAAGCCTAAGCTGCCTAAGCCGCCTAAGCCTAAGCCTAACCCTAAGCCTAAGCCTAAGCCTAAGCCTAAGCCTAAGCCTAAGCCTAAGCCTAAGCCTAAGTCTAAGACTAAGCCTAAGCCTAAGCCTAAGCCTAAGCCTAAGCCTAAGCCTAAGCCTAAGCCTAAGCCTAAGCCTAATCCTAAGCCTAAGCCTAAGCCTAATCCTAAGCCTAAGCCCAAGCCTAAGCCTAAGCCTAAGCCTAAGCCCTAAGCCTAACCCTAAGAGCACGCTTAAGCCTTAGCGTAAACCTAAGCCTAAGCCTAATCCTAAGCATTAAGCCTAAGCCTAAGCCTAAGCCTAAGCCTAAGCCAAAGCCTAAGCCTAAGCCTAAGCCTAAGCCTAAGCCTAAGCCTAAGCCTAAGCCTAAGCCTAAGCCTAAGCCTAGGCCCAAGCCTAAGAATAAGCCTGAGCCTAAGCCTAAGCCTAAGCCTAAGCCTAAGATCAAGCCTAAGCGCAAGCCTAAGCCTAAGCCTAAGCCTAAGCCTAAGCCTAAGCCTAAGCGTGAGCCCAAACCTAAGCTTAAGCCTAAGCCTAAGCTTAAGCCTAAGCCTAAGCCTAAGCCTAAACATAAGATTGAGCCTAAGCCTAAGCATTAATCCGAGGCCAAAGCCTAAGCCTAAGCCTAAGCATAGGTTTAAGCCTAAGCCCAAGCCTAAGCCTAAGCCTAAGTATAGGTTTAAGCCTAAGCCTAATACTAAGCCTGAGCCTAAGCCTAAGCCTAAGCCTAAGCCTAAGCCTAATCTTGACCCCAAACCTAAGTTTAAGCCTAAGCCTAAGCCTAAGCCTAAGCCTAAGCTCAAGCCTAAGCGCAAGCCTAAGCCTAAGCCTAAGCCTAAGCCTAAGCCTAAGCTTAATCCTAAGCCCAAGCCTAAGCCTAAGCCTAAGCCTAAGCCTAAGCTTAAGCCTAAGCCTAAGCTTAAGCCTAAGCTCAAGCCTAAGCGCAAGCCTAAGCCTAAGCCTAAGCCTAAGCATTAAGCATAAGCCTAAGCCTAAGCCTAAGCCTAAGCCTAAGCCTAAGCCTAAGCCTAAGCCTAAGCCTAAGCCTAAGCTGCCTAAGCCTAAGCCTAAGCTGCCTAAGCTGCCTAAGCCTAAGCCTAAGCCTAAGCCTAAGCCTAAGCCTAAGCCTAAGCCTAAGCCTAAGCTTAAGCCTAAGCCTAAGCCTAAGCCTAAGCCTAAGCCTAAGCCTAAGCCTAAGCCTAAGCCTAAGCCTAAGCCTAAGCCTAAGCCTAAGCCTAAGCCTAAGCCTAAGCCTAAGCCTAAGCATTAAGCCTAAGCCTAAGCCTAAGCCTAAGCCAAAGCCTAAGCTTAAGCCTAAGTTCAAGCCTAACCTAAGCCTAAGCCTAAGCCTAAGCTTAAGCCTAAGCTCAAGCCTAAGCGCAAGCCTAAGCCTAAGCCTAAGCATTAAGCATAAGCCCAAGCCTAAGCCTAAGCCTAAGCTGCCTAAGCCTAAGCCTAAGCTGCCTAAGCCGCCTAAGATTAAGCCTAAGCCTAAGCCTAAGCCTAAGCCTAAGCCTAAGCCTAAGCCTAAGCCTAAGCCTAAGCCTAAGCCTAAGCCTAAGCCTAAGCCTAAGCCTAAGCCTAAGCCTAAGCTGCCTAAGCCTAAGCCTAAGCTGCCTAAGCTGCCTAAGCCTAAGCCTAAGCCTAAGCCTAAGCCTAAGCCTAAGCCTAAGCCTAAGCTTAAGCCTAAGCCTAAGCCTAAGCCTAAGCCTAAGCCTAAGCCTAAGCCTAAGCCTAAGCCCTAAGCCTAAGCCTAAGCCTAAGCCTAAGCCTAAGCCTAAGCATTAAGCCTAAGCCTAAGCCCTAAGATTAAGCCAAAGCCTAAGCTTAAGCCTAAGTTCAAGCCTAACCCTAAGCCTAAGCCTAAGCCTAAGCTTAAGCCTAAGCTCAAGCCTAAGCGCAAGCCTAAGCCTAAGCCTAAGCATTAAGCATAAGCCTAAGCCTAAACCTAAGCCTAAGCCTAAGCCTAAGCCTAAGCCTAAGCCTAAGCCTAAGCCTAATCCTAAGCCTAAGCCTAAGCCTGAGCCTAATCCTAAGCCTAAGCCTAAGCCTAATCCTAAGCCTAAGCCCAAGCCTAAGCCTAAGCCTAAGCCTAAGCCTAAGCCTAACCCTAAGAGCACGCTTAAGCCTTAGCGTAAACCTAAGCCTAAGCCTAATCCTAAGCATTAAGCCTAAGCCTAAGCCTAAGCCTAAGCCTAAGCCTAAGTCTAAGCCTAAGCCAAAGCCTAAGCCTAAGCCTAAGCCTAAGCCTAAGCCTAAGCCTAAGCCTAAGCCTAAGCCTAGGCCCAAGCCTAAGAATAAGCCTGAGCCTGAGCCTAAGCCTAAGCCTAAGCCTAAGATCAAGCCTAAGCGCAAGCCTAAGCCTAAGCCTAAGCCTAAGCCTAAGCCTAAGCCTAATCGTGAGCCCAAACCTAAGCTTAAGCCTAAGCCTAAGCTTAAGTTTAAGCCTAAGCCTAAGCCTAAACATGAGATTAAGCCTAAGCCTAAGCTAAAGCCTAAGCCTAAGATCAAGCCCAAGCGCAAGCCTAAGCCTAAGCCTAAGCCTAAGCCTAAGCCTAAGCCTAAGCCTAAGCCTAAGCCTAAGCCTAAGCCTAAGCCCAAGCCTAAGCCTAAGACTAAGCCTAAGCCTAAGCCTAAGCCTAAGACTAAGCCTAAGCCTAAGTTCAAGCCTAACCCTAAGCCTAAGCCTAAGCCTAAGCTTAAGCCTAAGCTCAAGCCTAAGCGCAAGCCTAAGCCTAAGCCTAAGCATTAAGCATAAGCCCAAGCCTAAGCCTAAGCCTAAGCTGCCTAAGCCTAAGCCTAAGCTGCCTAAGCCTAAGCCTAAGCTGCCTAAGCTGCCTAAGCCGCCTAAGCCTAAGCCTAAGCCTAAGCCTAAGCCTAAGCCTAAGCCTAAGCCTAAGCCTAAGCCTAAGCCTAAGCCTGAGCCTAAGCCTAAGCCTAAGCCTAAGCCTAAGCCTAAGCCTAATCCTAAGCCTAAGCCCAAGCCTAAGCCTAAGCCTAAGCCTAAGCCTAAGCCTAACCCTAAGAGCACGCTTAAGCCTTAGCGTAAACCTAAGCCTAAGCCTAATCCTAAGCATTAAGCCTAAGCCTAAGCCTAAGCCTAAGCCTAAGCCTAAGCCTAAGCCAAAGCCTAAGCCTAAGCCTAAGCCTAAGCCTAAGCCTAAGCCTAAGCCTAAGCCTAAGCCTAAGCCTAGGCCCAAGCCTAAGAATAAGCCTGAGCCTGAGCCTAAGCCTAAGCCTAAGCCTAAGATCAAGCCCAAGCCTAAGCCTAAGCCTAAGCCTAAGCCTAAGCCTAAGCCTAATTGTGAGCCCAAACCTAAGCTTAAGCCTAAGCCTAAGCTTAAGTTTAAGCCTAAGCCTAAGCCTAAGCCTAAGCCTAAGCCTAAGCCTAAGCCTAAGCCTAAGCCTAAGCCTAAGCCTAAGCCTAAGCCTAAGCCTAAGCCTAAGCCTAAGCCTAAGCCTAAGCCTAAGCCTAAGCCTAAGCCTAAGCATAGGTTTAAGCCTAAGCCCAAGCCTAAGCCTAAGCCTAAGTATAGGTTTAAGCCTAAGCCTAATACTAAGCCTGAGCCTAAGCCTAAGCCTAAGCCTAAGCCTAAGCCTAATCTTGACCCCAAACCTAAGTTTAAGCCTAAGCCTAAGCCTAAGCCTAAGCCTAAGCTCAAGCCCAAGCGCAAGCCTAAGCCTAAGCCTAAGCCTAAGCCTAAGCCTAAGCTTAATCCTAAGCCCAAGCCTAAGCCTAAGCCTAAGCCTAAGCCTAAGCTTAAGCCTAAGCTCAAGCCTAAGCGCAAGCCTAAGCCTAAGCCTAAGCCTAAGCATTAAGCCTAAGCCTAAGCCTAAGCCTCAAGCCTAAGCGCAAGCCTAAGCCTAAGCCTAAGCCTAAGCCTAAGCCTAAGCCTAATTGTGAGCCCAAGCCTAAGCTTAAGCCTAAGCCTAAGCTTAAGCCTAAGCCTAAGCCTAAGCCTAAGCATAAGATTGAGCCTAAGCCTAAGCATTAAGCCGAGGCCAAAGCCTAAGCCTAAGCCTAAGCATAGGTTTAAGCCTAAGCCCAAGCCTAAGCCTAAGCCTAAGTATAGGTTTAAGCCTAAGCCTAATACTAAGCCTAGCCTAAGCCTAAGCCTAAGCCTAAGCCTAAGCCTAATCTTGACCCCAAACCTAAGTTTAAGCCTAAGCCTAAGCCTAAGCCTAAGCCTAAGCTCAAGCCCAAGCGCAAGCCTAAGCCTAAGCCTAAGCCTAAGCCTAAGCCTAAGCTTAAGCCTAAGCCTAAGCCTAAGCCTAAGCCTAAGCCTAAGCCTAAGCCTAAGCTCAAGCCTAAGCGCAAGCCTAAGCCTAAGCCTAAGCCTAAGCATTAAGCATAAGCCTAAGCCTAAGCCTAAGCCTAAGCCTAAGCCTAAGCCTAAGCCTAAGCCTAAGCCTAAGCCTAAGCCTAGGCCCAAGCCTAAGAATAAGCCTGAGCCTAGCCTAAGCCTAAGCCTAAGCCTAAGATCAAGCCCAAGCGCAAGCCTAAGCCTAAGCCTAAGCCTAAGCCTAAGCCTAAGCCTAATCGTGAGCCCAAACCTAAGCTTAAGCCTAGGCCTAAGCTTAAGTTTAAGCCTAAGCCTAAGCCTAAACATAAGATTGAGCCTAAGCCTAAGCATTAATCCGAGGCCAAAGCCTAAGCCTAAGCCTAAGCATAGGTTTAAGCCTAAGCCCAAGCCTAAGCCTAAGCCTAAGTATAGGTTTAAGCCTAAGCCTAATACTAAGCCTGAGCCTAAGCCTAAGCCTAAGCCTAAGCCTAAGCCTAATCTTGACCCCAAACCTAAGTTTAAGCCTAAGCCTAAGCCTAAGCCTAAGCCTAAGCTCAAGCCCAAGCGCAAGCCTAAGCCTAAGCCTAAGCCTAAGCCTAAGCCTAAGCTTAATCCTAAGCCCAAGCCTAAGCCTAAGCCTAAGCCTAAGCCTAAGCTTAAGCCTAAGCCTAAGCTTAAGCCTAAGCTCAAGCCCAAGCGCAAGCCTAAGCCTAAGCCTAAGCCTAAGCATTAAGCATAAGCCTAAGCCTAAGCCTAAGCCTAAGCCTAAGCCTAAGCCTAAGCCTAAGCCTAAGCCTAAGCCTAAGCTGCCTAAGCCTAAGCCTAAGCTGCCTAAGCTGCCTAAGCCTAAGCCTAAGCCTAAGCCTAAGCCTAAGCCTAAGCCTAAGCCTAAGCCTAAGCTTAAGCCTAAGCCTAAGCCTAAGCCTAAGCCTAAGCCTAAGCCTAAGCCTAAGCCTAAGCCTAAGCCTAAGCCTAAGCCTAAGCCTAAGCCTAAGCCTAAGCCTAAGCCTAAGCCTAAGCATTAAGCCTAAGCCTAAGCCCTAAGCCTAAGCCAAAGCCTAAGCTTAAGCCTAAGTTCAAGCCTAACCCTAAGCCTAAGCCTAAGCCTAAGCTTAAGCCTAAGCTCAAGCCTAAGCGCAAGCCTAAGCCTAAGCCTAAGCATTAAGCATAAGCCCAAGCCTAAGCCTAAGCCTAAGCTGCCTAAGCCTAAGCCTAAGCTGCCTAAGCCGCCTAAGATTAAGCCTAACCCTAAGCCTAAGCCTAAGCCTAAGCCTAAGCCTAAGCCTAAGCCTAAGCCTAAGCCTAAGCCTAAGCCTAAGCCTAAGCCTAAGCCTAAGCCTAAGCCTAAGCTGCCTAAGCCTAAGCCTAAGCTGCCTAAGCTGCCTAAGCCTAAGCCTAAGCCTAAGCCTAAGCCTAAGCCTAAGCCTAAGCCTAAGCTTAAGCCTAAGCCTAAGCCTAAGCCTAAGCCTAAGCCTAAGCCTAAGCCTAAGCCTAAGCCCTAAGCCTAAGCCTAAGCCTAAGCCTAAGCCTAAGCCTAAGCATTAAGCCTAAGCCTAAGCCTAAGCCTAAGCCAAAGCCTAAGCTTAAGCCTAAGTTCAAGCCTAACCCTAAGCCTAAGCCTAAGCCTAAGCTTAAGCCTAAGCTCAAGCCTAAGCGCAAGCCTAAGCCTAAGCCTAAGCATTAAGCATAAGCCTAAGCCTAAACCTAAGCCTAAGCCTAAGCCTAAGCCTAAGCCTAAGCCTAAGCCTAAGCCTAATCCTAAGCCTAAGCCTAAGCCTGAGCCTAATCCTAAGCCTAAGCCTAAGCCTAATCCTAAGCCTAAGCCCAAGCCTAAGCCTAAGCCTAAGCCCAAGCCCTAAGCCTAACCCTAAGAGCACGCTTAAGCCTTAGCGTAAACCTAAGCCTAAGCCTAATCCTAAGCATTAAGCCTAAGCCTAAGCCTAAGCCTAAGCCTAAGCCTAAGTCTAAGCCTAAGCCAAAGCCTAAGCCTAAGCCTAAGCCTAAGCCTAAGCCTAAGCCTAAGCCTAAGCCTAAGCCTAGGCCCAAGCCTAAGAATAAGCCTGAGCCTGAGCCTAAGCCTAAGCCTAAGCCTAAGATCAAGCCCAAGCGCAAGCCTAAGCCTAAGCCTAAGCCTAAGCCTAAGCCTAAGCCTAATCGTGAGCCCAAACCTAAGCTTAAGCCTAAGCCTAAGCTTAAGTTTAAGCCTAAGCCTAAGCCTAAACATGAGATTAAGCCTAAGCCTAAGCTAAAGCCTAAGCCTAAGATCAAGCCCAAGCGCAAGCCTAAGCCTAAGCCTAAGCCTAAGCCTAAGCCTAAGCCTAAGCCTAAGCCTAGGCCCTAAGCCTAAGCCTAAGCCTAAGCCCAAGCCTAAGCCTAAGACTAAGCCTAAGCCTAAGCCTAAGCCTAAGACTAAGCCTAAGCCTAAGTTCAAGCCTAACCCTAAGCCTAAGCCTGAGCCTAAGCTTAAGCCTAAGCTCAAGCCTAAGCGCAAGCCTAAGCCTAAGCCTAAGCATTAAGCATAAGCCCAAGCCTAAGCCTAAGCCTAAGCTGCCTAAGCCTAAGCCTAAGCTGCCTAAGCCTAAGCCTAAGCTGCCTAAGCTGCCTAAGCCGCCTAAGCCTAAGCCTAAGCCTAAGCCTAAGCCTAAGCCTAAGCCTAAGCCTAAGCCTAAGCCTAAGCCTAAGCCTGAGCCTAAGCCTAAGCCTAATCCTAAGCCTAAGCCTAAGCCTAATCCTAAGCCTAAGCCCAAGCCTAAGCCTAAGCCTAAGCCTAAGCCCTAAGCCTAACCCTAAGAGCACGCTTAAGCCTTAGCGTAAACCTAAGCCTAAGCCTAATCCTAAGCATTAAGCCTAAGCCTAAGCCTAAGCCTAAGCCTAAGCCTAAGCCTAAGCCAAAGCCTAAGCCTAAGCCTAAGCCTAAGCCTAAGCCTAAGCCTAAGCCTAAGCCTAAGCCTAAGCCTAGGCCCAAGCCTAAGAATAAGCCTGAGCCTGAGCCTAAGCCTAAGCCTAAGCCTAAGATCAAGCCCAAGCGCAAGCCTAAGCCTAAGCCTAAGCCTAAGCCTAAGCCTAAGCCTAATTGTGAGCCCAAACCTAAGCTTAAGCCTAAGCCTAAGCTTAAGTTTAAGCCTAAGCCTAAGCCTAAACATAAGATTGAGCCTAAGCCTAAGCATTAATCCGAGGCCAAAGCCTAAGCCTAAGCCTAAGCATAGGTTTAAGCCTAAGCCCAAGCCTAAGCCTAAGCCTAAGTATAGGTTTAAGCCTAAGCCTAATACTAAGCCTGAGCCTAAGCCTAAGCCTAAGCCTAAGCCTAAGCCTAATCTTGACCCCAAACCTAAGTTTAAGCCTAAGCCTAAGCCTAAGCCTAAGCCTAAGCTCAAGCCCAAGCGCAAGCCTAAGCCTAAGCCTAAGCCTAAGCCTAAGCCTAAGCTTAATCCTAAGCCCAAGCCTAAGCCTAAGCCTAAGCCTAAGCCTAAGCTTAAGCCTAAGCTCAAGCCTAAGCGCAAGCCTAAGCCTAAGCCTAAGCCTAAGCATTAAGCATAAGCCTAAGCCTAAGCCTAAGATCAAGCCCAAGCGCAAGCCTAAGCCTAAGCCTAAGCCTAAGCCTAAGCCTAAGCCTAATTGTGAGCCCAAACCTAAGCTTAAGCCTAAGCCTAAGCTTAAGTTTAAGCCTAAGCCTAAGCCTAAACATAAGATTGAGCCTAAGCCTAAGCATTAATCCGAGGCCAAAGCCTAAGCCTAAGCCTAAGCATAGGTTTAAGCCTAAGCCCAAGCCTAAGCCTAAGCCTAAGTATAGGTTTAAGCCTAAGCCTAATACTAAGCCTGAGCCTAAGCCTAAGCCTAAGCCTAAGCCTAAGCCTAATCTTGACCCCAAACCTAAGTTTAAGCCTAAGCCTAAGCCTAAGCCTAAGCCTAAGCTCAAGCCCAAGCGCAAGCCTAAGCCTAAGCCTAAGCCTAAGCCTAAGCCTAAGCTTAATCCTAAGCCCAAGCCTAAGCCTAAGCCTAAGCCTAAGCCTAAGCTTAAGCCTAAGCTCAAGCCTAAGCGCAAGCCTAAGCCTAAGCCTAAGCCTAAGCATTAAGCATAAGCCTAAGCCTAAGCCTAAGCCTAAGCCTAAGCCTAAGCCTAAGCCTAAGCCTAAGCCTAAGCCTAAGCCTAAGCCTAAGCCTAAGCTGCCTAAGCCTAAGCCTAAGCTGCCTAAGCTGCCTAAGCCTAAGCCTAAGCCTAAGCCTAAGCCTAAGCCTAAGCCTAAGCTTAAGCCTAAGCCTAAGCCTAAGCCTAAGCCTAAGCCTAAGCCTAAGCCTAAGCCTAAGCCTAAGCCTAAGCCTAAGCTGCCTAAGCCTAAGCCTAAGCTGCCTAAGCTGCCTAAGCCTAAGCCTAAGCCTAAGCCTAAGCCTAAGCCTAAGCCTAAGCTTAAGCCTAAGCCTAAGCCTAAGCCTAAGCCTAAGCCTAAGCCTAAGCCTAAGCCTAAGCCTAAGCCTAAGCCTAAGCCTAAGCCTAAGCCTAAGCCTAAGCATAAGCCTAAGCCCCTAAGCCTAAGCCAAAGCCTAAGCTTAAGCCAAAGTTCAAGCCTAACCCTAAGCCTAAGCCTAAACCTAAGCTTAAGCCTAAGCTCAAGCCTAAGCGCAAGCCTAAGCCTAAGCCTAAGCATTAAGCATAAGCCCAAGCCTAAGCCTAAGCCTAAGCTGCCTAAGCCTAAGCCTAAGCTGCCTAAGCCGCCTAAGATTAAGCCTAACCCTAAGCCTAAGCCTAAGCCTAAGCCTAAGCCTAAGCCTAAGCCTAAGTCTAAGACTAAGCCCAAGCCTAAGCCTAAGCCTAAGCCTAAGCCCTAAGCCTAACCCTAAGAGCACGCTTAAGCCTTAGCGTAAACCTAAGCCTAAGCCTAATCCTAAGCATTAAGCCTAAGCCTAAGCCTAAGCCTAAGCCTAAGCCTAAGCCTAAACCAAAGCCTAAGCCTAAGCCTAAGCCTAAGCCTAAGCCTAAGCCTAAGCCTAAGCCTAAGCCTAGGCCCAAGCCTAAGAATAAGCCTGAGCCTGAGCCTAAGCCTAAGCCTAAGCCTAAGATCAAGCCCAAGCGCAAGCCTAAGCCTAAGCCTAAGCCTAAGCCTAATTGTGAGCCCAAACCTAAGCTTAAGCCTAAGCCTAAGCTTAAGTTTAAGCCTAAGCCTAAGCCTAAACATAAGATTGAGCCTAAGCCTAAGCATTAATCCGAGGCCAAAGCCTAAGCCTAAGCCTAAGCATAGGTTTAAGCCTAAGCCCAAGCCTAAGCCTAAGCCTAAGTATAGGTTTAAGCCTAAGCCTAATACTAAGCCTGAGCCTAAGCCTAAGCCTAAGCCTAAGCCTAAGCCTAATCTTGACCCCAAACCTAAGTTTAAGCCTAAGCCTAAGCCTAAGCCTAAGCCTAAGCTCAAGCCCAAGCGCAAGCCTAAGCCTAAGCCTAAGCCTAAGCCTAAGCCTAAGCTTAATCCTAAGCCCAAGCCTAAGCCTAAGCCTAAGCCTAAGCCTAAGCTTAAGCCTAAGCTCAAGCCTAAGCGCAAGCCTAAGCCTAAGCCTAAGCCTAAGCATTAAGCATAAGCCTAAGCCTAAGCCTAAGCCTAAGCCTAAGCCTAAGCCTAAGCCTAAGCCTAAGCCTAAGCCTAAGCTGCCTAAGCCTAAGCCTAAGCTGCCTAAGCTGCCTAAGCCTAAGCCTAAGCCTAAGCCTAAGCCTAAGCCTAAGCCTAAGCTTAAGCCTAAGCCTAAGCCTAAGCCTAAGCCTAAGCCTAAGCCTAAGCCTAAGCCTAAGCCTAAGCCTAAGCCTAAGCTGCCTAAGCCTAAGCCTAAGCTGCCTAAGCTGCCTAAGCCTAAGCCTAAGCCTAAGCCTAAGCCTAAGCCTAAGCCTAAGCTTAAGCCTAAGCCTAAGCCTAAGCCTAAGCCTAAGCCTAAGCCTAAGCCTAAGCCTAAGCCTAAGCCTAAGCCTAAGCCTAAGCCTAAGCCTAAGCCTAAGCATTAAGCCTAAGCCTAAGCCTAAGCCTAAGCCAAAGCCTAAGCTTAAGCCAAAGTTCAAGCCTAACCCTAAGCCTAAGCCTAAGCCTAAGCTTAAGCCTAAGCTCAAGCCTAAGCGCAAGCCTAAGCCTAAGCCTAAGCATTAAGCATAAGCCCAAGCCTAAGCCTAAGCCTAAGCTGCCTAAGCCTAAGCCTAAGCTGCCTAAGCCGCCTAAGATTAAGCCTAACCCTAAGCCTAAGCCTAAGCCTAAGCCTAAGCCTAAGCCTAAGCCTAAGCCTAAGCCTAAGTCTAAGACTAAGCCTAAGCCTAAACCTAAGCCTAAGCCTAAGCCTAAGCCTAAGCCTAAGCCTAAGCCTAATCCTAAGCCTAAGCCTAAGCCTAAGCCTAATCCTAAGCCTAAGCCTAAGCCTAATCCTAAGCCTAAGCCCAAGCCTAAGCCTAAGCCTAAGCCCAAGCCCTAAGCCTAACCCTAAGAGCACGCTTAAGCCTTAGCGTAAACCTTAGCCTAAGCCTAATCCTAAGCATTAAGCCTAAGCCTAAGCCTAAGCCTAAGCCTAAGCCTAAGTCTAAGCCTAAGCCAAAGCCTAAGCCTAAGCCTAAGCCTAAGCCTAAGCCTAAGCCTAAGCCTAAGCCTAAGCCTAGGCCCAAGCCTAAGAATAAGCCTGAGCCTGAGCCTAAGCCTAAGCCTAAGCCTAAGATCAAGCCCAAGCGCAAGCCTAAGCCTAAGCCTAAGCCTAAGCCTAAGCCTAAGCCTAATCGTGAGCCCAAACCTAAGCTTAAGCCTAAGCCTAAGCCTAAGCCTAAGACTAAGCCTAAGCCTAAGCCTAAGCCTAAACATGAGATTAAGCCTAAGCCTAAGCTAAAGCCTAAGCCTAAGATCAAGCCCAAGCGCAAGCCTAAGCCTAAGCCTAAGCCTAAGCCTAAGCCTAAGCCTAAGCCTAGGCCTAAGCCTAAGCCTAAGCCTAAGCCTAAGCCTAAGCCTAAGACTAAGCCTAAGCCTAAGCCTAAGCCTAAGACTAAGCCTAAGCCTAAGTTCAAGCCTAACCCTAAGCCTAAGCCTAAGCCTAAGCTTAAGCCTAAGCTCAAGCCTAAGCGCAAGCCTAAGCCTAAGCCTAAGCATTAAGCATAAGCCCAAGCCTAAGCCTAAGCCTAAGCTGCCTAAGCCTAAGCCTAAGCTGCCTAAGCCTAAGCCTAAGCTGCCTAAGCCGCCTAAGCCTAAGCCTAAGCCTAAGCCTAAGCCTAAGCCTGAGCCTAAGCCTAAGCCTAAGCCTAAGCCTGAGCCTAAGCCTAAGCCTAAGCCTAAGCCTAAGCTGCCTAAGCCTAAGCCTGAGCCTAAGCCTAATCCTAAGCCTAAGCCTAAGCCTAATCCTAAGCCTAAGCCTAAGCCTAAGCCTAAGCCTAAGCCAAAGCCTAAGCCTAAGCCTAAGCCTAAGCCTAAGCCTAAGCCTAAGCCTAAGCCTAAGCCTAAGCCTAAGCCTAAGCCTAAGCATAAGACTAAGCCTAAGCCTAAGCCTAAGCCTAAGCTTAAGCCTAAGCCTAAGCCTAAGCCTAAGCCTAAGCCTAACCTGCCTAAGCCTAAGCCTAAGCCTAAGCCTAAGCATTAAGCCTAAGCCTAAGCTTAAGCCTAAGCCTAAGCCTATGCCTAAGCCTAAGCCTAAGAATAAAATAAGCCTAAGCCTAAGCCTAAGCATTAAGCCGAAGCCTAAGCCTAATCCTAAGCCTAAGTATAGGTTTCAGCCTAAGCCTAATACTAAGCCTAAGCCTAAGCCTAAGCCTAAGCCTAAGCATTAAGATGAGGCCAAAGATTAAGCCTAAGCCTAAGTATAGGTTTAAGCCTAAGCCCAAGCCTAAGCCTAAGCCTAAGTATAGGTTTAAGCCTAAGCCTAATACTAAGCCTAAGCCTAAGCCTAAGCGTAAGCCTAAGCTTAAGTTTAAGCCTAAGCCTAAGCCTAAACATAAGATTGAGCCTAAGCCTAAGCTAAAGCCTAAGCCTAAGATCAAGCCCAAGCGCAAGCCTAAGCCTAAGCCTAAGCCTAAGCCTAAGCCTAAGCCTAAGCCTAAGCCTAGGCCTAAGCCTAAGCCTAAGCCTAAGCCTAAGCCTAAGCCTAAGACTAAGCCTAAGCCTAAGCCTAAGCCTAAGACTAAGCCTAAGCCTAAGTTCAAGCCTAACCCTAAGCCTAAGCCTAAGCCTAAGCCTAAGCTCAAGCCTAAGCGCAAGCCTAAGCCTAAGCCTAAGCATTAAGCATAAGCCCAAGCCTAAGCCTAAGCCTAAGCTGCCTAAGCCTAAGCCTAAGCTGCCTAAGCCTAAGCCTAAGCTGCCTAAGCCGCCTAAGCCTAAGCCTAAGCCTAAGCCTAAGCCTAAGCCTAAGCCTAAGCCTAAGCCTAAGCCTAAGCCTAAGCCTAAGCCTAAGCCTAAGCCTAAGCCTAAGCCTAAGCCTAAGCCTAAGCCTAAGCCTAAGCCTAGCCTAAGCCTAAGCTGCCTAAGCCTAAGCCTAGCCTAAGCCTAATCCTAAGCCTAAGCCTAAGCCTAATCCTAAGCCTAATCCTAAGCCTAAGCCTAAGCCTAAGCCAAGCCTAAGCCTAAGCCTAAGCCTAAGGCTAAGCCTAAGCCTAAGCCTAAGCCTAAGCCTAAGCCTAAGCCTAAGCCTAAGCATAAGCCTAAGCCTAAGCCTAAGCCTAAGCCTAAGCTTAAGCCTAAGCCTAAGCCTAAGCCTAAGCCTAAGCCTAAGCTGCCTAAGCCTAAGCCTAAGCCTAAGCCTAAGCATTAAGCCTAAGCCTAAGCTTAAGCCTAAGCCTAAGCCTATGCCTAAGCCTAAGCCTAAGAATAAAATAAGCCTAAGCCTAAGCCTAAGCATTAAGCCTAAGCCTAAGCCTAAGCCTAAGCCTAAGTATAGGTTTAAGCCTAAGCCTAATACTAAGCCTAAGCCTAAGCCTAAGCCTAAGCCTAAGCATTAAGATGAGGCCAAAGCCTAAGCCTAAGCCTAAGTATAGGTTTAAGCCTAAGCCCAAGCCTAAGCCTAAGCCTAAGTATAGGTTTAAGCCTAAGCCTAATACTAAGCCTAAGCCTAAGCCTAAGCCTAAGCCTAAGCTTAAGCCTAAGCCTAAGCCTAAGCCTAAGCCTAAGATTGAGCCTAAGCCTAAGCTAAGCCTAAGCCTAAGCCTAAGCCTAAGCCTAAGCCTAAGCCTAAGCCTAAGCCTAAGCTCAAGCCCAAGCGCAAGCCTAAGCCTAAGCCTAAGCCTAAGCCTAAGCCTAAGCTTAAGCCTAAGCCCAAGCCTAAGCCTAAGCCTAAGCCTAAGCCTAAGCTTAAGCCTAAGCTCAAGCCTAAGCGCAAGCCTAAGCCTAAGCCTAAGCCTAAGCATTAAGCCTAAGCCTAAGCCTAAGCCTAAGCCTAAGCCTAAGCCTAAGCCTAAGCCTAAGCCTAAGCCTAAGCTGCCTAAGCCTAAGCCTAAGCTGCCTAAGCTGCCTAAGCCTAAGCCTAAGCCTAAGCCTAAGCCTAAGCCTAAGCCTAAGCCTAAGCCTAAGCTTAAGCCTAAGCCTAAGCCTAAGCCTAAGCCTAAGCCTAAGCCTAAGCCTAAGCCTAAGCCTAAGCCTAAGCCTAAGCCTAAGCCTAAGCCTAAGCCTAAGCCTAAGCCTAAGCCTAAGCATTAAGCCTAAGCCTAAGCCTAAGCCTAAGCCTAAGCCTAAGCTTAAGCCTAAGTTCAAGCCTAACCCTAAGCCTAAGCCTAAGCCTAAGCTTAAGCCTAAGCTCAAGCCTAAGCGCAAGCCTAAGCCTAAGCCTAAGCATTAAGCATAAGCCCAAGCCTAAGCCTAAGCCTAAGCTGCCTAAGCCTAAGCCTAAGCTGCCTAAGCCTAAGCCTAAGCTGCCTAAGCCGCCTAAGCCTAAGCCTAAGCCTAAGCCTAAGCCTAAGCCTAAGCCTAAGCCTAAGCCTAAGCCTAAGCCTGAGCCTAAGCCTAAGCCTAAGCCTAGGCCTAAGCCTAAGCTGCCTAAGCCTAAGCCTGAGCCTAAGCCTAATCCTAAGCCTAAGCCTAAGCCTAATCCTAAGCCTAAGCCTAAGCCTAAGCCTAAGCCTAAGCCTAAGCCTAAGCCTAAGCCTAAGCCTAAGGCTAAGCCTAAGCCTAAGCCTAAGCCTAAGCCTAAGACTAAGCCTAAGCCTAAGCATAAGACTAAGCCTAAGCCTAAGCCTAAGCCTAAGCTTAAGCCTAAGCCTAAGCCTAAGCCTAAGCCTAAGCCTAACCTGCCTAAGCCTAAGCCTAAGCCTAAGCCTAAGCATTAAGCCTAAGCCTAAGCTTAAGCCTAAGCCTAAGCCTATGCCTAAGCCTAAGCCTAAGAATAAAATAAGCCTAAGCCTAAGCCTAAGCATTAAGCCGAAGCCTAAGCCTAATCCTAAGCCTAAGTATAGGTTTCAGCCTAAGCCTAATACTAAGCCTAAGCATAAGCCTAAGCCTAAGCCTAAGCATTAAGATGAGGCCAAAGCCTAAGCCTAAGCCTAAGTATAGGTTTAAGCCTAAGCCCAAGCCTAAGCCTAAGCCTAAGTATAGGTTTAAGCCTAAGCCTAATACTAAGCCTAAGCCTAAGCCTAAGCGTAAGCCTAAGCTTAAGTTTAAGCCTAAGCCTAAGCCTAAACATAAGATTGAGCCTAAGCCTAAGCTAAAGCCTAAGCCTAAGATCAAGCCCAAGCGCAAGCCTAAGCCTAAGCCTAAGCCTAAGCCTAAGCCTAAGCCTAAGCCTAAGCCTAGGCCTAAGCCTAAGCCTAAGCCTAAGCCTAAGCCTAAGCCTAAGACTAAGCCTAAGCCTAAGCCTAAGCCTAAGACTAAGCCTAAGCCTAAGTTCAAGCCTAACCCTAAGCCTAAGCCTAAGCCTAAGCTTAAGCCTAAGCTCAAGCCTAAGCGCAAGCCTAAGCCTAAGCCTAAGCATTAAGTATAAGCCCAAGCCTAAGCCTAAGCCTAAGCTGCCTAAGCCTAAGCCTAAGCTGCCTAAGCCTAAGCCTAAGCTGCCTAAGCCGCCTAAGCCTAAGCCTAAGCCTAAGCCTAAGCCTAAGCCTAAGCCTAAGCCTAAGCCTAAGCCTAAGCCTAAGCCTAAGCCTGAGCCTAAGCCTAAGCCTAAGCCTAAGCCTAGGCCTAAGCCTAAGCTGCCTAAGCCTAAGCCTGAGCCTAAGCCTAATCCTAAGCCTAAGCCTAAGCCTACTCCTAAGCCTAAGCCTAAGCCTAAGCCTAAGCCTAAGCCAAAGCCTAAGCCTAAGCCTAAGCCTAAGGCTAAGCCTAAGCCTAAGCCTAAGCCTAAGCCTAAGCCTAAGCCTAAGCCTAAGCATAAGACTAAGCCTAAGCCTAAGCCTAAGCCTAAGCTTAAGCCTAAGCCTAAGCCTAAGCCTAAGCCTAAGCCTAAGCTGCCTAAGCCTAAGCCTAAGCCTAAGCCTAAGCATGAAGCCTAAGCCTAAGCTTAAGCCTAAGCCTAAGCCTATGCCTAAGCCTAAGCCTAAGAATAAAATAAGCCTAAGCCTAAGCCTAAGCATTAAGCCGAAGCCTAAGCCTAATCCTAAGCCTAAGTATGGGTTTCAGCCTAAGCCTAATACCAAGCCTAAGCCTAAGCCTAAGCCTAAGCCTAAGCATTAAGATGAGGCCAAAGCCTAAGCCTAAGCCTAAGTATAGGTTTAAGCCTAAGCCCAAGCCTAAGCCTAAGCCTAAGTATAGGTTTAAGCCTAAGCCAAATACTAAGAATAAGCCTAAGCCTAAGCCTAAGCCTAAGCTTAAGTTTAAGCCTAAGCCTATGCCTAAACATAAGATTGAGCCTAAGCCTAAGCTAAAGCCTAAGCCTAAGCCTAAGCCTAAGCCTAAGCCTAAGCTCAAGCCCAAGCGCAAGCCTAAGCCTAAGCCCAAGCCTAAGCCTAAGCCTAAGCCAAAGCCTAAGCCCAAGCCTAAGCATTAAGCCGAGGCCAAAGCCTAAGCCTAAGCCTAAGCATAGGTTTAAGCCTAAGCCCAGGCCTAAGCCTAAGCCTAAGTATAGGTTTAAGCCTAAGCCTAATACTAAGCCTGAGCCTAAGCCTAAGCCTAAGCCTAAGCCTAAGCCTAATCTTGACCCCAAACCTAAGTTTAAGCCTAAGCCTAAGCCTAAGCCTAAGCCTAAGCTCAAGCCCAAGCGCAAGCCTAAGCCTAAGCCTAAGCCTAAGCTTAAGCCTAAGCTTAAGCCTAAGCTCAAGCCTAAGCGCAAGCCTAAGCCTAAGCCTAAGCCTAAGCATTAAGCATAAGCCTAAGCCTAAGCCTAAGCCTAAGCCTAAGCCTAAGCCTAAGCCTAAGCCTAAGCCTAAGCCTAAGCCTAAGCCTAAGCCTAAGCCTAAGCTGCCTAAGCCTAAGCCTAAGCTGCCTAAGCTGCCTAAGCCTAAGCCTAAGCCTAAGCCTAAGCCTAAGTGTAAGCTTAAGCCTAAGCCTAAGCCTAAGCCTAAGCCTAAGCCTAAGCCTAAGCCTAAGCCTAAGCCTAAGCCTAAGCCTAAGCCTAAGCCTAAGCCTAAGCCTAAGCCTAAGCATTAAGCCTAAGCCTAAGCCCTAAGCCTAAGCCAAAGCCTAAGCTTAAGCCTAAGTTCAAGCCTAACCCTAAGCCTAAGCCTAAGCCTAAGCTTAAGCCTAAGCTCAAGCCTAAGCGCAAGCCTAAGCCTAAGCCTAAGCATTAAGCATAAGCCCAAGCCTAAGCCTAAGCCTAAGCTGCCTAAGCCTAAGCCTAAGCTGCCTAAGCCTAAGCCTAAGCTGCCTAAGCCTAAGCCTAAGCTGCCTAAGCCGCCTAAGCCTAATCCTAACCCTAAGCCTAAGCCTAAGCCTAAGCCTAAGCCTAAGCCTAAGCCTAAGTCTAAGACTAAGCCTAAGCCTAAGCCTAAGCCTAAGCCTAATCCTAAGCCTAAGCCTAAGCCTAAGCCTAAGCCTAAGCCTAAGCCTAAGCCTAAGCCTAAGCCTAATCCTAAGCCTAAGCCCAAGCCAAACCTAATCCTAAGCCTAAGCCTAAGCCTAATCCTAAGCCTAAGCCCAAGCCTAAGCCTAAGCCTAAGCCTAAGCCCTAAGCCTAACCCTAAGAGCACGCTTAAGCCTTAGCGTAAACCTAAGCCTAAGCCTAATCCTAAGCATTAAGCCTAAGCCTAAGCCTAAGCCTAAACATAAGATTGAGCCTAAGCCTAAGCTAAAGCCTAAGCCTAAGCCTAAGCCTAAGCCTAAGCCTAAGCTCAAGCCCAAGCGCAAGCCTAAGCCTAAGCCCAAGCCTAAGCCTAAGCCTAAGCCTAAGCCTAAGCCCAAGCCTAAGCATTAAGCCGAGGCCAAAGCCTAAGCCTAAGCCTAAGCATAGGTTTAAGCCTAAGCCCAAGCCTAAGCCTAAGCCTAAGTATAGGTTTAAGCCTAAGCCTAATACTAAGCCTGAGCCTAAGCCTAAGCCTAAGCCTAAGCCTAAGCCTAAGCCTAAGCTCAAGCCCAAGCGCAAGCCTAAGCCTAAGCCTAAGCCCAAGCTTAATCCTAAGCCCAAGCCTAAGCCTAAGCCTAAGCCTAAGCCTAAGCTTAAGCTTAAGCTCAAGCCTAAGCGCAAGCCTAAGCCTAAGCCTAAGCCTAAGCATTAAGCATAAGCCTAAGCCTAAGCCTAAGCCTAAGCCTAAGCCTAAGCCTAAGCCTAAGCCTAAGCCTAAGCCTAAGCCTAAGCCTAAGCCTAAGCTGCCTAAGCCTAAGCCTAAGCTGCCTAAGCTGCCTAAGCCTAAGCCTAAGCCTAAGCCTAAGCCTAAGCCTAAGCCTAAGCCTAAGCTTAAGCCTAAGCCTAAGCCTAAGCCTAAGCCTAAGCCTAAGCCTAAGCCTAAGCCTAAGCCCTAAGCCTAAGCCTAAGCCTAAGCCTAAGCCTAAGCCTAAGCATTAAGCCTAAGCCTAAGCCTAAGCCTAAGCCAAAGCCTAAGCTTAAGCCTAAGTTCAAGCCTAACCCTAAGCCTAAGCCTAAGCCTAAGCTTAAGCCTAAGCTCAAGCCTAAGCGCAAGCCTAAGCCTAAGCCTAAGCATTAAGCATAAGCCCAAGCCTAAGCCTAAGCCTAACCTGCCTAAGCCTAAGCCTAAGCTGCCTAAGCCTAAGCCTAAGCTGCCTAAGCCTAAGCCTAAGCTGCCTAAGCCGCCTAAGCCTAAGCCTAAGCCTAAGCCTAAGCCTAAGCCTAAGCCTAAGCCTAAGTCTAAGGCTAAGCCTAAGCCTAAGCCTAAGCCTAAGCCTAATCCTAAGCCTAAGCCTAAGCCTAAGCCTAAGCCTAAGCCTAAGCCTAAGCCTAAGCCTAAGCCTAATCCTAAGCCTAAGCCTAAGCCTAAGCCTAATCCTAAGCCTAAGCCTAAGCCTAATCCTAAGCCTAAGCCCAAGCCTAAGCCTAAGCCTAAGCCTAAGCCTAAGCCTAACCCTAAGAGCACGCTTAAGCCTTAGCGTAAACCTAAGCCTAAGCCTAATCCTAAGCATTAAGCCTAAGCCTAAGCCTAAGCCTAAGCCTAAGCCTAAGCCTAAGCCAAAGCCTAAGCCCAAGCCTAAGCCTAAGCCTAAGCCTAAGCCTAAGCCTAAGCCTAAGCCTAAGCCTAAGCCTAGGCCCAAGCCTAAGAATAAGCCTGAGCCTGAGCCTAAGCCTAAGCCTAAGCGTAAGATCAAGCCCAAGCGCAAGCCTAAGCCTAAGCCTAAGCCTAAGCCTAAGCCTAAGCCTAATCGTGAGCCCAAACCTAAGCTTAAGCCTAAGCCTAAGCTTAAGTTTAAGCCTAAGCCTAAGCCTAAACATAAGATTGAGCCTAAGCCTAAGCTAAAGCCTAAGCCTAAGCCTAAGCCTAAGCCTAAGCCTAAGCCTAAGCCTAAGCCTAAGCCCAAGCCTAAGCATTAAGCCGAGGCCAAAGCCTAAGCCTAAGCCTAAGCATAGGTTTAAGCCTAAGCCCAAGCCTAAGCCTAAGCCTAAGTATAGGTTTAAGCCTAAGCCCAATACTAAGCCTGAGCCTAAGCCTGAGCCTAAGCCTAAGCCTAAGCCTAATCTTGACCCCAAACCTAAGTTTAAGCCTAAGCCTAAGCCTAAGCCTAAGCCTAAGCTCAAGCCCAAGCGCAAGCCTAAGCCTAAGCCTAAGCCTAAGCCTAAGCCTAAGCCTAAGCCTAAGCCTAAGCCTAAGCCTAAGTCTAAGACTAAGCCTAAGCCTAAACCTAAGCCTAAGCCTAAGCCTAAGCCTAAGCGTAAGCTTAAGCCTAAGCTCAAGCCTAAGCGCAAGCCTAAGCCTAAGCCTAAGCCTAAGCATTAAGCATAAGCCTAAGCCTAAGCCAAAGCCTAAGCCTAAGCCTAAGCCTAAGCCTAAGCCTAAGCCTAAGCCTAAGCCTAAGCCTAAGCTGCCTAAGCCTAAGCCTAAGCTGCCTAAGCTGCCTAAGCCTAAGCCTAAGCCTAAGCCTAAGCCTAAGCCTAAGCCTAAGCCTAAGCCTAAGCTTAAGCCTAAGCCTAAGCCTAAGCCTGAGCCTAAGCCCTAAGCCTAAGCCTAAGCCTAAGCCTAAGCCTAAGCCTAAGCCTAAGCCTAAGCCTAAGCCTAAGCATTAAGCCTAAGCCTAAGCCCTAAGCCTAAGCTCAAGCCTAAGCTCAAGCCTAAGCCTAAGCCTAAGCATTAAGCCTAAGCCTAAGCCTAAGCCTAAGCTGCCTAAGCCTAAGCCTAAGCCTAAGCCTAAGCCTAAGCCTAAGCCTAAGCCTAAGCCTAAGCCTAAGCCTAAGCCTAAGCCTAAGCCTAAGCCTAAGCTGCCTAAGCCTAAGCCTAAGCTGCCTAAGCCGCCTAAGCCTAAGCCTAACCCTAAGCCTAAGCCTAAGCCTAAGCCTAAGCCTAAGCCTAAGCCTAAGTCTAAGACTAAGCCTAAGCCTAAACCTAAGCCTAAGCCTAAGCCTAAGCCTAAGCCTAAGCCTAAGCCTAATCCTAAGCCTAAGCCTAAGCCTAAGCCTAATCCTAAGCCTAAGCCTAAGCCTAATCCTAAGCCTAACCCCAAGCCTAAGCCTAAGCCTAAGCCTAAGCCCTAAGCCTAACCCTAAGAGCACGCTTAAGCCTTAGCGCAAACCTAAGCCTAAGCCTAATCCTAAGCATTAAGCCTAAGCCTAAGCCTAAGCCTAAGCCTAAGCCTAAGCCAAAGCCTAAGCCTAAGCCTAAGCCTAAGCCTAAGCCTAAGCCTAAGCCTAAGCCTAGGCCCAAGCCTAAGAATAAGCCTGAGCCTGAGCCTAAGCCTAAGCCTAAGCCTAAGATCAAGCCCAAGCGCAAGCCTAAGCCTAAGCCTAAGCCTAATCGTGAGCCCAAACCTAAGCTTAAGCCTAAGCCTAAGCTTAAGTTTAAGCCTAAGCCTAAGCCTAAACATAAGATTAAGCCTAAGCCTAAGCTGAAGCCTAAGCCTAAGATCAAGCCCAAGTGCAAGCCTAAGCCTAAGCCTAAGCCTAAGCCTAAGCCTAAGCCTAGGCCTAAGCCTAAGCCTAAGCCTAAGCCTAAGCCTAAGCCTAAGACTAAGCCTCAGCCTAAGCCTAAGCCTAAGACTAAGCCTAAGCCTAAGTTCAAGCCTAACCCTAAGCCTAAGCCTAAGCCTAAGCTTAAGCCTAAGCTCAAGCCTAAGCGCAAGCCTAAGCCTAAGCCTAAGCATTAAGCATAAGCCCAAGCCTAAGCCTAAGCCTAAGCTGCCTAAGCCTAAGCCTAAGCTGCCTAAGCCTAAGCCTAAGCTGCCTAAGCCGCCTAAGCCTAAGCCTAACCCTAAGCCTAAGCCTAAGCTAAAGCCTAAGCCTAAGCCTAAGCCTAAGCCCAAGCCTAAGCATTAAGCCGAGGCCAAAGCCTAAGCCTAAGCCTAAGCATAGGTTTAAGCCTAAGCCCAAGCCTAAGCCTAAGCCTGAGTATAGGTTTAAGCCTAAGCCTAATACTAAGCCTGAGCCTAAGCCTAAGCCTAAGCCTAAGCCTAAGCCTAATCTTGACCCCAAACCTAAGTTTAAGCCTAAGCCTAAGCCTAAGCCTAAGCCTAAGCTCAAGCCCAAGCGCAAGCCTAAGCCTAAGCCTAAGCCTAAGCTTAATCCTAAGCCCAAGCCTAAGCCTAAGCCTAAGCCTAAGCCTAAGCTTAAGCCTAAGCTCAAGCCTAAGCGCAAGCCTAAGCCTAAGCCTAAGCCTAAGCATTAAGCATAAGCCTAAGCCTAAGCCTAAGCCTAAGCCTAAGCCTAAGCCTAAGCCTAAGCCTAAGCCTAAGCCTAAGCCTAAGCCTAAGCTGCCTAAGCCTAAGCCTAAGCTGCCTAAGCTGCCTAAGCCTAAGCCTAAGCTTAAGCCTAAGCCTAAGCTTAAGCCTAAGCCTAAGCCTAAGCCTAAGCCTAAGCCCTAAGCCTAAGCCTAAGCCTAAGCCTAAGCCTAAGCCTAAGCCTAAGCCTAAGCCTAAGCCTAAGCTTAAGCCTAAGCTCAAGCCTAAGCGCAAGCCTAAGCCTGAGCCTAAGCCTAAGCCTAAGCCTAAGCCAAAGCTGAATAAGCTGCCTAAGCCTAAGCCTAAACCTAAGCCTAAGCCTAAGCCTAAGCCTAAGCCTAAGCCTAAGCCTAAGCATTAAGCCTAAGCCTAAGCCCTAAGCCTAAGCCAAAGCCTAAGCTTAAGCGTAAGTTCAAGCCTAACCCTAAACCTAAGCCTAAGCCTAAGCTTAAGCCTAAGCTCAAGCCTAAGCGCAAGCCTAAGCCTAAGCCTAAGCATTAAGCATAAGCCCAAGCCTAAGCCTAAGCCTAAGCTGCCTAAGCCTAAGCCTAAGCTGCCTAAGCCGCCTAAGATTAAGCCTAACCCTAAGCCTAAGCCTAAGCCTAAGCCTAAGCCTAAGCCTAAGCCTAAGCCTAAGCCTAAGCCTAAGCCTAAGCCTAAGCCTAAGCCTAAGCCTAAGCCTAAGCCTAAGCCTAAGCCTAAGCCTAAGCCTAAGCCTAAGCCTTAGTCTAAGACTAAGCCTAAGCCTAAACCTAAGCCTAAGCCTAAGCCTAAGCCTAAGCCTAAGCCTAAGCCTAAGCCTAAGCCTAAGCCTAAGCCTAATCCTAAGCCTAAGCCTAAGCCTGAGCCTAATCCTAAGCCTAAGCCTAAGCCTAATCCTAAGCCTAAGCCCAAGCCTAAGCCTAAGCCTAAGCCCAAGCCCTAAGCCTAACCCTAAGAGCACGCTTAAGCCTTAGCGTAAACCTAAGCCTAAGCCTAATCCTAAGCATTAAGCCTAAGCCTAAGCCTAAGCCTAAGCCTAAGCCTAAGTCTAAGCCTAAGCCAAAGCCTAAGCCTAAGCGTAAGCCTAAGCCTAAGCCTAAGCCTAAGCCTAAGCCTAAGCCTAAGCCTAGGCCCAAGCCTAAGAATAAGCCTGAGCCTGAGCCTAAGCCTAAGCCTAAGCCTAAGATCAAGCCCAAGCGCAAGCCTAAGCCTAAGCCTAAGCCTAAGCCTAAGCCTAAGCCTAATCGTGAGCCCAAACCTAAGCTTAAGCCTAAGCCTAAGCTTAAGTTTAAGCCTAAGCCTAAGCCTAAACATGAGATTAAGCCTAAGCCTAAGCTAAATCCTAAGCCTAAGATCAAGCCCAAGCGCAAGCCTAAGCCTAAGCCTAAGCCTAAGCCTAAGCCTAAGCCTAAGCCTAAGCCTAGGCCCTAAGCCTAAGCCTAAGCCTAAGCCCAAGCCTAAGCCTAAGACTAAGCCTAAGCCTAAGCCTAAGCCTAAGACTAAGCCTAAGCCTAAGTTCAAGCCTAACCCTAAGCCTAAGCCTGAGCCTAAGCTTAAGCCTAAGCTCAAGCCTAAGCGCAAGCCTATGCCTAAGCCTAAGCATTAAGCATAAGCCCAAGCCTAAGCCTAAGCCTAAGCTGCCTAAGCCTAAGCCTAAGCTGCCTAAGCCTAAGCCTAAGCTGCCTAAGCTGCCTAAGCCGCCTAAGCCTAAGCCTAAGCCTAAGCCTAAGCCTAAGCCTAAGCCTAAGCCTAAGCCTAAGCCTAAGCCTAAGCCTAAGCCTGAGCCTAAGCCTAAGCCTAATCCTAAGCCTAAGCCTAAGCCTAATCCTAAGCCTAAGCCCAAGCCTAAGCCTAAGCCTAAGCCTAAGCCCTAAGCCTAACCCTAAGAGCACGCTTAAGCCTTAGGGTAAACCTAAGCCTAAGCCTAATCCTAAGCATTAAGCCTAAGCCTAAGCCTAAGCCTAAGCCTAAGCCTAAGCCTAAGCCAAAGCCTAAGCCTAAGCCTAAGCCTAAGCCTAAGCCTAAGCCTAAGCCTAAGCCTAAGCCTAAGCCTAGGCCCAAGCCTAAGAATAAGCCTGAGCCTGAGCCTAAGCCTAAGCCTAAGCCTAAGATCAAGCCCAAGCGCAAGCCTAAGCCTAAGCCTAAGCCTAAGCCTAAGCCTAAGCCTAATTGTGAGCCCAAACCTAAGCTTAAGCCTAAGCCTAAGCTTAAGTTTAAGCCTAAGCCTAAGCCTAGACATAAGATTGAGCCTAAGCCTAAGCATTAATCCGAGGCCAAAGCCTAAGCCTAAGCCTAAGCATAGGTTTAAGCCTAAGCCCAAGCCTAAGCCTAAGCCTAAGTATAGGTTTAAGCCTAAGCCTAATACTAAGCCTGAGCCTAAGCCTAAGCCTAAGCCTAAGCCTAAGCCTAATCTTGACCCCAAACCTAAGTTTAAGCCTAAGCCTAAGCCTAAGCCTAAGCCTAAGCTCAAGCCCAAGCGCAAGCCTAAGCCTAAGCCTAAGCCTAAGCCTAAGCCTAAGCTTAATCCTAAGCCCAAGCCTAAGCCTAAGCCTAAGCCTAAGCCTAAGCTTAAGCCTAAGCTCAAGCCTAAGCGCAAGCCTAAGCCTAAGCCTAAGCCTAAGCATTAAGCATAAGCCTAAGCCTAAGCCTAAGATCAAGCCCAAGCGCAAGCCTAAGCCTAAGCCTAAGCCTAAGCCTAAGCCTAAGCCTAATTGTGAGCCCAAACCTAAGCTTAAGCCTAAGCCTAAGCTTAAGTTTAAGCCTAAGCCTAAGCCTAAACATAAGATTGAGCCTAAGCCTAAGCATTAATCCGAGGCCAAAGCCTAAGCCTAAGCCTAAGCATAGGTTTAAGCCTAAGCCCAAGCCTAAGCCTAAGCCTAAGTATAGGTTTAAGCCTAAGCCTAATACTAAGCCTGAGCCTAAGCCTAAGCCTAAGCCTAAGCCTAAGCCTAATCTTGACCCCAAACCTAAGTTTAAGCCTAAGCCTAAGCCTAAGCCTAAGCCTAAGCTCAAGCCCAAGCGCAAGCCTAAGCCTAAGCCTAAGCCTAAGCCTAAGCCTAAGCTTAATCCTAAGCCCAAGCCTAAGCCTAAGCCTAAGCCTAAGCCTAAGCTTAAGCCTAAGCTCAAGCCTAAGCGCAAGCCTAAGCCTAAGCCTAAGCCTAAGCATTAAGCATAAGCCTAAGCCTAAGCCTAAGCCTAAGCCTAAGCCTAAGCCTAAGCCTAAGCCTAAGCCTAAGCCTAAGCCTAAGCTGCCTAAGCCTAAGCCTAAGCTGCCTAAGCTGCCTAAGCCTAAGCCTAAGCCTAAGCCTAAGCCTAAGCCTAAGCCTAAGCTTAAGCCTAAGCCTAAGCCTAAGCCTAAGCCTAAGCCTAAGCCTAAGCCTAAGCCTAAGCCTAAGCCTAAGCCTAAGCTGCCTAAGCCTAAGCCTAAGCTGCCTAAGCTGCCTAAGCCTAAGCCTAAGCCTAAGCCTAAGCCTAAGCCTAAGCCTAAGCCTAAGCCTAAGCCTAAGCCTAAGCCTAAGCCTAAGCCTAAGCCTAAGCCTAAGCCTAAGCCTAAGCCTAAGCCTAAGCCTAAGCCTAAGCCTAAGCATTAAGCCTAAGCCTAAGCCTAAGCCTAAGCCAAAGCCTAAGCTTAAGCCAAAGTTCAAGCCTAACCCTAAGCCTAAGCCTAAACCTAAGCTTAAGCCTAAGCTCAAGCCTAAGCGCAAGCCTAAGCCTAAGCCTAAGCATTAAGCATAAGCCCAAGCCTAAGCCTAAGCCTAAGCTGCCTAAGCCTAAGCCTAAGCTGCCTAAGCCGCCTAAGATTAAGCCTAACCCTAAGCCTAAGCCTAAGCCTAAGCCTAAGCCTAAGCCTAAGCCTAAGCCTAAGCCTAAGTCTAAGACTAAGCCCAAGCCTAAGCCTAAGCCTAAGCCTAAGCCCTGAGCCTAACCCTAAGAGCACGCTTAAGCCTTAGCGTAAACCTAAGCCTAAGCCTAATCCTAAGCATTAAGCCTAAGCCTAAGCCTAAGCCTAAGCCTAAGCCTAAGCCTAAACCAAAGCCTAAGCCTAAGCCTAAGCCTAAGCCTAAGCCTAAGCCTAAGCCTAAGCCTAAGCCTAGGCCCAAGCCTAAGAATAAGCCTGAGCCTGAGCCTAAGCCTAAGCCTAAGCCTAAGATCAAGCCCAAGCGCAAGCCTAAGCCTAAGCCTAAGCCTAAGCCTAAGCCTAAGCCTAATTGTGAGCCCAAACCTAAGCTTAAGCCTAAGCCTAAGCTTAAGTTTAAGCCTAAGCCTAAGCCTAAACATAAGATTGAGCCTAAGCCTAAGCATTAATCCGAGGCCAAAGCCTAAGCCTAAGCCTAAGCATAGGTTTAAGCCTAAGCCCAAGCCTAAGCCTAAGCCTAAGTATAGGTTTAAGCCTAAGCCTAATACTAAGCCTGAGCCTAAGCCTAAGCCTAAGCCTAAGCCTAAGCCTAATCTTGACCCCAAACCTAAGTTTAAGCCTAAGCCTAAGCCTAAGCCTAAGCCTAAGCTCAAGCCCAAGCGCAAGCCTAAGCCTAAGCCTAAGCCTAAGCCTAAGCCTAAGCTTAATCCTAAGCCCAAGCCTAAGCCTAAGCCTAAGCCTAAGCCTAAGCTTAAGCCTAAGCTCAAGCCTAAGCGCAAGCCTAAGCCTAAGCCTAAGCCTAAGCATTAAGCATAAGCCTAAGCCTAAGCCTAAGCCTAAGCCTAAGCCTAAGCCTAAGCCTAAGCCTAAGCCTAAGCCTAAGCTGCCTAAGCCTAAGCCTAAGCTGCCTAAGCTGCCTAAGCCTAAGCCTAAGCCTAAGCCTAAGCCTAAGCCTAAGCCTAAGCTTAAGCCTAAGCCTAAGCCTAAGCCTAAGCCTAAGCCTAAGCCCTAAGCCTAAGCCTAAGCCTAAGCCTAAGCTGCCTAAGCCTAAGCCTAAGCTGCCTAAGCTGCCTAAGCCTAAGCCTAAGCCTAAGCCTAAGCCTAAGCCTAAGCCTAAGCTTAAGCCTAAGCCTAAGCCTAAGCCTAAGCCTAAGCCTAAGCCTAAGCCTAAGCCTAAGCCTAAGCCTAAGCCTAAGCCTAAGCCTAAGCCTAAGCCTAAGCATTAAGCCTAAGCCTAAGCCTAAGCCTAAGCCAAAGCCTAAGCTTAAGCCAAAGTTCAAGCCTAACCCTAAGCCTAAGCCTAAGCCTAAGCTTAAGCCTAAGCTCAAGCCTAAGCGCAAGCCTAAGCATAAGCCTAAGCATTAAGCATAAGCCCAAGCCTAAGCCTAAGCCTAAGCTGCCTAAGCCTAAGCCTAAGCTGCCTAAGCCGCCTAAGATTAAGCCTAACCCTAAGCCTAAGCCTAAGCCTAAGCCTAAGCCTAAGCCTAAGCCTAAGCCTAAGCCTAAGTCTAAGACTAAGCCTAAGCCTAAACCTAAGCCTAAGCCTAAGCCTAAGCCTAAGCCTAAGCCTAAGCCTAATCCTAAGCCTAAGCCTAAGCCTAAGCCTAATCCTAAGCCTAAGCCTAAGCCTAATCCTAAGCCTAAGCCCAAGCCTAAGCCTAAGCCTAAGCCCAAGCCTAAGCCTAACCTAAGAGCACGCTTAAGCCTTAGCGTAAACCTTAGCCTAAGCCTAATCCTAAGCATTAAGCCTAAGCCTAAGCCTAAGCCTAAGCCTAAGCCTAAGTCTAAGCCTAAGCCAAAGCCTAAGCCTAAGCCTAAGCCTAAGCCTAAGCCTAAGCCTAAGCCTAAGCCTAAGCCTAGGCCCAAGCCTAAGAATAAGCCTGAGCCTGAGCCTAAGCCTAAGCCTAAGCCTAAGATCAAGCCCAAGCGCAAGCCTAAGCCTAAGCCTAAGCCTAAGCCTAAGCCTAAGCCTAAGCCTAGGCCCTAAGCCTAAGCCTAAGCCTAAGCCTAAGCCTAAGCCTAAGACTAAGCCTAAGCCTAAGCCTAAGCCTAAGACTAAGCCTAAGCCTAAGTTCAAGCCTAACCCTAAGCCTAAGCCTAAGCCTAAGCTTAAGCCTAAGCTCAGGCCTAAGCGCAAGCCTAAGCCTAAGCCTAAGCATTAAGCATAAGCCCAAGCCTAAGCCTAAGCCTAAGCTGCCTAAGCCTAAGCCTAAGCTGCCTAAGCCTAAGCCTAAGCTGCCTAAGCCGCCTAAGCCTAAGCCTAAGCCTAAGCCTAAGCCTAAGCCTGAGCCTAAGCCTAAGCCTAAGCCTAAGCCTGAGCCTAAGCCTAAGCCTAAGCCTAGGCCTAAGCCTAAGCTGCCTAAGCCTAAGCCTGAGCCTAAGCCTAATCCTAAGCCTAAGCCTAAGCCTAATCCTAAGCCTAAGCCTAAGCCTAAGCCTAAGCCTAAGCCAAAGCCCTAAGCCTAAGCCTAAGCCTAAGGCTAAGCCTAAGCCTAAGCCTAAGCCTAAGCCTAAGCCTAAGCCTAAGCCTAAGCATAAGACTAAGCCTAAGCCTAAGCCTAAGCCTAAGCTTAAGCCTAAGCCTAAGCCTAAGCCTAAGCCTAAGCCTAACCTGCCTAAGCCTAAGCCTAAGCCTAAGCCTAAGCATTAAGCCTAAGCCTAAGCTTAAGCCTAAGCCTAAGCCTATGCCTAAGCCTAAGCCTAAGAATAAAATAAGCCTAAGCCTAAGCCTAAGCATTAAGCCGAAGCCTAAGCCTGATCCTAAGCCTAAGTATAGGTTTCAGCCTAAGCCTAATACTAAGCCTAAGCCTAAGCCTAAGCCTAAGCCTAAGCATTAAGATGAGGCCAAAGATTAAGCCTAAGCCTAAGTATAGGTTTAAGCCTAAGCCCAAGCCTAAGCCTAAGCCTAAGTATAGGTTTAAGCCTAAGCCTAATACTAAGCCTAAGCCTAAGCCTAAGCGTAAGCCTAAGCTTAAGTTTAAGCCTAAGCCTAAGCCTAAACATAAGATTGAGCCTAAGCCTAAGCTAAAGCCTAAGCCTAAGATCAAGCCCAAGCGCAAGCCTAAGCCTAAGCCTAAGCCTAAGCCTAAGCCTAAGCCTAAGCCTAAGCCTAGGCCCTAAGCCTAAGCCTAAGCCTAAGCCTAAGCCTAAGCCTAAGACTAAGCCTAAGCCTAAGCCTAAGCCTAAGACTAAGCCTAAGCCTAAGTTCAAGCCTAACCCTAAGCCTAAGCCTAAGCCTAAGCTTAAGCCTAAGCTCAAGCCTAAGCGCAAGCCTAAGCCTAAGCCTAAGCATTAAGCATAAGCCCAAGCCTAAGCCTAAGCCTAAGCTGCCTAAGCCTAAGCCTAAGCTGCCTAAGCCTAAGCCTAAGCTGCCTAAGCCGCCTAAGCCTAAGCCTAAGCCTAAGCCTAAGCCTAAGCCTAAGCCTAAGCCTAAGCCTAAGCCTAAGCCTAAGCCTAAGCCTGAGCCTAAGCCTAAGCCTAAGCCTAGGCCTAAGCCTAAGCTGCCTAAGCCTAAGCCTGAGCCTAAGCCTAATCCTAAGCCTAAGCCTAAGCCTAATCCTAAGCCTAAGCCTAAGCCTAAGCCTAAGCCTAAGCCAAAGCCCTAAGCCTAAGCCTAAGCCTAAGGCTAAGCCTAAGCCTAAGCCTAAGCCTAAGCCTAAGCCTAAGCCTAAGCCTAAGCATAAGACTAAGCCTAAGCCTAAGCCTAAGCCTAAGCTTAAGCCTAAGCCTAAGCCTAAGCCTAAGCCTAAGCCTAAGCTGCCTAAGCCTAAGCCTAAGCCTAAGCCTAAGCATTAAGCCTAAGCCTAAGCTTAAGCCTAAGCCTAAGCCTATGCCTAAGCCTAAGCCTAAGAATAAAATAAGCCTAAGCCTAAGCCTAAGCATTAAGCCGAAGCCTAAGCCTAATCCTAAGCCTAAGTATAGGTTTCAGCCTAAGCCTAATACTAAGCCTAAGCCTAAGCCTAAGCCTAAGCCTAAGCATTAAGATGAGGCCAAAGCCTAAGCCTAAGCCTAAGTATAGGTTTAAGCCTAAGCCCAAGCCTAAGCCTAAGCCTAAGTATAGGTTTAAGCCTAAGCCTAATACTAAGCCTAAGCCTAAGCCTAAGCCTAAGCCTAAGCTTAAGTTTAAGCCTAAGCCTAAGCTGCCTAAGCCTACGCCTAAGCTGCCTAAGCTGCCTAAGCCTAAGCCTAAGCCTAAGCCTAAGCCTAAGCCTAAGCCTAAGCCTAAGCCTAAGCTTAATCCTAAGCCCAAGCCTAAGCCTAAGCCTAAGCCTAAGCCTAAGCTTAAGCCTAAGCTCAAGCCTAAGCGCAAGCCTAAGCCTAAGCCTAAGCCTAAGCCTAAGCCTAAGCTTATACCTAAGCCCAAGCCTAAGCCTAAGCCTAAGCCTAAGCCTAAGCTTAAGCCTAAGCTCAAGCCTAAGCGCAAGCCTAAGCCTAAGCCTAAGCCTAAGCATTAAGCATAAGCCTAAGCCTAAGCCCAAGCCTAAGCCTAAGCCTAAGCCTAAGCCTAAGCCTAAGCCTAAGCTGCCTAAGCCTACGCCTAAGCTGCCTAAGCTGCCTAAGCCTAAGCCTAAGCCTAAGCCTAAGCCTAAGCCTAAGCCTAAGCCTAAGCCTAAGCTTAAGCCTAAGCCTAAGCCTAAGCCTAAGCCTAAGCCTAAGCCTAAGCCTAAGCCTAAGCCTAAGCCTAAGCCTAAGCCTAAGCCTAAGCCTAAGCCTAAGCCTAAGCCTAAGCCTAAGCATTAAGCCTAAGCCTAAGCCCTAAGCCTAAGCCAAAGCCTAAGCTTAAGCCTAAGTTCAAGCCTAACCCTAAGCCTAAGCCTAAGCCTAAGCTTAAGCCTAAGCTCAAGCCTAAGCGCAAGCCTAAGCCTAAGCCTAAGCATTAAGCATAAGCCCAAGCCTAAGCCTAAGCCTAAGCTGCCTAAGCCTAAGCCTAAGCTGCCTAAGCCGCCTAAGATTAAGCCTAACCCTAAGACTAAGCCTAAGCCTAAGCCTAAGCCTAAGACTAAGCCTAAGCCTAAGTTCAAGCCTAACCCTAAGCCTAAGCCTAAGCCTAAGCTTAAGCCTAAGCTCAAGCCTAAGCGCAAGCCTAAGCCTAAGCCTAAGCATTAAGCATAAGCCCAAGCCTAAGCCTAAGCCTAAGCTGCCTAAGCCTAAGCCTAAGCTGGCTAAGCCTAAGCCTAAGCTGCCTAAGCCGCCTAAGCCTAAGCCTAAGCCTAAGCCTAAGCCCAAGCCTAAGCCTAAGCCTAAGCCTAAGCCTAAGCCTGAGCCTAAGCCTAAGCCTAAGCCTAGGCCTAAGCCTAAGCTGCCTAAGCCTAAGCCTGAGCCTAAGCCTAATCCTAAGCCTAAGCCTAAGCCTAATCCTAAGCCTAAGCCTAAGCCTAAGCCTAAGCCTAAGCCAAAGCCCTAAGCCTAAGCCTAAGCCTAAGGCTAAGCCTAAGCCTGAGCCTAAGCCTAAGCCTAAGACTAAGCCTAAGCCTAAGCATAAGACTAAGCCTAAGCCTAAGCCTAAGCCTAAGCTTAAGCCTAAGCCTAAGCCTAAGCCTAAGCCTAAGCCTAACCTGCCTAAGCCTAAGCCTAAGCCTAAGCCTAAGCATTAAGCCTAAGCCTAAGCTTAAGCCTAAGCCTAAGCCTATGCCTAAGCCTAAGCCTAAGAATAAAATAAGCCTAAGCCTAAGCCTAAGCATTAAGCCGAAGCCTAAGCCTAATCCTAAGCCTAAGTATAGGTTTCAGCCTAAGCCTAATACTAAGCCTAAGCATAAGCCTAAGCCTAAGCCTAAGCATTAAGATGAGGCCAAAGCCTAAGCCTAAGCCTAAGTATAGGTTTAAGCCTAAGCCCAAGCCTAAGCCTAAGCCTAAGTATAGGTTTAAGCCTAAGCCTAATACTAAGCCTAAGCCTAAGCCTAAGCGTAAGCCTAAGCTTAAGTTTAAGCCTAAGCCTAAGCCTAAACATAAGATTGAGCCTAAGCCTAAGCTAAAGCCTAAGCCTAAGATCAAGCCCAAGCGCAAGCCTAAGCCTAAGCCTAAGCCTAAGCCTAAGCCTAAGCCTAAGCCTAAGCCTAGGCCCTAAGCCTAAGCCTAAGCCTAAGCCTAAGCCTAAGCCTAAGACTAAGCCTAAGCCTAAGCCTAAGCCTAAGACTAAGCCTAAGCCTAAGTTCAAGCCTAACCCTAAGCCTAAGCCTAAGCCTAAGCTTAAGCCTAAGCTCAAGCCTAAGCGCAAGCCTAAGCCTAAGCCTAAGCATTAAGCATAAGCCCAAGCCTAAGCCTAAGCCTAAGCTGCCTAAGCCTAAGCCTAAGCTGCCTAAGCCTAAGCCTAAGCTGCCTAAGCCGCCTAAGCCTAAGCCTAAGCCTAAGCCTAAGCCTAAGCCTAAGCCTAAGCCTAAGCCTAAGCCTAAGCCTAAGCCTAAGCCTGAGCCTAAGCCTAAGCCTAAGCCTAGGCCTAAGCCTAAGCTGCCTAAGCCTAAGCCTGAGCCTAAGCCTAATCCTAAGCCTAAGCCTAAGCCTAATCCTAAGCCTAAGCCTAAGCCTAAGCCTAAGCCTAAGCCAAAGCCCTAAGCCTAAGCCTAAGCCTAAGGCTAAGCCTAAGCCTAAGCCTAAGCCTAAGCCTAAGCCTAAGCCTAAGCCTAAGCATAAGACTAAGCCTAAGCCTAAGCCTAAGCCTAAGCTTAAGCCTAAGCCTAAGCCTAAGCCTAAGCCTAAGCCTAAGCTGCCTGAGCCTAAGCCTAAGCCTAAGCCTAAGCATTAAGCCTAAGCCTAAGCTTAAGCCTAAGCCTAAGCCTATGCCTAAGCCTAAGCCTAAGAATAAAATAAGCCTAAGCCTAAGCCTAAGCATTAAGCCGAAGCCTAAGCCTAATCCTAAGCCTAAGTATGGGTTTCAGCCTAAGCCTAATACCAAGCCTAAGCCTAAGCCTAAGCCTAAGCCTAAGCATTAAGATGAGGCCAAAGCCTAAGCCTAAGCCTAAGTATAGGTTTAAGCCTAAGCCCAAGCCTAAGCCTAAGCCTAAGTATAGGTTTAAGCCTAAGCCAAATACTAAGCCTAAGCCTAAGCCTAAGCCTAAGCCTAAGCTTAAGTTTAAGCCTAAGCCTATGCCTAAACATAAGATTGAGCCTAAGCCTAAGCTAAAGCCTAAGCCTAAGCCTAAGCCTAAGCCTAAGCCTAAGCTCAAGCCCAAGCGCAAGCCTAAGCCTAAGCCCAAGCCTAAGCCTAAGCCTAAGCCAAAGCCTAAGCCCAAGCCTAAGCATTAAGCCGAGGCCAAAGCCTAAGCCTAAGCCTAAGCATAGGTTTAAGCCTAAGCCCAGGCCTAAGCCTAAGCCTAAGTATAGGTTTAAGCCTAAGCCTAATACTAAGCCTGAGCCTAAGCCTAAGCCTAAGCCTAAGCCTAAGCCTAATCTTGACCCCAAACCTAAGTTTAAGCCTAAGCCTAAGCCTAAGCCTAAGCCTAAGCTCAAGCCCAAGCGCAAGCCTAAGCCTAAGCCTAAGCCTAAGCTTAAGCCTAAGCTTAAGCCTAAGCTCAAGCCTAAGCGCAAGCCTAAGCCTAAGCCTAAGCCTAAGCATTAAGCATAAGCCTAAGCCTAAGCCTAAGCCTAAGCCTAAGCCTAAGCCTAAGCCTAAGCCTAAGCCTAAGCCTAAGCCTAAGCCTAAGCCTAAGCCTAAGCTGCCTAAGCCTAAGCCTAAGCTGCCTAAGCTGCCTAAGCCTAAGCCTAAGCCTAAGCCTAAGCCTAAGTGTAAGCTTAAGCCTAAGCCTAAGCCTAAGCCTAAGCCTAAGCCTAAGCCTAAGCCTAAGCCTAAGCCTAAGCCTAAGCCTAAGCCTAAGCCTAAGCCTAAGCCTAAGCCTAAGCATTAAGCCTAAGCCTAAGCCCTAAGCCTAAGCCAAAGCCTAAGCTTAAGCCTAAGTTCAAGCCTAACCCTAAGCCTAAGCCTAAGCCTAAGCTTAAGCCTAAGCTCAAGCCTAAGCGCAAGCCTAAGCCTAAGCCTAAGCATTAAGCATAAGCCCAAGCCTAAGCCTAAGCCTAAGCTGCCTAAGCCTAAGCCTAAGCTGCCTAAGCCTAAGCCTAAGCTGCCTAAGCCTAAGCCTAAGCTGCCTAAGCCGCCTAAGCCTAATCCTAACCCTAAGCCTAAGCCTAAGCCTAAGCCTAAGCCTAAGCCTAAGCCTAAGTCTAAGACTAAGCCTAAGCCTAAGCCTAAGCCTAAGCCTAATCCTAAGCCTAAGCCTAAGCCTAAGCCTAAGCCTAAGCCTAAGCCTAAGCCTAAGCCTAAGCCTAATCCTAAGCCTAAGCCCAAGCCAAACCTAATCCAAAGCCTAAGCCTAAGCCTAATCCTAAGCCTAAGCCCAAGCCTAAGCCTAAGCCTAAGCCTAAGCCCTAAGCCTAACCCTAAGAGCACGCTTAAGCCTTAGCGTAAACCTAAGCCTAAGCCTAATCCTAAGCATTAAGCCTAAGCCTAAGCCTAAGCCTAAACATAAGATTGAGCCTAAGCCTAAGCTAAAGCCTAAGCCTAAGCCTAAGCCTAAGCCTAAGCCTAAGCTCAAGCCCAAGCGCAAGCCTAAGCCTAAGCCCAAGCCTAAGCCTAAGCCTAAGCCTAAGCCTAAGCCCAAGCCTAAGCATTAAGCCGAGGCCAAAGCCTAAGCCTAAGCCTAAGCATAGGTTTAAGCCTAAGCCCAAGCCTAAGCCTAAGCCTAAGTATAGGTTTAAGCCTAAGCCTAATACTAAGCCTGAGCCTAAGCCTAAGCCTAAGCCTAAGCCTAAGCCTAAGCCTAAGCTCAAGCCCAAGCGCAAGCCTAAGCCTAAGCCTAAGCCCAAGCTTAATCCTAAGCCCAAGCCTAAGCCTAAGCCTAAGCCTAAGCCTAAGCTTAAGCTTAAGCTCAAGCCTAAGCGCAAGCCTAAGCCTAAGCCTAAGCCTAAGCATTAAGCATAAGCCTAAGCCTAAGCCTAAGCCTAAGCCTAAGCCTAAGCCTAAGCCTAAGCCTAAGCCTAAGCCTAAGCCTAAGCCTAAGCCTAAGCCTAAGCTGCCTAAGCCTAAGCCTAAGCTGCCTAAGCTGCCTAAGCCTAAGCCTAAGCCTAAGCCTAAGCCTAAGCCTAAGCCTAAGCTTAAGCCTAAGCCTAAGCCTAAGCCTAAGCCTAAGCCTAAGCCTAAGCCTAAGCCTAAGCCCTAAGCCTAAGCCTAAGCCTAAGCCTAAGCCTAAGCCTAAGCATTAAGCCTAAGCCTAAGCCCTAAGCCTAAGCCAAAGCCTAAGCTTAAGCCTAAGTTCAAGCCTAACCCTAAGCCTAAGCCTAAGCCTAAGCTTAAGCCTAAGCTCAAGCCTAAGCGCAAGCCTAAGCCTAAGCCTAAGCATTAAGCATAAGCCCAAGCCTAAGCCTAAGCCTAACCTGCCTAAGCCTAAGCCTAAGCTGCCTAAGCCTAAGCCTAAGCTGCCTAAGCCTAAGCCTAAGCTGCCTAAGCCGCCTAAGCCTAAGCCTAACCCTAAGCCTAAGCCTAAGCCTAAGCCTAAGCCTAAGCCTAAGCCTAAGTCTAAGGCTAAGCCTAAGCCTAAGCCTAAGCCTAAGCCTAATCCTAAGCCTAAGCCTAAGCCTAAGCCTAAGCCTAAGCCTAAGCCTAAGCCTAAGCCTAAGCCTAATCCTAAGCCTAAGCCTAAGCCTAAGCCTAATCCTAAGCCTAAGCCTAAGCCTAATCCTAAGCCTAAGCCCAAGCCTAAGCCTAAGCCTAAGCCTAAGCCCTAAGCCTAACCCTAAGAGCACGCTTAAGCCTTAGCGTAAACCTAAGCCTAAGCCTAATCCTAAGCATTAAGCCTAAGCCTAAGCCTAAGCCTAAGCCTAAGCCTAAGCCTAAGCCAAAGCCTAAGCCCAAGCCTAAGCCTAAGCCTAAGCCTAAGCCTAAGCCTAAGCCTAAGCCTAAGCCTAAGCCTAGGCCCAAGCCTAAGAATAAGCCTGAGCCTGAGCCTAAGCCTAAGCCTAAGCGTAAGATCAAGCCCAAGCGCAAGCCTAAGCCTAAGCCTAAGCCTAAGCCTAATCGTGAGCCCAAACCTAAGCTTAAGCCTAAGCCTAAGCTTAAGTTTAAGCCTAAGCCTAAGCCTAAACATAAGATTGAGCCTAAGCCTAAGCTAAAGCCTAAGCCTAAGCCTAAGCCTAAGCCTAAGCCTAAGCCTAAGCCTAAGCCTAAGCCCAAGCCTAAGCATTAAGCCGAGGCCAAAGCCTAAGCCTAAGCCTAAGCATAGGTTTAAGCCTAAGCCCAAGCCTAAGCCTAAGCCTAAGTATAGGTTTAAGCCTAAGCCCAATACTAAGCCTGAGCCTAAGCCTGAGCCTAAGCCTAAGCCTAAGCCTAATCTTGACCCCAAACCTAAGTTTAAGCCTAAGCCTAAGCCTAAGCCTAAGCCTAAGCTCAAGCCCAAGCGCAAGCCTAAGCCCAAGCCTAAGCCTAAGCCTAAGCCTAAGCTTAATCCTAAGCCCAAGCCTAAGCCTAAGCCTAAGCCTAAGCGTAAGCTTAAGCCTAAGCTCAAGCCTAAGCGCAAGCCTAAGCCTAAGCCTAAGCCTAAGCATTAAGCATAAGCCTAAGCCTAAGCCAAAGCCTAAGCCTAAGCCTAAGCCTAAGCCTAAGCCTAAGCCTAAGCCTAAGCCTAAGCCTAAGCTGCCTAAGCCTAAGCCTAAGCTGCCTAAGCTGCCTAAGCCTAAGCCTAAGCCTAAGCCTAAGCCTAAGCCTAAGCCTAAGCCTAAGCCTAAGCTTAAGCCTAAGCCTAAGCCTAAGCCTGAGCCTAAGCCCTAAGCCTAAGCCTAAGCCTAAGCCTAAGCCTAAGCCTAAGCCTAAGCCTAAGCCTAAGCCTAAGCATTAAGCCTAAGCCTAAGCCCTAAGCCTAAGCTCAAGCCTAAGCTCAAGCCTAAGCCTAAGCCTAAGCATTAAGCATAAGCCCAAGCCTAAGCCTAAGCCTAAGCTGCCTAAGCCTAAGCCTAAGCTGCCTAAGCCTAAGCCTAAGCTGCCTAAGCCTAAGCCTAAGCTGCCTAAGCCGCCTAAGCCTAAGCCTAACCCTAAGCCTAAGCCTAAGCCTAAGCCTAAGCCTAAGCCTAAGCCTAAGTCTAAGACTAAGCCTAAGCCTAAACCTAAGCCTAAGCCTAAGCCTAAGCCTAAGCCTAAGCCTAAGCCTAATCCTAAGCCTAAGCCTAAGCCTAAGCCTAATCCTAAGCCTAAGCCTAAGCCTAATCCTAAGCCTAACCCCAAGCCTAAGCCTAAGCCTAAGCCTAAGCCCTAAGCCTAACCCTAAGAGCACGCTTAAGCCTTAGCGCAAACCTAAGCCTAAGCCTAATCCTAAGCATTAAGCCTAAGCCTAAGCCTAAGCCTAAGCCTAAGCCTAAGCCAAAGCCTAAGCCTAAGCCTAAGCCTAAGCCTAAGCCTAAGCCTAAGCCTAAGCCTAGGCCCAAGCCTAAGAATAAGCCTGAGCCTGAGCCTAAGCCTAAGCCTAAGCCTAAGATCAAGCCCAAGCGCAAGCCTAAGCCTAAGCCTAAGCCTAATCGTGAGCCCAAACCTAAGCTTAAGCCTAAGCCTAAGCTTAAGTTTAAGCCTAAGCCTAAGCCTAAACATAAGATTAAGCCTAAGCCTAAGCTGAAGCCTAAGCCTAAGATCAAGCCCAAGTGCAAGCCTAAGCCTAAGCCTAAGCCTAAGCCTAAGCCTAAGCCTAGGCCCTAAGCCTAAGCCTAAGTATAGGTTTAAGCCTAAGCCTAATACTAAGCCTGAGCCTAAGCCTAAGCCTAAGCCTAAGCCTAAGCCTAAGCCTAAGCTCAAGCCCAAGCGCAAGCCTAAGCCTAAGCCTAAGCCCAAGCTTAATCCTAAGCCCAAGCCTAAGCCTAAGCCTAAGCCTAAGCCTAAGCTTAAGCTTAAGCTCAAGCCTAAGCGCAAGCCTAAGCCTAAGCCTAAGCCTAAGCATTAAGCATAAGCCTAAGCCTAAGCCTAAGCCTAAGCCTAAGCCTAAGCCTAAGCCTAAGCCTAAGCCTAAGCCTAAGCCTAAGCCTAAGCCTAAGCTGCCTAAGCCTAAGCCTAAGCTGCCTAAGCTGCCTAAGCCTAAGCCTAAGCCTAAGCCTAAGCCTAAGCCTAAGCCTAAGCTTAAGCCTAAGCCTAAGCCTAAGCCTAAGCCTAAGCCTAAGCCTAAGCCTAAGCCTAAGCCTAAGCCTAAGCCTAAGCCTAAGCCTAAGCCTAAGCCTAAGCATTAAGCCTAAGCCTAAGCCTAAGCCTAAGCCAAAGCCTAAGCTTAAGCCTAAGTTCAAGCCTAACCCTAAGCCTAAGCCTAAGCCTAAGCTTAAGCCTAAGCTCAAGCCTAAGCGCAAGCCTAAGCCTAAGCCTAAGCATTAAGCATAAGCCCAAGCCTAAGCCTAAGCCTAACCTGCCTAAGCCTAAGCCTAAGCTGCCTAAGCCTAAGCCTAAGCTGCCTAAGCCTAAGCCTAAGCTGCCTAAGCCGCCTAAGCCTAAGCCTAACCCTAAGCCTAAGCCTAAGCCTAAGCCTAAGCCTAAGCCTAAGCCTAAGTCTAAGGCTAAGCCTAAGCCTAAGCCTAAGCCTAAGCCTAATCCTAAGCCTAAGCCTAAGCCTAAGCCTAAGCCTAAGCCTAAGCCTAAGCCTAAGCCTAAGCCTAATCCTAAGCCTAAGCCTAAGCCTAAGCCTAATCCTAAGCCTAAGCCTAAGCCTAATCCTAAGCCTAAGCCCAAGCCTAAGCCTAAGCCTAAGCCTAAGCCCTAAGCCTAACCCTAAGAGCACGCTTAAGCCTTAGCGTAAACCTAAGCCTAAGCCTAATCCTAAGCATTAAGCCTAAGCCTAAGCCTAAGCCTAAGCCTAAGCCTAAGCCTAAGCCAAAGCCTAAGCCCAAGCCTAAGCCTAAGCCTAAGCCTAAGCCTAAGCCTAAGCCTAAGCCTAAGCCTAAGCCTAGGCCCAAGCCTAAGAATAAGCCTGAGCCTGAGCCTAAGCCTAAGCCTAAGCGTAAGATCAAGCCCAAGCGCAAGCCTAAGCCTAAGCCTAAGCCTAAGCCTAATCGTGAGCCCAAACCTAAGCTTAAGCCTAAGCCTAAGCTTAAGTTTAAGCCTAAGCCTAAGCCTAAACATAAGATTGAGCCTAAGCCTAAGCTAAAGCCTAAGCCTAAGCCTAAGCCTAAGCCTAAGCCTAAGCCTAAGCCTAAGCCTAAGCCCAAGCCTAAGCATTAAGCCGAGGCCAAAGCCTAAGCCTAAGCCTAAGCATAGGTTTAAGCCTAAGCCCAAGCCTAAGCCTAAGCCTGAGTATAGGTTTAAGCCTAAGCCTAATACTAAGCCTGAGCCTAAGCCTAAGCCTAAGCCTAAGCCTAAGCCTAATCTTGACCCCAAACCTAAGTTTAAGCCTAAGCCTAAGCCTAAGCCTAAGCCTAAGCTCAAGCCCAAGCGCAAGCCTAAGCCTAAGCCTAAGCCTAAGCTTAATCCTAAGCCCAAGCCTAAGCCTAAGCCTAAGCCTAAGCCTAAGCTTAAGCCTAAGCTCAAGCCTAAGCGCAAGCCTAAGCCTAAGCCTAAGCCTAAGCATTAAGCATAAGCCTAAGCCTAAGCCTAAGCCTAAGCCTAAGCCTAAGCCTAAGCCTAAGCCTAAGCCTAAGCCTAAGCCTAAGCTTAAGCTGCCTAAGCCTAAGCCTAAGCTGCCTAAGCTGCCTAAGCCTAAGCCTAAGCTTAAGCCTAAGCCTAAGCTTAAGCCTAAGCCTAAGCCTAAGCCTAAGCCTAAGCCCTAAGCCTAAGCCTAAGCCTAAGCCTAAGCCTAAGCCTAAGCCTAAGCCTAAGCCTAAGCCTAAGCTTAAGCCTAAGCTCAAGCCTAAGCGCAAGCCTAAGCCTGAGCCTAAGCCTAAGCCTAAGCCTAAGCCAAAGCTGAATAAGCTGCCTAAGCCTAAGCCTAAACCTAAGCCTAAGCCTAAGCCTAAGCCTAAGCCTAAGCCTAAGCCTAAGCCTAAGCATTAAGCCTAAGCCTAAGCCCTAAGCCTAAGCCAAAGCCTAAGCTTAAGCGTAAGTTCAAGCCTAACCCTAAACCTAAGCCTAAGCCTAAGCTTAAGCCTAAGCTCAAGCCTAAGCGCAAGCCTAAGCCTAAGCCTAAGCATTAAGCATAAGCCCAAGCCTAAGCCTAAGCCTAAGCTGCCTAAGCCTAAGCCTAAGCTGCCTAAGCCTAAGCCTAAGCTGCCTAAGCCGCCTAAGCCTAAGCCTAACCATAAGCGTAAGCCTAAGCCTAAGCCTAAGCCTAAGCCTAAGCCAAAGTCTAAGACTAAGCCTAACCCTAAACCTAAGCCTAAGCCTAAGCCTAAGCCTAAGCCTAAGCCTAAGCCTAATCCTAAGCCTAAGCCTAAGCCTAAGCCTAAGCCTAAGCCCAAGCCTAAGCCTAAGCCTAAGCCTAAGCCCTAAGCCTAACCCTAAGAGCACGCTTAAGCCTTAGCGTAAACCTAAGCCTAAGCCTAATCCTAAGCATTAAGCCTAAGCCTAAGCCTAAGCCTAAGCCTAAGCCTAAGCCAAAGCCTAAGCCTAAGAATAAGCCTGAGCCTGAGCCTAAGCCTAAGCCTAAGCCTAAGATCAAGCCCAAGCGCAGGCCTAAGCCTAAGCCTAAGCCTAAGCCTAAGCCTAAGCCTAATCGTGAGCCCAAACCTAAGCTTAAGCCTAAGCCTAAGCTTAAGTTTAAGCCTAAGCCTAAGCCTAAACATAAGATTAAGCCTAAGCCTAAGCTAAAGCCTAAGCCTAAGATCAAGCCCAAGCGCAAGCCTAAGCCTAAGCCTAAGCCTAAGCCTAAGCCTAAGCCTAAGCCTAAGCCTAGGCCCTAAGCCTAAGCCTAAGCCTAAGCCTAAGCCTAAGCCTAAGCCTAAGACTAAGCCTAAGCCTAAGCCTAAGCCTAAGACTAAGCCTAAGCCTAAGTTCAAGCCTAACCCTAAGCCTAAGCCTAAGCCTAAGCTTAAGCCTAAGCTCAAGCCTAAGCGCAAGCCTAAGCCTAAGCCTAAGCATTAAGGATAAGCCCAAGCCTAAGCCTAAGCCTAAGCTGCCTAAGCCTAAGCCTAAGCTGCCTAAGCCTAAGCTGCCTAAGCCGCCTAAGCCTAAGCCTAACCCTAAGCCTAAGCCTAAGCTAAAGCCTAAGCCTAAGCCTAAGCCTAAGCCTAAGCCTAAGCCTAAGCCTAAGCTCAATCCCAAGCGCAAGCCTAAGCCTAAGCCTAAGCCTAAGCCTAAGCCTAAGCCTAAGCCCTAAGCCTAAGCCTAAGCCTAAGCCTAAGCTTAAGCCTAAGCATAAGCCTAAGCCTAAGCCTAAGCCTAAGTCTAAGCCCTAACCCTAAGCCTGAGCCTAAGCTTAAGCCTAAGCTCAAGCCCAAGCCTAAGCCTAAGCCTAAGCCTAAGCTTAAGCCTAAGCTCAAGCCTAAGCTCAAGCCTAAGCGCAAGCCTAAGCCTAAGCCTAAGCCTAAGCCTAATCCTAAGCCTAAGCCTAAGCCTAAGCCTAAGCCTAAACCTAAGCTCAAGCCTAAGCGCAAGCCTAAGCCTAAGCCTAAGCCTAAGCTGCCTAAGCCTAAGCCTAAGCCTAAGCCTAATCCTAAGCCTAAGCCTAAGCCTAAGCCTAAGCCTAAGCCTAAGCCTAAGCCTAAGCTTAAGCCTAAGCCCAAGCCTAAGCCTAAGCCTAAGCCCTAGGCCTAAGCTTAAGCCTAAGCTCAAGCCTAAGCGCAAGCCTAAGCCTAAGCGTAAGCCTAAGCATTAAGCATAAGCCTAAGCCTAAACATTAAGCATAAGCCTAAGCCTAAGCCTAAGCCTAAGCCTAAGCTGCCTAAGCCTAAGCCTAAGCCTAAGCTGCCTAAGCCTAAGCCTAAGCTGCCTAAGCCTAAGCCTAAGCTGCCTAAGCCTAAGCCTAAGCTGCCTAAGCTGCCTAAGCCTAAGCCCTAAGCCTAAGCCTAAGCCTAAGACTAAGCCTAAGCCTATCCTAAGCCTAATCCTAAGCCTAAGCCTAAGCCTAAGCCCTAGGCCTAAGCCTAACTCTAAGCCTAAGAATAAGCCTAAACCTAAGCCTAAGGATAAGCCTAAGCCTACGCCTAAGCCCAAGATTAAGCCTAAGCCTAAGCCTAATCCTAAGCCTAAGCCTAAGCCTAGGCCTAAGCCTAAGCCTAAGCCCTAAGCCTAAGCCTAAGCCTAAGACTAAGCCTAAGCCTAAGCCTAAGCCTAAGCCTAAGCCTAAGCCTAAGCCCAAGCCTAAGCCCTAGGCCTAAGCCTAACTCTAAGCCTAAGAATAAGCCTAAACCTAAGCCTAAGGATAAGCCTAAGCCTAAGCCTAAGCATTAAGCCTAAGCCTAAGCCTAATCCTGAGCACAAGATTAACATTAAGCCTAAGCTTAAGCATTAAACCTAAGATTAAGAATAACCTAAGCGTAAGCCTGAGCCTAAGCCTAAGCCTAAGCCTAAGATTAAGCGTAAGCATAAGCCTAAGCCTAAGCCCTAAGCTAATGCCTTGGCCTAAGCCGAATCCTAAGCCTGAGCCTAAGCCTAAGTCCAATTCTAAGCTAAGCCCAAGCGGAAACGTAAGTTCGCGCATGACACAGACACGCCCACACCCCCTTCCCCCTACACGCACCACACACGCCGTGGATACATTTCGTGTTGAAAGGTCATCGCCGTGCTATGCAGTCACGTAATCTCCATCACATCACTGGGACTCGTCATTAGTGGCCGTTGTATATCGCAATCCCTGCGGCGGGATCATGCGTTTTGCAGTATCATTTCGGATTTGCTGAATTCTCACGACCTACCATAATATATTTCGACTCATTTGCCAACTAGAAAAGGTGATAGGATGGTTTCGGGCGGAAGGGGTAATCATAAGAAAACTGTCGTATCTCACTGCTTCAACTCCGTTGAAAATTACCGAGAAACGCTTGAGCCAAAGAGAATGTCTCAGAAGGAGACGGTATAACTGGCGAACACACGAAAAAGAAGAGAAAAGTGATAGCCTACGGTTGGAATTTCACTTCCAAAAATAAGTTAGCAGGCCCAGGCTTTCCGTCAGGCGAGCATTTACAAGTCGGCTGGTTGCTTTCAAAATGCTGACTACAACGTGTGATGAAGTGCAGTTGAAACCATACTCCAAAGCACAGCATTCCTCTCCGGTCTCCGAGGCGAACGTAAAATCTTCCGCCAAGTATGTTTTGTCTATTCCTAGAAACATGCAGCTGAAGTGGTCCCATTGAGAAGTTTAACTGTAGTAACCACAAACACAAAACATAGCACATGCCATCACTTTAATAGCACGCAAATGAAAGCACGTGCAGATTGCATCGAACGATCCGTGCACAAGTGCATGCCTTTAGGGTGTAAGAGAATCTTTCGGTGTTTTCTCGAACTGCATACTTCCACTAAAATGACCTTTTAAAGTGCGCATTTACGGTAGGAAATCACCATCTTATAAAAAGAAACGGCCGGGTAACAAGCAAGATGGACTAAAGTAACAGAACCTGGACACGTGCGTTCTAGGGACCAACCGGAACTTTTTCTTTTCTGGAAGCTCTTAAGCCCCGGTTCAACCTTTTTGATTCAAAAACCGGAAGCAGCATACCCGGTCTGTTATGTTGTTCATTTCGAAAAATCGGACAGCTTCCACTCAGACCTTGTTGTTTGCTTCGTCCCAATTGATCCCTATTGTGCACCTCAATGGCCGGCCTTGAGAGACCGTCTCGCTTTGTTTTAGCGCTAAAACAACATCACAGTTTCTACACAGCATCCTCACATAACTTGCAAGTCTTCTAACGAATACATCACCGGCATCGATTCATATTGCAAATAGATAATTAAAATGCGAACTGCCTTCCATATGCAAATTTCAGAACTTTATCCAGAATATCATTTCGAGCACTAAATGCACTGCACGAACATGGTTAAAAAATGACAAAATTTTGGTTGGGATTTGCGACTACGACGCAATGGAGGCAGAAAGGACAGCACTTTCACTATGGGAAATGGTCGCAGCAGTATGCTAGTAATTGCAATCCTCTTCATTGTTCCAACGTTCCCAGAAATGAAGTCATAAGGCTTAACTCTCAAAAAAGACAGGAACGTCCTGATAGAAAAGGCTGATTTGTTAAGCTGTCCTGAATCCTCAAACCGATTCTTTTCTTATAGCTATGAAATTATAGCGATAAGCGTTTAAAAACCAAGAGAACTTCGCGTATGACATATGACTAGTAAAAACGAAGGTGGGCTGGTCAGATTTCTCCTTCGGATGGAGAATAAAGTTCAACAAAACCGCATGTGCCAGAGTGTCAAGATGAAGGAATTACAAAAAAAGGAATGGAAACCAGCGTCTTATGGCACAGCGACCTCGCTTCAAAGCGAAATTTGAAAAAGGAACTCGAGTTGGCGCCTGAGCTCTTCGAACACTCATTAGCACGCTCCATCAAATCGAAAATCACTGAGAAGACTATTTTGGAAACTGAATACTAAACAATAGCTTCAGGCACAAATGCAACTTAGCTGCCGGTATAGAATCGAACAGAACCAGATAGCAAAAAGTAAACGACAAGCAGCCGACAGAAGACAATCCAAAAAGCCGTTCCGTTCTGTCCATCCCAAACCAAATATCAACCAATGTGCAATCCGTCAAACTCGATTGTCGATGAGGATACATGTCCTCGAAGAGCGTTCCCGGGTCTGGACAAGCAGGAATCGCCATTCCCACGTACCGTCGACCATCTCCATTTCCGCCTGTGCAAGTCCCTCACATCGAGGACCCTTCAAATGAAATACCACTCGAATGCGATCTCGTCCATCCTGCAAGAATAAAATTATTTGCACAACATTGACTACCGCTATCAGCTACGGAACTGACTAATTTCCAATTCGAAAATTTTTAAACTCCAGTTAGATCTTCAGCAAGTGTAGCAAAGCATAAAAGTATAAGAAATCTGGGCAGGTTTAGAAAAACATTCAACTCTATGAACCTTCATGCGCCTAGTATGCATTAATTTCCGTTTCGAAACGGCAACTGCGACAATCGAGAACTCAATGCGACGTATCATAAATTCTACCTCGAACCTTTAACTAAGAGGGAATTAACCATAATAAAATGACTGCCAATAAAGATCGACATTTGTGCAAACGAAAAGTCGTGAATCTAACAACTCTTGAGGAAATATTTCTATTTTCAATTGAGACCAAACTGCTCCGGTTCAATATTAGATGATTCCGATTTCAGTCTATAGTAAAAAAAAACTTGATGAACACTGGTCAAGGCCAACAACCCTCCACCCCTTGAGCAAAATCAGAAATAGACTGTACTATCGTAAGAAATCGAACCCTTTAAAGGTGTTTTGGTATCGGTCTCAGCCAAAGACAAAAAATATATCTCGAGAATTTTGAGCTTTATATTTTCTCATTGCCAGATTTGCTAGGGATAAAAGGGCTCCTAATCTGAAAACTTCTGATGAAACATTTCATGCATTTGCTAGGGCCCGAACACAGTACCCTTCCCTTTCTCCAACCTACCAATATCTGCTGCAGACCTAGCAGTCTTGGCTATGCATATCCATAAAGCTATGAACATCCAAACCTTTTGATATTTCTGGTGAGCAACGTGACGACGCCGTCCACGAGAGGTCTCTTCGCCAAATCCGGCGATTGGACTACCGAAAATCTCTTCGCAGCGATCGTCTGCACGAATCATCGATAGCGCATTTGAAAAGATTTTCTGTGGACTGTCAACCGAGAAGAACTGCTCGAAAAGAAAATAGCACAACACACCAAGCGCACCCACCGACGCGACCAGCACCACGTAAAAGAAAGTGTTCTCCGCCTTCTCTTTCACTACAAATCAGAGTTCACTTCAAACCAGCTAATAGACGATCCATTATTAGCATGCCGGTCCAGCCGTCCAAATACATTCCCCTGGCATAATTCGATGTTTGGATGGCGCTTCGCGGCGGAACCCGGATTTGAAATTAAAAAGAGGGAAATCAGAACCACTTGTACCACCTTGTGCTAATGTATGCAACCATTCACGACAGCAAACGAGCATTGAGCCTTATCCACCAACTTGAACCCAGCAAGCCTCTTCCAGCAGTAATTTCCCAAAAAGTTCCTCACACCATCAAACGTGGGAAAAGGCCTCCATAAAAACATACCGGTGCTATCATTTTATGAAGTAAAGCCACTTTCACATACGCTTCCCAAGTAAATCACTTCAACACATCACAACTTTGCGGAGCTCCTTCCACCCCCTCCTAGCAATGGGTCACTTTTAACGCTATCAAATGTAATACCTACCTTTTTCGGCGGTTGTTGTTGGTTTCTTGGGTTCCTTTATCAAAACTTCCTCGAGGATGGATTTGTATTGATCCGACTTGGCAACTTCGGACTTCGGCGACTCCCGTTGCCCGTCTTTTAACCGATTTTGTGAACTCATGTAGCATCGCTGCACTGTTGGCGCCCACTTTGCCAGACTCGTAGCACGTAGGAAATAATATCGCACGAGCAAATGCGTTCCATAACCTTTTCTCCGTAACAACATTGTAGTGATTTATTGCCTAAGTTTATGCATCATTGACGTTATTTAACAGTGCAAGGTGACGATCGTCGACAGAGAAATACGAGAAATGCGACTCACGCTGAAATACGAGAAATGCGACTCACGCAAGACTCCAATGTGAAAACATACATCCATCTCAGTATCCGCCGTTTTTCCCGTCCTCAGTACTTAGGATATTCAGCAATCCATGCGCAACCAGTAACAGACGAGTATGCGCAGCCAGTGCGAGTTTGCTGCTGGCTTCACATAAATGCATACCTTTATGAAATGTATCTTAGCACAGAAACCAATTATCATAAATTGGAGCTTTTCTAAGACAACAAAAGAACCTAAACCTTCGCAGTGAAAACAAATCTTTACAATCTCCACCCACTTCACACAAAACGACAGACGAGACACAAACGGCCAGGTAGTTTTTCCGATATATTTACCAAGCGACTCATAAAACGACCGGAAATCGAATGAAAACGTCGAAAGTGATGTAAAATACATCCTATAAAAAATACTGAAGCATAATGTCTTACCTTGGTAAATTCCCAGAACATGGTCAGGAAGAAGGCAGTAAAAAGAAGGAAGCCCATGTAAAGTCAAACCATCGGTAACAACAGCGAATCAAAGAGGAACTTCTCAAAGAAGAGCGCTCTGATGCCGTTTTCTTTCGCAAACGAAAATGTTCAACAAAGAACATTTATTCACAGAACAGCCGAGAAACAAATTCATACAATTTCACAAAAATACACAGGACAGGAACTTTATATACGCACATAACTGCACTTGACAACTAGGGACCACCGAGTGCACCCGTCGCCGGGTACTTGCGATGCGTTACCTCTATAGCAACCATTGCTCCATCCTAGAACTAATCTCAAAAGAATGTGAAGATCTAGCAGAAAAACAGGCCACGTTAGGATACTTAAAATGAGATTTCTGAAATCATGAAAACGGATGTGTACATTGCGGTGCGGTTTTTTCAACTAGTTGAACAATAAAACTGTTTGAATACAAGCTCACATAAATGGGCGAACAACGAAAATGTGAGGAAGCTGAGAGAAGAATAAGGAGTAGGGGGTCACTGCGATGGAAGGGGTAATGGGAAAGAAGAGTGCGCAACAAACAAGCACTGGGAAGACATCACAGTTGCCAGGAGGCCAATGATCGTCGCGGTGATCACGCGAAGCCGAAACCTTCGGTGCATTCACGAACGGCAAGCAGCAACATATCCCGTAACTTTTCATAAGATTCGTACTGGGGCAGATCCAACTGATTGAAGCTAAAATTTGACTTTATCCTATGAACGTTTGCCTTCATTTCCGAAAAAAAAAACGTTCCTTCCAATCAAATAATCCACCCCTCAGCGCATATCTATGACGACGTAAAACCTAATCGTAAGCATGGTCCCTACCAAGAAACATCCGTTCGCTTAGGCTAAATCGACGTTGCATTAAACTCCGTTATATGTGAAATTTTTTCCCACCATCCCAAATCCAAAGCGATAAGAAAAACAACGAACCAAGTATGCGCAGCAGGAAGTCGATCACAGGAACGAGAATCCATATGAATCGAAAACTTCTGCACGCCGTTCATGCCCTCAAGAGATGCAAATCCTTGTAAAGGCACCTTGCTAGTTCCTGTCACGAACTGCAAGAACTTAGCACGATCCTCTTGCTCGAAAGAACGCAACGCCTTCCAGAACCACTGGATCTACAATGATATATTGAACTACCTCAACGAAATTAAGTATCGCAAGGACGAAACAACTTAAATATTTTATGTAGATGGTTCTCAATACGCTTTATCCATCTCTGTCTTTGCATATTAAAAAAGCAACACCTAATGGGTCTCGATGTTCGTCTTCTTCGTTTCCTGCAGTAAAAGACTATCAATAACGCTACATAAAGCGATTCATAATTACTACTTAGGTAACTATGAGTTATCAATTAAGTAACTCGAAAATAACAAGCTTCATTACATACCTCTCTTAATGATTAATAAAACGTGTAAACGACGCGATAGCAGGTTGAAAATTCATCAATGGATGACATAAAGAACCGACCCATAAAATTTAAACAATAAGCGTTCCATAGATGGGCAATCCACAAGCGTCTATGGGCCATTGTAGGTTTACTTCCTCTTCTACTTAAACTCCCCTGAACATTTATAGGTGATGCCGTCTGAGAAAGTAGAGACAAACCAACTGCGGATCGCAAAGACCACAAGATAAAAGCAAAAACCGTTCCTTATAGTCTATCTTCCTGCCAATGTGTTTAGTCATTCCATTTCTTAGCTAATTCGATCTAAGTCAGCCAACTTTTCATATATTCAAATCCAACGGAAGGTACATTATGACGAAGAAAGCTTATTTCGCCGCCCAGTAAATCTATGATTGCGAAATAAGTGCTGAGATGACAACACACACTAATCCAAAATCCTACCTGGGCAGATGTCTTCGAGTATGTTTTGTATTCAGTATTGGCGTAAAGATCATCGATATCGATATTCGGCAAACCACTTATGAGCAGCTCCAGTTCTTGCTCGTTGAACATTGAGATCAGCTGCTTCGGAATTACCTCATAGAAACCATCGAGGAACGCTGAGAGCTGCTGGTTTATCGAACCTACAAAATACACCTGGCGATGCGCAAACAGCGACTCGACAAAGCCTAAGCAAGCATGTTCTTGGAGCAATTAAACGATTTAAGATTAAGAGACGACTCTTCAAAACGACCGTCTCGAACTCGCTCATTCTTAATAAACACTGACATAGTACAGCTTTGTATATGGCAAGCAGTGGAATGAGACATCGAGGTATGCTAGAGACTATAAGGGAAACATTTGCGAAACATCGCCGTCACCAGCGGATGAACGCCCCTGTTGTGAAGCCAGTTAAAAGAATGAAGTTAATTCCCCACAACGAAAAAGCTTTCCTCTATGCAAACAGCATCGCTATAAATCAACACTGCGCACCTCATTAAATAACAATAAAACTTAGGCAGACGGAGCCCAATCAAAAACTAACCGGTCATCTTCATTTGGCATACAAGTTTCACATATTCCTCCTTGTTGTCATCGGTGACCGGAATCGAAGCTCCGCCCTCTTTCAATTCCCTCATTTTTCGCACGCCGAATTCCTCCACTTCCACACTGAACGTCAGCTCGGTACCCAACTCCTCGATTGGATTACTCAGCAGAAACTCCAGCGACTTGTAGAAACTAGGATCCTTAAATCACTAGAACGTACAATGGGAACTTCATCAATTACGACTCTCAAAGCAAAACGACTGATTCAGAATAAAAGAACAAATAGGGCAACAACTGGTACTTCTATTTTAAAGCACTATGTATGTATTCTGAGCTTTTTATTGGCTTTCTAGCCACATCATTAAAAATAACCCCCCGGTACACTTAGAAAAACTTCCTAGAGGTTCTTAACGTAAAACACAAATCTGCGTTTAGAAAGAACTTCACTGCGGTTGAAAAATATATGAACGTCCGCTCCCGACACTTCCTAAATCTTCGAAAGAAAGGACAGGTGAGGTGGTGAGGAAAATATTCCTTAGCCATCCTCATTCATCTTCTGGCGACATTAATGAAAGTACAGAGATTCTCCAACATGATTCGTTTCCATTATAGCAAAAGAAAACAACAGGAAAGCTTACTTCGGATTCGAGATCCTGTGCGCGTACAGGTACACTGAGAATGTGTTTATAGAAAGCCCTTGTAAAATAGCAATCAAGCAGCTTATTTTCGTATACTGCCTTAGCGATGATCCTCCCAACAAACTAAAATTTAATGATTCAATTTTCGATGATAAAAGGAAAAAACACTCCATAAAGGAAAACAGACATAAAAAAATAAACTAAAATGAATGGGGTTTAAACAACCCAAATAAATCACCTTCCGAACAAATCTTATACTACATATTCGATTAGATTTTCCTAACACAAACTGCAAAAAACGCATAACCACCAGCGAAAACAAACTAAAAACAATAATAGACCATAAAAGTCAAACCTTGAAATACTCCAAATGCTCCGGATTTATATAGGAGGCTTTGTTGATCATATATGTGACGCGATCTCCTGGTGCTGTGATAAAGAGCGCATAATTAGGATTGAATATTTCACGTGTGATGATCGAGAACCATTCCCGTAACAAACCACCCGCATCTTGACCCTCCTCTCCTTCAAAGATAATATAGAATCGTGCTTTCCATTCGGGACCGCGTAAACGGAACAATTCTCGAAAACTGTCGCTGAAGAGATGACTTCGACGAATTCGAACTGCCACATCCTCTCCCCTAGAAATCAGAAACCTGCCATCACACACAAAAGTTAGAGAACACCGATAAATCCCACATGCACATGAATACTTAGTATTATAGACTTCTATACTTATTAGCAGCACATCTGTGCGGTAAGCGGTCATTTAACCGATAGCTTGTAAAGGCCAGCTTTGTATCGTTCACTTTGATGCCCTAATGAACGAAGATGAAGCACCGAAATAAAAATAAATGCAGTATTCGAACCTCACTGGTCCATCGAGTCGTTGCATCTGCTTTCTGAAGTACTTGCGTTTAACGTCGAAATCCAGGAGCTTCGGCATCTGAATGAGGATCGAGAACGGGCCATCCGAAAGACCACTGCCACTTTGCCGAAGTACTTGATTTAGCACGGTCCTATGTTTCTCTACAAATCAACTCGTATGATATCTGCTCTAAATTAGCAAATAAATACAAAAGGATTAGCCTTACAAAAAAAAAGAAGTTGCAGACTCATTCATCCATTGCAGACCAACTGGAATGATCATAAATTTCATGCATCACTAACTATTCCCTAATCGTGTAAAAAAAGAGTGGAATTCAAATTTCAACAAAACATTTCAAAGTTCGTTGATCAGAAATCACTTCTGAGATACAAATGCAGCCTATAATAAACTATAGTAAGCAAATGTTATGCTGAAGATTGACTGAGTTGACCGTAACGCATAGAAACACTCGCACGAAACATAGATAGAATATTTACTACTTCATTATAGGAAGAAGTGAATTTATATATATATATATATATATATATATATATATATATATATATATATATATATATATATATATATATATATATATATATATATATATTCATGCGCCACTTGCGCCAGTTTTGAGCTTAGTAAACGGATGTAAAAAAAGTTCGATTGGATGAAACAAGAACTGACCAGCAAACTGAACTAGTTTAATGGCATCCGGATGTTCGATGGGTTTGTTAGGATCAACTCCCGAAAGAGCTGATCCATGGACGAGGAAGAAAGCTTCTGCTGCAGGTTGCAACGCCAAAGCTGCGTGTGCATCCGCCTTTGCCAAACGGTGCAAACATGCTGAAACCAACCCCCACAACGGTTCCAAAGAAGAAAGCAACACGCTCAAACGCTCTTCTTCAACCTGAAGTACAACGTCTGTCAGAGTAAAAGACAAGAAACACTTGCACCAAAATCTGTCGGGGAAGTGGAATTGGAATCAAACTGAAATTACAGCTAGACTGCTCCACCTCACGTCAGTTCGAAAGACACTATCGAAAAGTTATAAAATTTTTAAGGCAAAAAAAAAAACAAGAACGTTGGGATGATACTACTTTTGACTACCCCCCCCCCTCCCAAATCACCCATGGCTACTTACCTATTGCAGCATGAAAAACCTCTACTACATCACAACGCAAATCAGCCATTTTCCGAGATGAACATAAAGGGGACAATTTCAGTTTACTTATAAACGAATGATTAAAAGCGAAAGCCAAATGAAACAGATACCTTTGATGATGTAGCCCCATCCTGCTCGTTCTTTTGCGTTTCTCGTTTCCTTATGGTACTCGCATCGAGAGCATCCTTCATCTTGATAATGGTGTGAAGTGTTCTCAACAATGTATTTTGCACGCCATGTTTGTCCGTCAGTGCACGAACAGCGGGCAGTTGCAATTCCTCACAGCCAGATGAGTTCATCACCTGCCGTGAGTTGCTCACTCCGTCAATCACAACTGTCGATTCGTCATACCTCAAATCCAAATCACTGTTTACAAATATCTGCACTGGATACTGCTCTATGGAAATACGCTAGTAAGACGGTCAACTGATGCTGCCAAATCGACAGTGCAATCAGTCTCGTAGTGGTAGAATCGATTCGCTCATTTCGGTACACAATGTTCTATCACCAAGTTTTCAGCAACACCCCACCAGCCATTTTCAAGCATACGTTTAACATCAATCGTTCTTTAGAGACATGTTCATACGATCAGCGCACAAACGCACTTCTACAGTTGCGGGACTCTCATATCAACGGTCCAGCTCTTTAAAAGCTCTCATAATATTTGTCCCATATACTTACCATATACTTTTCCCATAAAAAATCGCTTGGAACACATAAGAAACTGGAAGTCGCTTTTGATTACACTAGCAACCTAGCAGACCAAAATGAAACCTGTCGAATTACAAGTAAAAGGGGCCAACATCACCTTAAATATTCATGTTGTAAATCTAAAAGAAGCTACCGATTGATGGTAGTCCTACGAGATGAGCTCTGTTCGGATGCGACCGGCACTAGCGTTAAGGTCGAGTCTTCCGTTCGAACCGGCAACTGGCAGAGCTCATTCTGCAACTGTGCCATCAAAGGCAGCAAACGTTGGCCAAGTCGCTCTGCGGCCGAAATAAACAACGAGTGTAAGAACATCCTCGTCGACGGTGCTAATGCTCGAATTGCCTCCATAAGCAATGTACGGCCGTCAGCAAGACCCTCCTCGGAGCATTTCCCCTCGGTCAGCACCTCAAAGCATTTATCTTAAACGCCAATTCTGATGGATTCCTTCATAAAGTTTGAAATGAAACCATTAAAATAAAATCCCTCTTAAATTATTTTTCAGTAGCTGCACATACAACAAAGGATATTTAATCGACAAAAATTATGAAAGCAGGATCCCCTTGCAGGCGTTTGTCTCATACCATAAATGCAGTATTTATAAGGATCTCCTAAACAAAATTATATCAACCAACAGAAACAACGGAATTACGTCAACATGTCCAATGTTTTATAAATATCAGCTTTTGGCCGCCAACAGTCTTTCAAATAGCATCGCAAACTACCGTGACAATTATGCCGAGCTGTTCGGCGAGTGGAGGTCGTTCCAATTTCTCGTCAATTGAAAGTTTCGCCATTGTATCATCGGGCAATGTTTGCACAATCTGCAGCGTAGCATTGACAAACAAAAAATAAACCAAAAATAGCAAAACAGAAACTACACAATGAAAGGCTCAATTTTTTGCCCTCTACCGGCTACAAGATTATGCTAGGTTCTCTGCAACTACGAGTTCCCCAGACGTCCCATTCGCCCTACACGTCACGACAACTCAGATTTTACTTCGGCGGCAAAATACATAATTTTATACAAGTAGCTGGCAGCAGCAAAGTTCATTTCCGCAAGAAAACACACTTCCTCTGATATGGAACGGATTCACCCAAATATTTCGCAGTACACATGTGTGTATCTCTAATTATGTAAGTAACTCGTCCCTAGAAAAATTTCTAAATCGTTTTTTTCTCTTTAAGAATTCAAATCCATCCTACTATCCTTCGTCAACAGCTATATGAAACGTTCGAATATACACGATTACTCGACAACGTTCCTATCCCTATAACAGGTTCGCAACTAAGGTTCCTTTGAGTCACAAACAATGCAGCATGAGAAATTCCGTCCCTCCCTCCCCTCCTCCCTCCCCCCTCTCAATTGATATACCTAGCATAATCAAGCGAAACGTAAAAGCAGAAAACTTACGGTGCATACAAGACGAAGAAGTTTATCTTGCAACTGAGAAGAAGAACTGATAACCGGTCGGTTCAGGTAGGCCATCAAGAGACCTACAGCACTCTCTTCAAGAGTAGCGCTAGCCAGACTCGCTGAAACGCCTCCTTGTGCCGAAGAACATTCCACCGATATAGAACTTGTCGAATGACGATGTCCACTGCTGCGTAATTGCTGAGTTTCTCCCTTCGAAAGACTAAACAAATGCCACTTAGTTCACTTTGCAGACGTAAACCGACCACAAAAACAAAACTTGGCGGGCAACCACATGCGAAGTTTCCTTATATTAGAGGTGAGTTCTCCTTTGAGAGTGTTTGAATAATATCAACACAACAGTACTTAAGAAGCACTATCAAAAATAGATCAGCCTCCAATACTACTGCAGAAAAAAGTGGCCAGAAACGAAGATGAAAGTGCTATTCACTTAGCATTTATGTCCCAACTCTCTCCCATCCCCAATTCTTTTCCATACGTGCCACTGCTGCACAAATGGAACAGTGGGAAGAAATCGTACGAACCCATGAACAATATGCCAGAACTGTGAGAGTGGATGTGAATGAGTGCTTGCGGAGGCCGTCGAATCAGCACTGCGCAACTTAGCAGGCACAAAGTGACCCGGATACGCTCTTGCAAGGCTTGTCAACATTTCAAGTACGAGTCGTGTAGCACTTGCTGCTACTGCTGGATGAACCACAACTGAAACAAATCTCTTGCTGACTAGTAATTAATAAACGAGAGATCTACTAACAAATACTACTCAAAGGCAGATATAATGAACATCGATATTTAACATGCTCAAAGGCCCTAAGAATCGGCAGAATCAAATGCATGTTTCAGTGCAACGCAGTCAGCCGTACCAGAATCAAATCAAAGTAGGACGAAGAAAAAGATGAGAGGAAAGAGGGGACTGCCAATGCAAATTTCATACGTTCTAGTACTTATGAAGAAAAAACATTATTGTATATTTCAGATATTATAGAGTGGAGCAGAATAACATCAGAAAATTGAAGAAAAAATAAGTAGTTCACTTCAATACTATTAATAATCTTTATAGTAATCCATAAGGTGAAAAAGAGTACAATTAGAGAGTTAATCAAACCTGAGTGATAATTTTTGAAGAATTTAATGGCACGTTCATGTTGTCCCAACGCAGAAGGCACACAAATATGATCGATCCAACCAGTGCTTGAACCAGCGAACTCCTCATAACGTGATGAATCAGAAGTGACCTTATCAAGCACCGCTACAAGGCACCACACCACAAAATCACATGTAGCTGATTGCACACAGACGCTTCTCAGCACCTTCTGCAAGCAATTCTCTTTCAATTTTAACTTCGCAAACACTCTTACACAGGTAATAAAAATTGGCTTTATCATCGAAACTCTTCACCGCAATCATTTTCCATTCGGTTAGTTGGTTCTCTTTAAAAGATTCTATCACCCTCTAAGGATACTCACTCCAAAATGTTCGATGAAAACTTTACAGCACCGCCACATAATTTTGGAGAATATGGGTGTTGCTGGTATTAAACAGCACAACACAACTCCTACACGATAATACGAGTGGCGACACACAACTCCAAAACGACTGGCCTAAAAGAATATAAAACGATAAGTCCGAAAAAATAACTTCAAGAAACAAAATATGGTCATAGTTTCAGTCAATCCTGTGTTGTTTGCACCTGGTACCTGATAAAACGACAACCCCATCTACCACTACAACTTAGATGCAAAGAAAGATTATCTATCACTATTTCAACAAATCACCATCGCACCTGAAGACGTTGGGCACTGAATCGAGCAGGATCGATGAAAAAGAGCATAACAAGTGTAACAAGTGCATCGCGATCAAGCAACTGTGTCGCACTCTTCGAGGCCAACGTTGTCGCACCAGCAAGTGCGCCTAATTGTGCACTGCTAGAAGTAAGTGTCGACCCTCTGCTACCGATCATCCTCTGGAAACGACCTGGCGCGAGCATGCGTGCAAATCGCATCACCTGCTGAAACGCTGACCACTGCTCGCGTAACTCATAATTCTCGCAAGTAAATCCGGGAAAATTCATACAAGGAAACATCTGGCAGAATATTTAACAATCGTTCTAATTCGTTTGTTGCTGTAACGACCCAGGAATACAAAAATTTCCTTCAACAAGGAGTTTACTCCAATTTACCAAATTTAGAATTCTTCAAGTACTCTTGAATTATAGAATTTCAGTAAATACAACTTTTGCAAATAGAATTCAAGAAAGTCCTGAATATATGGAAATAGCGAAGAGATGGAGGGCTGAATTAGGCACCGGAAGATCTACTAGGCTTGGGCCAGCATAATCTAGGTCCGAAAACGAAAATACTCCACCTGCTGCTCGAGATTAGCTCTAAGCCTTCTGGCTTCGGCAGCGACGCTTTGCGGAAGCACCTGTAGCACAGTATCGTCTGCATCCGCTAGCACCTGCGCTCTCAGACTTGGGGGTAACGATTCGATAAGCGCCGCCGCATCGTCGCCTTCAGTCGATGGCGGCTGTTCTCCACCTTAAAATAAGCACTCAGAGAGGCGCAAACGTCCTGCACTGCACAATTATGCTACCTTATTTCGCAACCAAACGATCGTAACAGCAAACGAGAATGCGCGCTCGACTACTCGAAGATTCTTTTCCTCGGAGAACAAATTATCGAGTTCTAAGTTAGTCAGAGTTAGTCAGAATCATCTCACTTGCCAAATGCCCAACAACGCTCCTCATCTGATAAACTGTTGCTTGATCTTTTTGATCCGATCAAATTGCCATCGCCGGTGATCTCCATTGCTAAGCACACCTTAACATCTTGCAAATATTTGCTTTATGCCTGAACCCTTCTTTTCACCCCAACTTTATTGTCCAACTCTGTCTCTAGAGCAAAAAGGCAATTTTTGTTGGTGCGCCCCATCGACGCAAAACCACATTCCAGACCAGATATCTTATAAACGCTATCACACTTTCGCAATATAAGGCACGCATCAGGAAGTTTCCTAAATCATATACTGCTTAGCCAATATATTTCTAAATTCACAAGATGATTCTACCTCAAAGCATAATTTCAAACTGATTATGCCACAAACTATACACGCCAAATTCAACTAGCGGACTCTGTGAAATATGAACTCTTCCTCTACGCAATTTACCTACCGGAGAGAAAAGCCATGACGAAGGCAAATATTCGGTGTTACCTGTACCCGATGACGAGGCAGCATTCTCGGCGCGTTCGTTAGCCAATCGTACTGTGCGCTCATGTTGCGCCAGAATCTCCTCTTGCAATTCGGGTGGCAGCGCATTCAAAAATTCCTGATCGAGTGGTTCCACTCCTGGCGCAGAACTTCCATCTGCGGCCGCCACCTGATCACCCGGTGCTCCTTCTGCAGCTGCCGAAGCAGCCGACTGCGCTAGTCGCTGAGCTCTCTGCTGACGCTCATGATCGCGGATAACTTCGGCACGGATATCTTCAGGCAGCGCTGCTAAAAACGCTGGATCCACCCCTTCCGGAACTTGTATATCTGCAAAGCCATATTCTTTTAAGAGCGTATTAATTAATAATTATTTGCCACAAAAATGTAAAGACTGTTGCTGCCTTTCAAAAGCAGAAATCATAACTCCAAGAAATAGCATTTTCAGGGTTCCTTTGCTGAAACTACGGAAAAATATTGGACCTGCAATCAAAAATAGCAAACACAATAACTCCAGTAAAGTGAAGACAACTCCAGTAAGCTACATCACAATATGCTGAATAGACAAGCAAAGCGGCATGAAAGCGGCATAAACGAAAGCTTCAACAGGTAAAGGTGAGTATAAGTTCATATTCATGCTCACATGACGCGTTTTCAAAAACTGCTCCATACTCATGATGGATTAAACCTAAAATTTCAACTTTAAAGCCTCAATGTAAGCAGAAATTGCGCTATATTGCATGCAGCACATCTCTCAAACACTTATGGGCATGAAATGTTATTCGAATAGGGGACTTCCTAATCGATACAGAAGAACTTAATGCTATTCAGTCATACACTCTCAAGTGAGTGCATAAGTTTCGTGGACTGAATTAATTCAGACTTCATAAATTCTGTTATTATCAACAAACTGAACAATTCTATGAAAAATGCAGATGAGGAGTGCCATATGAGCCGTTCCCTTTCGATGCAACGAAATTAAAAAGCTTTGAAATCGGGAATGAGATAGGCAAAATAAACCCCAGTTGATTAAGCAACACGAATTGCACATCAAAGCTTCCCGGTATCCCAAACTCGCTTAGGATTTCTTTGATTTCAATTTAATGAAAAATATGCAACATACCACCGAGAATATCTCTGTATTCTTCTGCAGAGTTCGATACTGATGCCTCTTCAGTGCCACGTTCTGCTTCTCGATGAGGTGATAACGGTGGGGTACTCACTGAATAAACAATAATATAAACAACAACCGCAAGCTGAGAGAATTTTAGCAAGAAAATGTGTTCAAGTTTCGAGCATTATTTTCGTCTCACTTTTCCACACAAAATTTGATAGAAATTACTCCATCCAAATGCATGCAAATCAATGATTCATCTCCTAATACGCGATCAGATAGCATGAAGCACATCAGGTGCTCGAGATCCCTTCAAGTTTCTACATAACAACAGCAACGCCAACCGAGCATTTCATTCGATTCCTCTGGAGTTGGAGATCGAACGGTAACAGCCGTCATCATCTCCTCCTGACGTTCCGATGAATCACCTTCCAAATTCTCGTGCGCATCAAAGAATACCGTTCCCGAATCTTGTAATACAAAGCAAATAATATATGGTACGAAATGACGGGAGCAAGAGGAACTTAACGATGTCACCTATGATAATCTATTTGCGACCTTCTTCGCATCCCCCAAAACACTATTCTCAATAAAAGCGGCTGCACAACAACAACCATACAGTAAAACTCAAAATTAAAAAAAGAGTGGTGAGGTATCATGATGTTTCATAGTCCGGGAAAAGGTCTCATCTGTTCCTACCAATACGGGCAGAAATAAAGAAAACATCGAATAATAAAATACCCAGCTTAATTGAAATAGCGAAATGAATGAAATGGACGATACGAAATTCTGGCTGGGACGGCCGCCCTAAAAATAATAAAAGTGAACCTATTCATAAGGATGCAAGCAAGAGATGACTTCCCGATAGCGCCTAAAAGGAAACATTAAAAAGGATCGAGACTACAAACGGTATAAAAAGACGTGCAGACAAGCGCAATAGGTGAAAGATTCGTCGAAATCATACTTCTCGGGATTGCTGTTATCCTCAAAGGAAGCTGCAACCCTGTCTTCCCATAGCATGTGCCAATCCTTTTCAAAATGTAATAAGTACAAGGATTTTCCTATTAGTGCCACCAAACTGCTGCAATATCATGTCCAATCGCAAATGCACCAAATTTCCGCGAAAATCATGTCAAATGCGTCATCACGAAAACCCTTCGGATATATCGCTAACCACATAGCCAACTACCTTGGGTGTGCAAAAGCAAAGCATCCCATAATCTTACAACGATGCGACATATAATAAAAGCAGTTTGTGCTGTGCTGCTTCTATGCCCTCTTTATGAGAATGTAAGAAGCGATACTAGTGTCACCTGTTGTATCCATAGGTTCTGCTGAAACACTTGGAGGTAACGTCTGGAATACCCTCTCATCGCCGTTCTCCGAATTTTCCGCAACAAAAGCGTTTTCGCTAGGAGCCGGTTCAACGGAATCCAAACCAGCCTCACCAACAAAATCCTATACAAACATAAATCATATTTAATACCCTGTTTCAGATTACAGTCCAAGAAGTAGAAGCCTTCAATGTGTGCCTTACATACACTCTTCAACGTGTGCCACAAAAATTCCAAGAGCAGAAAAATTTTCCGGAATCCAGACTTTCTTAATTCGGCTTCCGTCTGGCCACAAAAATAACTCTGCAAATGACAGAGCATCAGCAAACAACATATAAACATGAATGAATTTATAACATAGGAACGAAGAAGCAAAAAAAGATCCATGTGCACGACAAGAACAGCAAACAAATCGTACCGGCTGCTCAGAGGGTTGTGCCTCGGCTGCGCTTCCGACATGCATTTCACTAGTTGTGTTACCTTCCGCCTCCTTTGCCTCACTGACGTTTTCTTTTTCCAACTCCTTTTTCTTTGACTCCAACTTTTCTTTGTCTTCTTTTTCTTTCTAAACCAATCATTTTTACATTGCTAAGAAAGCCTTACGAGTGGTTGAAATAACTGCCTCAGAGACACACACGCATGGTTTTCCCCGTACAGCTGGTTGAAAAAAAGGATCACTACCCTCTGACAAGCTATTACTCTCCACCAAAAACAGCCGTCCATCGCGATCCTCAGTCTCATTTCCGTTCCACTGCTGCCCACTCCAACCTAGTTATAATACCTCAACTTGGTCACGCGACCAAAATGAAAACGAGATAAATCTGTCCTTTGTCGTGAAACCCATTAGGCTCTATCTTTCAAATGCTTCATAACAAAATGGGATGATTTAAAAAATATGCAACCCCGTAAAGATGATGATTACAGTGTGCCAACAACGAGCAAATAAACATCTCTAAACAATCTTTATAACACCTCTATAAGAAATCAACTACACTGAGCTTTAGAAAGCCCCCAAAAATAAAACAAGCGAACGAAAAACAACCTATTAGACGATTAATTTTGAAAACCTAATGAAAACTTGTGGTACTATTTAGGTCAACAAGTTAATAAAATAGGTTTATTTAGGACTGTGATTAAGTTGAAAAAAAAAAGAAACGAAAAAACAGAATGAAACAAGAACGTGGCAAAACCTTTTCGAGATCCTCAAGATAGGCGGTGATGTGATGTGCAACTGCAAGCCAAACATAGAAATGTGAATGTGCATCGATTAGATGCGCCGCCTCGGTGAATCTCTCCAACGGTGATGGCACTGCTGCGTGGCGTCGCTCCTCGCCTAACGCTGTATTAATCGCCTCTGATGCACTTTCATGGAGCTAAATTAAATTAAAATTAAACAATACCTCAACACTTACACATTATATCACTAGGTGAACCACACATACCTTTAATCATCTTTTGATTTTGGCTATAAGAAAAACAAAAAGCATCACCAAGTACCTCTTATATAAACCGGAAAGAAGAGCCTAACGCTCAAATCTATCATGACTTTCGAACATATCTGTAAATAAGTTCTGAAAGACCTTAAATTTGGCAAAAGTAAACAGTTACTGAACGGCCAATACTCCATCAATTTTCCTAATTCCCATTTTCAAATAACCACTCAATCACTCTAAGCAATGAAACGGCGCATGTAATTTGCATACTCAAAGACCTAAGATCTCAAAAAAAAAAGATCCTCAACATCAACATTTATGACAACAGGTAGATTTGCTACCAGAAAAATTTTCTTCCATAGAATTGAACCGAAACAACAAAGAGAAAAAACTGAGCACCTTATGCTTCGGTTGATCTCATGCAGCACCAATGGCCGCTTGTTTTGCTCAAGTTATTCAGTTCAGTGAGTGCATCAACCAAAACAAAAACTGCAAGTGAACGAATCGAGTTGCAAGCAAATGTTTCACTTCCCTTAAGCTTACAATCAACAAAAATCATATGCAAGCAAAATTGCACAAATTCATTCATAGATAAAAACCGAAACAAAAATTTAAAGTCTATTCAAGGGCAAAGTTCAAATGTAAACTTAATTGCACCTTTAAAGTTTTAAGTATAAAGCAAACAGCCAACTAACAATGATATTAAAAAGTCGCTGTCGTGATGGCAACACATCGAAGAGGTGGGCTGCGTTAGCCACTGTGCCACTCTCGATGAGCCGCTCGAGGATATCTCTCTGAGGACCAACTGTACCCCAACGACGAACCGCACCTTGTCGATGCAAACCAGGCGCTGTTACTGTTGCTGGTCTTCGACCGCTTATGGTCAAGCGATAGCCCTAGAATGATCATGAAAATTAATACCACAATTAGTCCAGATTGCATGTGCGCACTCAAAAACATATCACACTGCAATGGCTAGCTTTCGTTTAGTGACAGCTTGCTTTCCCAATATGGCCTAGCATCATTTAAGCGCTACTGATCACCTCAATCTGCAGGCTTCGATCCCTAAAACCACGAACTGCGCATAGCCTAATATTCACCACTTGATGTGACGGAAATAGCCCATCACCTACTCACATTAAACTTGCTTGCCAGAAGGCAACTTCTAACATTTATACTGTGCGTTGGTTGCACCGGACGGAGCACGGCCAAACAGCAACCGCTACAACAATTTGCCTTATTTCGATGGGCTACTGCATGAAAAGCGGGTTTGGAAATTCGATCGGCTAGGCTCGATCATCTCCAATTTCATTCCACTAGTTTTGAAGCAGCTGAGAAGTTCGAGGCATCGCCGACGCCATTTTCAACAGCTCTCAACCCACTACAGACACCTCATCTCGTTTTCCACTTCCATTTTCCACATTTATTCCCTCAAAAAACTGTACAGGTCTTCACTAGTTCAACGGACTGAACAGGTACAGTAAAAGTCCTCGACAACATATTTCAGGCAAAACTCCTAACCTGCTACTGCAATGTTATTCACCATTTCGCTCAACTTAGTGTACGCACGCTGCATTCGTAGTCAAGATGCTGTGGGACCCAAAAGACCTGCACCCTTGCCCTCCACAAGAAATTTTCTCCCTATGTCAGGGATGAGAATAAAAATAAAATAAAGAGCACGTCAAAAAAAAATTCATTTGAAACAGCAAACGCAAAAAAATTGGAATTCTTTTTTCGATGAATGAAAGGTAAAGAATGCGTTGACTTCCCAAACAACCATCAATGTATAATAGATCTCTCATCTCTACCTATGGTCATCAATGTATAATTAACCATCAACAACAACAAACAACCATCAATGCATCTCCCAATAAAATAAGAAATGGTAAAGGTGAAAACCGTCTAGCTGCCAATTTTCAACACTATTCTACCAGTTAAGAAGTTAGCAACTCAATTTTTAGAAGCAGCAATATTCTAGCGAAGAAACCGACGATTAATATAAGACAAAATAATATAAGAACAATCAATACTAACGGTATTACGCATAGCTGCAGTATCAGCGTTGAGTGCCGGCCTTTGCATAAGTGGATGTAGAGCTACCTCAGATATTGACGAACGATCGGCTCGTGAAACTTCGTAACCTTAAAGAAACCACTTCTTTAAACATATGACTAAATGACACAATTTGCCTCTACAATGGCAATGCAATTTTTTCTATCCATTATAGAAAAGAACCCCTAAATAAGCGATAATGCAGCTACCTAGCATTTTCTTATGCGAAACAAAAGTAAATAATTATGCAATTAAAGAATCCACTCCATCATCGCTAATAATTTCTGCGAAATGAAGAGTTGCTTGGTTAGTACACTATGTCTCTTGACGATTGAGGAAGCCCTCCTAATGCAATTCCAATAAAACGTTTCCATTTTTCAAGTTCTACAGATGAAAGATGCGATAAACTGGCAAAGGAAAATAAACACCATGTAAAATTAAGCCAAAACTTTATGAACCATAACTATATAAAATCTCACTTTCACAAACACCTTATAAATTCTTGACTAGCAAAGAATGCTAAGATCAGATTGGGCAACCGAAAGAGACTTCCTTAGAATAATCATTCTTCATTCCCCCGTTCCAGATCGAATGAAATTACTCGGCAATTTTTAAATTCAACCTCTTCCGAGAGAGTCCGAAGGCACTACCATCCCTCGCCATTTTCTATCCACTCTGCACTGTCACTTAAAAACTGCCAGTGAAAAATCTTCCAATGATCTCTCACCACCTTCACAAAGTTAAATAGCTCAGCAGAAAACGAGTCTGTTGGTTTTATAGAGTTCGACACATTTCAGTGCATAATAACACACTACTTCCCGGAAGTCAAATACATGTGCCGCGTTTTGCAGACAAGGTTAACTTTAACCCTCCAGTATTGATAAGAAATTAATAGAGTGAAAACGCGGATGTCTCCTTACAATATCCCGAATAAGACAAACACCTATGATTTTACGGCAGTATATGGCCCCATAAGACAAATACTACTGTGTAGCCAGCAAAACATCGAATGGCCGTAAAAAAGGAAACTGCAGATCCATTATGCAGGTGAACTTTTTACTTTAAAGGTAAAGTAAGAACAGCTATAAACGTTTAAATGTTGTACTTTGCCCCGACCCCCCTCCCCCCACAATCAAAACGCATGCGGACCATCGTAACGTAAAAAAAGTTCTACTTAAAAACATGGGCATTCTATTCTGTGTGAAGTGGTCCTTCAAAAGATCGCTAAAAAGTACAAGTAATCTAGTTATTTTACCACCAAGGCGATCTATGTCATCCAAACTCTCAAGGAAGACATTCGCATCGATCAACGTGTTATCAGGATCGCCGTCCTCGAATCGTCTTCCAACGTTCTCGTCTCCCATGTCAATAAGTCCAAAGTCATCCTCTTCATCACTATCCTGTCCTTCCTCTGAAAAATTCATCAGCAATTTCGCACTCAGATTTGGCCGATATATGGATCAACAATTCTAAAGTAGTTAAACCATTCAACCCAGAAATTCATGCAAGAACCATAACGATCGATGATGCTGCAAACAATAAAAAGGCCGCTACAGTTGCTGCCGCATATCATAGTTCGGAGGAAAATAAAAACACCACTTTGGTTTTCTTGCAAAAGCTGTAACCTAGGTGTGGAGAGTTGCTAAATGAAACATTTCCCTCGCTTACCTGCCTATCTTATATTTGATTCGTACCCGTCACTATGGAAGGTAAATTCCTCAAGTACCAATCATGCGTTATACTTCCCTCACACGTTATCAAATATTACTTGTCTAGAGAAAAACCTAATGGCTACTTGAATACTTCACAAGGAGACGATTCAACATGAGTGCAGAATTAATTAAACCTAACTAACCAAAAAATCGGAAAAATCTTCGCAGACCCTCTTTTACTTCACATCTTCATTAACAACATACAGTCTGAATTAACCTGTTTACGGCTACAAAAACTGCAAAGCAGACATAAAACCAATCCATGAAAACAACCAACAACCCAACTTTGATGGGCTCTTGCAAATATAAAACATCGGTGCAAGAATATGAAAAAGAGGTGAGCAGGATACAAGACGTGAGTGAACGAAAGCGGAAGGAAAAAAACCAAATTACCTAAAAAGTTCTAATTTGGAAAAAAATCAAGAGTCTCAAAATGCCTGCGCTAAATTTTTAATGTCAGAATCAATTAAAGGAAAAAATTTCAAGCGTTTAAGTTTACTACCCATAGCCTGCATAACTTACCCATCCATCAAGGATGTAAATTTTCCCTTTCGGTGATGAAGGGGTGCGCCCAGCAGTCCTATCATTTAGAAATTATAGACGGACGAAGTGAGAAATACATCTTGCCTGTCCGCCTTCAGTACCATCTAATACGACGCAATGCACCTGTTATAATGCGAATAGTATTATACCTCTCATTGCTTCATCGTCACGTTCCTCTTCCTCTTCGTCCGATTCATCTTCGAGGTCGATTTCATTTGCAGCACCCTCATCATCCTCAAATTCCATCTTAAAATCAAACGGTTATTTTTCAAATATAAAACATCGGTGCAAGAGTATGAAAAAAAGAGGAAGATTAGCCATCTAACCACTCCTTCATTAACCATTTACTATTTACTGCTGTTCCTACAAACAAAACGGACATGTAACCTTACATTGCACAATAGAGTGCATATCACACCAAATGCGGCACCATTATAGATTAGTTAGACCTTCTACCCGCTTGTCTGGCAGAAAGACTGGCTCCAAATTGGCCAACCCCATGAACTACCAACTTTACAACTGTAAACTGTCAACTTTTCCACTTTGTCCTTTTAAGCTTGCCACCACGACACTGCAATCCAGCGATATTCTTTCCCGCAAGGTGTTTTCCAAATTCTCTAAGCAATGTGCTGTCACTGCTTCCCCATCGGAAATCCTTCATCTTCCTTCCCAGCCGAATATCGGTAACAAGTTTCTCGATTAGTTTTAAACAATAAAACCGAATTAAATACCTCCTCATCGGCGTTCTCTTCCTCTTCTTCGTCTGTTTCGGTGGAATCTTCCTCAGTTTCCGGCTGTGGCTCTTCGTTTTGTTCATTGAACTCTTCCAACATCTGTCACATAAAAAAGTAATTAGACAACCTTGCATTAATATAAACGCACTTCCTTTAATCCTCCTAATGATTCCACTCATTTGTCCAGCCCCCTACTTCCTAGAACAGCGCATGTCAATTAACAACGGAGCACTCGATAAAGAGCCAGTACGAACAATCTTCTGAATTATACCAATATTAGCAGTATCAAATACTTCAAATAAGCGAATATTGCTGGTCTTTATGCATGAGCCGATACGCAGATAGTAGGGCTTGAAGGATGCGGGAAAGGGGGGGGGGGTGATTGAGAATGCTCTTCCTTAAAACTAAAAAAACGAAAATGGCAGATCGTCCATTTTTTGGCAACTTAAGCAAAAACAACGACAAATTCTGAAATGAATGAGCAATCCAATGCGCCTCAGCTACAATGCATAAAAAACTTTTTCGACTTGAGAAGCGATCGTAAGAACTCGATCGACCATAAGTTCAAAATCTTAAATCTGCTTCCAGACAATCTCTGTACCCCACCCTATGCTATCCTCATTTATTCTCTCGAGGGTGAAATGCTCCTCATAATCATTGAAAAACTGACCCGAACCAAGTAAATTCCACAGCTGCCAAACTTCCAGGCTGTGACCCGAGTTGGTGGTGAATCGCTACTGTCAAAAAACCACCTTAATTTGATAAAAAAACGAATAAAAATTTTCTTCCCATCATTCACTCACACGGCAGTCGTTGTCAGATACCGTAACATAAAAGAAACAAAAAAAGCCTTAGCTCAGAAAGAAGCAACGCTGAAATTTTCTGATGCGAAACAATGAGGTGGCGAGAAGAAGGATAGCCCTCGAGTCGACACCTTTAATACCCGTTAAAAAAGGAACAGCCTTTTTTATTCATACAACAACATTGCCACTGCCGTACTCCTATATACTTTTATCAAAAGCTCTCTCAAAAGTCCACTACCATGGATTTTCTTCTCAAGGACCTCGATTTACGCATGTAGCAGAACCTCTCTTCTTTCCCCGCAACACTCTTCACCCTTTTCTGATATAGACATTCATAACAAAGAACAAAGACAAAAAAAGAGAAGGAATGTTAGTTACCCGACGAACGATCGGATGATGCTCGTGTTGTTGCTCAGCGTCTGCACTCTCTCCGACTGCATCATCGTTGGGTGCGTTTTCGGTCCGTGCGGGCGTAGGATTGACGGCATTACTTGCGTTCGTGGTGGTCGTCAACGTAAGGGTGGCAGATGCATTTTGCGAGGAAGCTCGTGTACTCGCCACACCTTCCACCTGCGCACCACTAGCAGTACTGAAAATATCCCCTCAATGCCAATTTCGACACAAAATGAGCATAATTTCGATGAAATGAGCAAATGAAGCAGCTGAGCATAACAGTTAAACTGCTGCAGAATCATGCGTTCGCCACCCCAACTTAAACCTATTTCTACACTTCATCAATCAACTTCCTACAAATGTGTGGTCTTGCATTCTCCCTCCCTCCCAATGAAAACTCATTTTTGCACCCTATCGAGCAAAGTCTCCGACTGAACTTCCAGATATTCCCGACGACTTTCGATGATTTTTTTTTTTTAATTGCAAATGTCGTCCCCCTTTCTTCCTTTTCTTCAGTCGTTTTTCGACAATGCCGCTTAGCAAACACGCCACACCAGCCAGGTAGACAATGAAATTTTTAAAGAACGTCAACGGCGGGGGCTCATTAATATCACTCTACTTGTCGCCCCCCTTGACGATCCACGGTGTTTTTATTTAGTAAACAAAGTCTCAAGGTAGTTGCGGCATCTATCCTTTGGATAACAATCTTTTCCTGTGAACTGTTTTGCACGTAAGCATGATGCCCTTCCACAAAAATAAACAGTGACATGATAGTGCTTCGTTCTTTCTTTATTACTCATATGAGTATACTTTTGCTAACGTTTGTCAAATATTCTTGAAAATTTGAGACGGGATCAAATCTAATAAAATTTGCTGCACATTTTACTTGCCAAAACAAACAGCGATCACGGGCGCCAGTTAGGTTCCCTTCCGTCCCTTTCCACAAGTGACTTTTTTACATTTCCTATTCGTCCATAAAAGGAAACAGAACAGTAGGTAACCTCTCCCTTCAATCAGCGAAAATAAATATTCCAGAATAAACAGAAAAGACAATACAAGACAATCTAGTTACCTATTAATGGATCGTGTAAGCTCGTCAAGCGTCTTGAGCACATGGTTCAGTGCGTCGATGCCCTCCTTTGTCGACAAATTCAGGTGCCATGGTACTTTGGCCAACTCAATGCAGATGCGTTTCTTGATCAGCAATCTTAAGATTGGGTTCAAGTTCGCGTGTAACGAGCCAGTGGCACGAGTCTCGTGACCTCCTGCTGGGCACATATCCCGCGCTAGCAATATCAAGTCGCACAGTGTTTTTATCTGAAAAGCAATGCCTATTCATCCACTATAATTCAATATCATTAAAGATCACAAAGAATTAGCAAACACATACCACCTAATTGCACCACGCAGGTGTACTTGTTGATGCGGTCCCAAAATCCATCGCGGACAAGTCATTCCAACTTTTCACTACGAACAAAATTGGTCCATTCTTTTAATTAATAGAATCTGAACTTTTCATGATCGCTCGAAATACAGATAAACGCATATCAAGAGGCAGGTATCCGGCAAATTTTGAAGTGTCGTAGCCATCCCACTACGAGCTTCTGCACCGACTCATCTCCTCTTGCGTCACTTAGCTTAGTGAATACTACAGCTGACTCTAGTATTCCACAACAATTACCTAAAAACTACGATGAGAGCAATGCCGTGAGAAAGCAAGTTCCACTCCAACAATGCCATCAATCTGCACTTTTTTTATCACAAAAAACTAGTGAACATCAATATCCTTCATATATAATTGCGCTGAAAAAGTGAGGAACAGAGGCTCACCTTCATCGCCGCAACTTTGGAATCCGTTTCTGTGAGTGCGATGCGAAAAGCCGTTCCGATATCAGCCACTAACGCCTCTTGCGCCTGAAAATTTCTTGTCCCCGCCAAGAAAAAGAAAGAAAATTTGCAAGCAGGACTTAATACTGCTTCATGCTTGCCGACATGGCATGCCGAACAATCAAACAGTAACAAAAATTCAAAAAACGGATCACTGATGAGAAAAATAACTCCAATTTCGCCCCCATCAGCCATTAATTCCAATCCTTATAGCCAATCAAAAGTCTCCTATTCTCAAATTTCATAATAAGATTATCTAGGTCCGTGTGTATAAAAGCGTGGAAAAAAAGCACATCATTCTTAACTAGGATATACCTTTGGTGAATGGTTACATGAAGCTAACGCAATGACAAGGCTCTTCACAGCCGTTAGAAGTTCTACAGCAGACGCGGTCGAATCGCTGGACTCAGTATCCGGCATGGCTACAATGCACTTGTCGAGTAGCGTGAGCAGTGCTGAATGAGTGCCCGCATGTTGTGACTCGGCAACAAGCATCGCCACCGCACTATAGCTCTTCACTAGTTCAGCCATCAAACGTATCAGTGTGGCGCGTGTCACAACACGGCTGCTGTCCTCCCACGAGAAATCCATCACGTGGTCCATCAGTTGCTGCACCACCTGCAACTGTGCGCTTCTTTATCGCTCACCCGCTTACAACACAGATTCCAACTCTTGCAGACTAAAAATGAAGCCTAGTCAAAACAGGATAACTCTACATAGTCTAATAAAAACATTTCAGTGAGTGATATTCTATCGTCGGGTTCAACGGAATTCGACATCCTATCAGGACAATGCGCCATATGTTAGTTTTACCATTGAAGAGACAATGAACGGAACAACCAAATGCATGTGTTGGATCAATGGATGGTGCGAAAGCAGAAGAAAAAAGGTGAACATGAAGGAGAAGAGAAGAAAGACTGGCAAAACTGACCTGCCTAACAGGAGCAGATGGAGGAGGCAACTTCGGTCCACCCTCGGAAGGAGGCATAGGCACAGTGGTGATCTGTCCATTCTGCTTACGTGCAACACGTTCCATCGTCGAAACAAATAGACGTGGATGGCGTGCACACAACGGTGCCAATGCCCGCATCGCATGCAACCATTCCCTTGTTGTTCGCGGCATTCTTCAATGTAAAATGCATTAAAATAATCACAAAGATGGATACCGCATGACCACCGGGCATCATAAGTAGACCCCCTATTTTGACACAACACAATTCCCTTCTTCCTTTCCCCCTCCCCTCCAGTACAGGAATAGAATGTGTGGAAGATAAGTGCTTTGATGTACGGTCAAAAAGCCTCCCAGCTTACTAAGCCTTTGTTCTGTGACATTCCAAACATTCTATTCCTGTACTGGAGGGGAGGGGGAAAGGAAGAAGGGAATTGTGTTGTGTCGAAATATCTTTAAATTTGCCTCAATTAGTCTATCGCAATAGCCTCACCACTAATCTAATACTAACAGCTCAAAGGCGAAATTAGATGCTTCGCCAATTCGAGGCATCTTGTTATAGAATTCCAAAAATTCGTATCAGCATCACTTCAACTTCAACATCGAATTAATTTTATGAAAAGTCATTTAAAGCCATAAGTCTCAATCAGAAGACGCCCTGCCTCACCACAAAAACCACCTACACCACCTATCACGCACAAAACCATGTTACCACTGAACGCCTAATTCCAGGCATCCTTATGACCTAGACTAACGTATCACCTATTCGCTCTACCCTTTATATACCAATAAAAACCACACATCCCCACCTCAAACTCAATGATCACTACCTTCAAACTTACTCATGTTGCAATAATGTCACCACATTTAGTGCTGCAACAGATGCAATACTAAAACAGCAACTGCACAAAAGAGCACAACTCACGTCATTAAAAGCAATAGGTGTTGCGGTTTTAGCAACTGTGTTGCGCTAATTAAACGTCGCACAACGCCGTTCTACAAAATCGTTGTGAAACCTCAGCAAAAGAATACGTTTACCGCAACACATCGCTAAGCAAAATGCTTGTGATGGAGCTATCTATCAGGCAATAAGTACAGGATGGGCACATCAATAATTGGTAAATAAACAAATTCAATGTATTGAAGATAAATGCCTTCTAGCCTACTAAGCCTTTCTTCTGTGAGTCAATAACTCAAGCATTACTCAACAATTTTCAAAACCAGTGACAGGTGACGGCTACAAGGCACAATCAACTGATGTCGAATCACTTCAATAAGCAATGAGTTTCCATATGTGAGCCGTAAGCTAAAACTATCCCTCATACAATAACAACTATAAAAGAATCCAATCTTAAGTTATTATTTCTCCTAATATGCATTAAAAATGCGATTGCAAGCACAGCGGCTTCAGCAATTGCGCATAGTGATCGGAAGCGGTGCCGCAATGACAACTGATTATTCCAGCCATTTCAATTTCCGAACCATATTAAAGATATGTCCCATACTTCCATCACAACCAGCAATTCCCACAATGCATCAGGTCAACACCCAGAAATCATCAAATGGAACCTTGCATCATTTATGACTAAGCAGAAATGAGGTCTGAATCAGGTTCTGATGCACTAATAAATGGATCTCCGATGAATTGCCGACCTGTGATGCCAGCGAGTTGACGGCGGATTAAGAGTGTATCCTCCAGCTGCTACTGTGCGGATTGTTTTCTCAAATATTTGGCACAACGATGTTTCGTCATCGAGGCAATGACGCACAACCAGTGCCACCAGCAGGGCTCTCGTTGCAAATGGACAGCCGGCCACGTTGACAACAGCCTGCACGCCTCCCTGCTATAAAAAAGACAACGCTGTCATCCAGTATGCTCATCAGACTCCTATATGTTTCGCCATTTTGGCTTAAAATTCCAACAAAATCAATGCTTGACGACAAACCTGATCCTCATTTTCTAATCATTTCAATGACACTCAACGTCGTGAAAATAAATGCCCATGGTGAACCCCACTCTCACTCCCTCCCTCCGCTCTAAACATTCCAGCACGAATGTAGAAAACTAAGCAGTTTTAACACAAACAACTGTATATCTACCATAAATCTACCATAAACGGCCACCGGTATAACATAACTGTTGTTAAAAAACAAGTGATAAACAAATCACATAATACAGACAGAAATAAACAAATCAACAAAATTTGATCAAAACAATTACCCTTAGCATTTCACTGGCCACTTCGGCGTTGCGCGTTATTCGAGCAGCGAGAATAAGAAGCGCATGAACGGCGTTCGAATCAAGTCCGGATGTACCCATGAGTGCTATCACAGCGGGTACCATACGTGCACGTACCACCTCGTTCCACTCCACGACCGCATCATCCTTAGAATACAAACTCAATGCAACCATGACTGCCCAAAATGCCTATCTACTTTCCTATTTCACACTCAACTCGCTTCCGATATATAAATATTCCCAACTCCTCCATGTATTTACAGAGCAACCCATATCCAGTGGCTTCGGATTTTGTTTGCACATAGAACAACATCACATTCCCACTCACCTATATTTCTGGAATTTTACTGTTCAGTTCTGAGCTCTGGGAAAAAAGACCATAACAATAGCATGGTTTCAGCACAATTTTCAATCCTGAACGACACTTTCTTTTAAACATCCTCCAATCTATACGGTGTATCAATACATCCACAACACATGGGATCATCTGCTCTGACATCAACGGACCAGAAATAAATTTAAAAAATCATCGTCCACAATACATGAGACAACGAAATTGAGTTTTGTAACTACATAAATAAGTTCACTGTCAGCTTATCAATCTTCCACGTTACAGCTCAAAATGACACTATGCAAATGATACAAATAAGCATAAGTCTACTATGCAGAAACACCCTCAACTTAGGTAAATGCAAAGGAAACTATGAAACGTAAACAAAGCAAAACGAAATGGATTACCGCTTTAAAAAAAAGTTCGATATTCGCATCTTCTTTGAGACGTGCAACAACAGTGATCGGTCGTTCGACGTGTGATTCGACGTTGCGTTGAGACATCGTAACGAAACTTACAGCGTAATGCTTGCCCGCTATGCTCAACTTTGCACATGCTCTCCCCTCCATGAAAGCACGCGTTAAGATATGCGATGATGCCGGTCGGTAGTTCACCCACATAAACGTTCCACCTCTCTCGTCCGCATCCCAGTACTTCCAAGACAGCGATTCAACCACCTAAAATATTCGATGCGTATAGCCAACACTTTGATCATATCAAAACCGTGCTGTGCTCCTCATACGTGCAGGAAAAAGCATCACTTGTGCACCCCTCGGAAACCGCTAGAACAAATCAGTTTCCATCCTCTCTTCGTTCTGCTTACTTTGCCCACATCTCCATCCTGGGTTGAAATCAAAAATCTGCGTCCAGTAGCACTTTAATATGTCGCTTCGGGGAAAACGACTAGTAAGTTTTAAACGGGATGCACCCGCTGACAGCAAACTGCTAATGTTTGACTAAAATTTTGTCTTAGTACGTCAGCACTAAACGTTGACAAGCATTCTTTGCATAAAACACCACACCTTTTCCAATTTGGCTCTGTTGCACTTCACCGTAAGCATCTTCTCGTAAAGATCCAGCCACAGGCAAACTGGAGCAATTAGCCTAAAATAAGAGTGAGACATAAGCTTAGAAAAGTTGCACATTCAAATAAGAGAAAACAATTGGAAAACCTCTAAAGTTCCAAACTCATTAAGGGAAGACAACTGGAATAAATATGGACCAGCACTAGTCGCACAAAACCATGCAAACAATGGCATTCAATGCTTACATGAGCATCCGGATTGCGGTAAATAAATCTAAGCTATCTAAACATGACTGCTTTTCAAAAAATTCAACAAGAAAAGATCGAATCTACTTTCGTTGATGTTTTACGGTAGTGCCAACAACTTTCAAGCCTACGATCAAAGATTTAAGAATGATATTCAATATTTTATTTTGAAAATGATTCATAAAAATGGATATTATATATGATAATACGTGAATCAAGCGTTAACATTCTGCTTCATCTAACCACCCCCTCCAGCAAGGAAACGAAAAAGAAGTCTAACACAGCAACATCAAAAAGACCCGCAAGTCGATGAGCAAAGAAACCAACGAAATGAAAATGGACGAGGATAGAGAGTGTCGGAAAGGGCCTAAACTGTTCATCTGGCTGTTTGTTGTTTGTTAAGCAATTTGGTTGAAGAGAAAAAGTGAAGAAAAAACGAACTTGACGAGTGCATGTGAGGAGGATTGTTGTGTAGAAGCGGTCAATTCAAGTGTCGAAAGCAGCATGCACTGCAACGAACGCTGTGCACATTCGACGAGATAATCGTTCGCGATCGCCGCCCACAATAGACAACTTAAGTGAAGACGCGTCGACAACGTTTGTACTACGGCCTCGTTGCTCTGAATAAACACATATTCCTTACTTGCTTCACTTCAGATCACTCATTCCTTAATATACTTCACATCTCACTGTACCAGCTCTACTTACAGAAACGGAGATAACTGCTATTTAAAGGCAATTGCCGTCTTTATTTCCTCTTTGCAGACAAGTGTTGTAGGCAGTTACGAAAGAAATCTACATCAGCGTCAAGTTTAACCTCTTTAATCGACCATGAGACAACCCAAGTTCGATAGCAATCCCGACCTCAACCCCAATTTTGACCCAGTAGAATTCACTTTGAGAACCGTTTTTAATTATACTTCAATCATCCTCAACTGCATATGAATCCACACTTAAATAACTCCCATTTACATATGAAAAAATTTATAGCGCATAATTCCATCAATTCTAAACGTCTACAAGTTTCTATTGCACAATTTTACGTTGAAACTTGAATCCCATCTGAGTAAAAGGTAGTGCGTAAAAAGACACATTGAAAGTACTTATTCAAGAAACATAAAACACTAGCTAAAATTTCGCAATACCGATCCATTCCAAGGTAGTATTAAAACCCATAAAGAATACAACAAACCGGATCAGCGGTTAGCTTCTGAAGCATAGCAATGATGTCATTAACCAAATATTGCTTCACCAGGACATTGCATCGCCACTCTGTATTGACATCATTTACGATGGCAAGTATCAATTCCGATGTATTAAACACCAGCTCGACGCCCAATTCGATCATCTGCATGCATGCCGGCACAACCTGAAACTGACTCTCTGTCAAATCAAACAAAATGACACTTAGCTTTTCTTTACTTTATCAACGATTTACATACTTTATAGCGAATAAATGAACTTCACCTACATCCTTCACACGATTTCAGTAATAGGCCATCCTTAAGCCATCCAAAATTTTCGCTCTTATTCCCTCTTCTTCCCTTTCTCCACTCGTTTCTTCTCACCCCCCTCCCCCCACTCCTGACTCAAGTCTGCTAGGAACAAGTGAAAGGGAGGCGGACACCGTGAAAATGTTAAATGTTGACAGCCATAAACTGCACTAGCTACATAAGTGGGAAACAGTAAACTGCAGCAGGATGAAGGGTAATACTGCATAAAATACAGTTCGCACAGTTCGAAGCCGAGAAATAAATGAACGTCAAAATTGCTTCATTCGTTTATGCAAATTTCTACCAGTAAACTTGTAAGATCGTTCCCTTAGATGACCCCCTCAGTGATGTTAACTGGCCTGTATCTATGATTATGCAACAGTGTGATGAAGGGAAATCACCCCTTTGCACTCCATTCACAAACCCTATTCATGCATCCTTCTCAAGCTCATTTGAACTTTACAAAGAGCGCTTTTACCTCTGAACAAGTGGTTTCGAGAATAGCGTTCACGTCAAGAGGAGTGACCTCGCTGAGTGGAGGTGATGTCTCTTCTTCAGTACCCTTTTCCACCTCTTCACCATCTGCATCCTTCCTCTCTTCACTCATCTCGGCTCCTTCACCATCCTCCAACTGAAACCAAAGACTCTTCAACTGCAAACGCGAAAAGAAAGTGTTAAAAGCAACATTCTACGAAGTTCAAGACACCTCTTAGGGGTAACAATTCATAAAATAAGGAAAACTCCGTTTCCTTTCCTCTAAATCAGCATAAGGCCATACTCGCCTTTCATATCAGCTAGGCTTCCCTAGTATTTCCTTTTCCTGCAAACTCAACATTTAGCACAGACACCTCTGTCTCTAAACCAAATCTGTTACTAAGGATGCATAGTGAAGCCGTCACAATCAAATACAAACAAGCTCTAAAATGGAATGCTACGATAAGGAAGCACTAGTCATGCAAGAGATAATGTTATAAGGTAGAATCACCTGTTTATCAGTTATTAAACATCAAGCTGAGCAGTGGAAAAATTTGATACGACCTATTGCCACGAATGCCGTTTCCGAGCAAATGCGCTAAGCTAGGTGAATGCATGACTTATTCAGCGATCACCCGACCCTAAGGCTCGAGCGACAAGCTCCCACAATTTTTATTCGGAAAGATGAAATATCGCATACAATATCATCTCATTATATCTGCCGTATAAACTAAAGCTCAACGAACGCCCTATTCGCCTCATATTGTAATAAAATATGTGGAAGTGAACAAACAAGAAAACAAGACTGTACCTCGTCAATAAGAATGTCATTTGCCGATGCATGCTGTTGCCGATCGTTCGCAACAAGAAAATCGGTCGCCTCTTCGACGGTTGCATATTCGAATAGTGCCTCTATCACGGTATCACGATCGAAGCCCATATCAACGAGAAAATTGATACTCGCTTCATCAAGTTCAGCAATCAACCTTCAATATCTCTAATGCCCACAAGAATGACCAACCAGGAGTCGTAGGTAAATGAAAAAATGAAAAGATAAGACTTTCTATCATGGGACACCAACAGTGTCCTCCTCCCGATGCACTACAATCACCATCACTGACAGCATAAGAACAGGAAAAGAAACAAAGGCAGAAAGACTTAAATAATCATTGAAAACAAAAAACCACACTTACTTGTTGCGCTCTTCGGCACTCACTGCACTTTTGGTGGCTGTATCGGTAGAAGGAATTAGCCCTCTAAGGACCTCTTTATAAAGCGAAATGGTCAGCTCGCAGACACTCACGCAGGCGTTGCCAGCTTTCATCGATACCACCAGAAGTCCGAATATTGAACTCACCTCCCGCAACGCATCCTGTAACATCAATACAATACTTTCTGGATCATATGGTTACAATTCCACTGCAGATAAGGGCGCCATTGACGGCGAATTTGGCCTACTCGCTGCATTAGTTGAAAACAGTATATTCAAGCTTAGACTGAACGAATAAATCAACGAAAAGATTTAAATAGAGACACTGTTCATATGACGGCACTAGAAGAAGCTCGGGTTGATAGCTGAAGATAGTGGGGAAACTTTCTGGCGGAATTCTTACGTTAGCAAAGGATCTTTAAGCGCAAATCTTTGATATTGTAATATAAATTTTGAGATCATCTTTAAACACAACGATTCAATAATACCTATGAACGTCACACATATAGTCATAGCTGCTTTCGCTGACAAAAATTGTACTGAGACTTTCAAGAAGCATTACTCTTCAATAAAGCACCGATCGGCCTCCCCCTTCAAGATACTGCTCACCTAAACTTGATCTGCGGCTCATGCATCATTGATACGAGGCAGTGGAACGAGTTGAATGTGAAATGGGCAATTTATTCACTCAATCGTTGAAAGAAATTGGGCAGAGGCAATAAATATAAATATGCGGTATGCGCAAACTGAATTCAAATAAAGCATCCTCATTACAGATTGAACCCAGTTAATCCTAATCATGAAACCAACGAACCATCTATGAAGATAAACTTTAAGAAATAAAAACGCATCTAAAATATTTCTATTCGCACAAAAGAAAGCCTCTTTTTAGTGTCTCCTTCATCGCAGCACCTTTCTATATTTCAACATCGGCAATCGAATAAGTATGAACGCACATCGCAAACAACAGTATTGGTTAAAACACTGCGAGAAAAGCATAACATATCATCCTTAATCCCTTTTACTACATTTCAACCACCAACACTCCCTCAGGCTATACAACGGAAACACGCCTTCCTGTTTATGATCTCGGCTATACAATGAAGTGAACAAGGTTCTAACCTGCTGGCATAAAGTGAGATACTTCTGTGGAGGAAAACGTTTCGTTTCGACGCAGTGTTGTGGTAATCGATGCCGTGAATGAAGGAATGCATCGGCGTTGACAAGACGCTCAGTTAATGACAGCCATGTTTGCAGAAGTTGCTCCACTTCAACCGATTGCTTCTGATCCATTTCCATTGAAATGCATCGACGAATAATCGAAAAATAAGCACTGTGGCAACCACTATGATAGAACGCAGACAGCAATACGTGATAAGGCATACGGCGCTCGTCAAACATAATACCGTTTAGCCGCGTAATCCAGCCAGTAAGATAAGGCAAGCTGTAATAATAAACTCTCGTGGTAATATTAACTTCCTACAGCGCATCTATCCAGTAGTAGTAATTCCTACAGCGTTGCTTCGACGATAAAACACACATTTTAATAATGTTACTGTAACCCCTCTGGTGGTGGCTTCTGATACCACCTCGATGGTGCGAACAAATTACGCAAACATTGGTCGCTGAAAAATTGAAATCTCGATGGCTAAATTCACTGCAGAAGGAAATTAGCAATTTTCTGCACCTTGTGTTCTATAAATCTTTTACATATCGACTAAACTTGCTGTGGTTGAATTATAATTCCTCCCCAAGAGGACAGAAACTAGGACAGGCAGCGTCGTTAGACTAATTGCCTGAGGTGCTCGAAGACGAAAAACAGGACATACAGCTCTGGCGCTAGAATCAAAGTATCTCCCTTTATAATGTAATAATTTAAAATATAATCCGATAATGAAAGGAAAAAATCCGGCACACCTATATCTAAGTCAGCTAGAGATATCTTTGAAAAGGGACACAAAACAGCTTCAAAAATTTCGAAAAAAAAGAAAATTAATATCAGCTGCCGAACGCAGCTGTGACAGCCGTTATACGATAAACTGTTATCTTAACGAATAATCAGAAAGTTGGGTGAGGAGATAGAAAATGGGATGAAAGCCAACTTTCTTCCAGAGTGTTCGACAGTGTCGCTGAAGTTATTCACGAAATTTTGGTCACAGAGAAATAGACATAAAAGTTTACATCCGAAAATCTGCCCTTCTGTTTGCCATGATTTCTCAATATGATTTCAGTTTTGCTCAAGATGAGCGCATTCAATCATCAACGGCTACATCCTATGATTTTCTTCGGCCGTTTGCATCATTTTTAGCCGCATCGGCTATTTACTTGTAGCAGTATTCAAACGTAGCCGTTAAGCTAACTAGAATTTCCGTTTATTCAGCAGATGGAAATTCGAAATAAATAAATTATAAATGACACAAGAAAAAATCAGTGCGCCTCAAGCAATACCAATACCAAATTGTCCCTCATGTTACAGCCAATGATCCTCTCCTTTAAATACTACTAACAACAAAAACTGCGGCAATGCTGACAGGAGTCTAACGACTTACTAAACAGCAGGAACGACGTCTTGTTTCGGTTGCCAGCCGAAAGCGACCTTGTAGGCAGAAAGGAGGTGGCTGGCCAATGCGACCGTGTTCTTGTCAGGGGCGGCGGTGAACGGCTCGTGAGTCCTCCTTCTCGGTATGCCCGATGTGCACACTTTGGCTAGCATAGCCATCAGCTCATCCAGCTGTCGCTGGCATCTAGTCAGTGCCGTTACACCTGACTTCGTGCGCAACCAACAATCCTCCGCTGCAGCAAGCCTTTCTGAAAATTACTTTCACGTGAACCCGGAACTCTAACGCTTCGCTGCGATGTGTGTGGTAGGGGGAGGAGGGAGGAGGGGGACTGGCGTCATCGGCTGCGTCAAAGAACTCGGAGAAGAGTATAATCGGTATTCTCTGTTCTGATGCACACACCATACACCATCCATACCTCTCTCAGCCAAAGATCGCACTATACTCAGCACATTCACGTAACTCGCCAACGCAATCAATTACGGAACATAGTTCCCTTTCCTGTAGGATGAAATGCGCATGAATCCTGACTAAATGAGTCTCCTTTTCAAAGACGCTTTTTCGAACCAACTCTTAAATTTCATCCATCCCCAACTGAACTCAGCTTCGTTCTCCTGATATGTCGCTTCGCACGATCTTTTCTCTGACAAGCAAAGATCTCAAACCTTCGATGGAAGAATTCAAAGCCCCATGATTACATCAACAAATACAACACGAGTGCTAATGTTTTCACAACGACAGCACTTCTTCGTTATTTTATCATTCAGAAGTCGTCGTATCGACCAACCGGTTTTCGACTCCCCAATGAACATTCAAACAGAACAGCTAAATTAGCTCTAACTAAACACGTTAACACCATTTTAAATCACTACACGCTGGCCGTGGATCACCCCTTCGCTAAGAATCACCTTTAACTAATCATTTATATCCAAATTTTAAGGCTCGCAACTAGACGACCAATGTGACCTGAAGATGCACCCCACGACCTCATTCCTCTGTCTCCGAGAATCCCATACAGAAACACTCATAATACTCCCAATAAATTCACTGTTACGATCGGTAACAACATGTAAACAAAGCATTAGGAAAACCAAAACTATCTCGTTCCTAATCTAACCTAGCATCGCATCATCAGAATATCAACCCAACACTTTCAACTGCCTAATACTAAAAGAAGTGGTAAAAATATAAATAACACTAACGAAGATAGATGGGACAAGAATTGCTCTTATGAGGCACACTTTCTGCTCCCACTGAATCACAAGGATGCTCTGTAGTCGCCTCCAATGGTACATGCGATGCACTCATATCCACTTCATCGACGTCGTCCGTCTGGGTCGCTGATGAAACCTTGATGACCGCGTTGAATGCCTGCAGCACGGCGCTTTCCCATGCCAACAATCTATAAGAAAGCTCTTTATTTTCGTAGAATCGTCCAAAATCCAAGCCACGAGTATCCAACACGCTCTGCGTACCTATCGCTCAAAGGAAGCTAGTGACAAAACTTGCTTCAAATTCTTTACATATTCAACATATAAGCAAATACAGACCGCCATAATATAAGCTAAGGTGCCATCAATACAGAAGCCTCAAGGAGAAACGATACGCCTAGAAAATAAATGTAATCGAGAGATTCATTTTTTGGAAGCTACACGTTGCAGGTTTTTGTTCACAGACCCCTCCTCTATAATTCACCCGCGAATACTCTTTTTGGGGAAATGTAAAGGCTATGACCTTCCACATGAACATAAAGTTTCGCATCGCATCCGCACATCCAGTAAACTTTCCCCAGATTTTCTTTCGAATATGCGTTCATCTACAACCATGAAAGACGACATTAGTAAGGTCAGCATGAAGAAGCTTTCGTTTCGAAAAGCAATAAATACTGCAAGCCTAACGTGCATATCAACAGCGAAATACATAAAGCATTTCACTGACAAAAATAACAACAATATCACGTGTAAATAAACGAAGCGAACCTTTGCAGGTGATGGCACGCAGCCATCAGTTTGCATCCGGTCTTCCCATTAGTCCAGTATTTGAGCACATTATTCCTCAGATTCGGATTCACTCCAAATGCCATTTTCGATAAATTTGTAAGCAGCGAGCTGAACACCATAACAGCGCACAGAAGTGGAAGTGCCTGATTGACCGGTACACCAATTAAAAGCGAGGCACAATTAGCCGATGCCGGTGTAGCTTGCTCCGTGTTAGTGGTCGGTGTGGTGCAGAGCTCAATAAGCTGCTCGCAATATGACAGCAATTGCTGAGTTATGCTTTCAACGATCTCGTCATTCCGTGTTTGTTGCTGCAATGAGGATATATTTCAGTTCAAATATTACTCCGGTGTTTGCCCTGTTAATCTCGCGCAAAGACAAGGGGAGGAAGGAGGAGGCGAGGGAAGAGGCAGAAAGGAAAGATGTATTCTCCTTCGAAAAAATTTCACATGCAGTGTGAGACGTTCGGAAATGTATTTGTGGCCTAAAACATCAACAGCAATCGGCAACGCACGCCATCGCAAGATGTGTGCATTTAAACTTACAATTACGTTGTATTGACAGACAACCTCGCAAATCAATGAATCAATAAATGGGTAGCTAAGATCAGTACATGGAATCATGTAGTCAAATGCCAATAATACTTTTAAAAAATGCACTAAGGCTACCCTTGCTTAAATATCTTCAAAAACCTGACCCCTCATACTCACTGACTTTTTGGGCAATCACTACAGAAAGGAAATAACTTACATAAAGATAGCGAAGGATGTTAGAGACGAGCTGAGGGAAGATCGACTGCGATACTTCGAGTGGAATCTGTCTCACAAAAAGCAGCGTTATTAGTCTATTCGCGGCACCGCTTCTGACGAAAGCTTCAGCTTGCTCCGAGGATGCACTCTGCGTAAGCAATGTCTCCAACAGCTTGCTCACGTTAAGCAGGTATTCACCCAACGGTAACACCTTCTCTCCGTTCACCACGGTCTCTGGAGACAGACCCAAGTCTCGCGCCGCACTTCTTTCTGACATAGGTGACATCTGTTCCCTAAATGAAAAAGCAATTAAAAAAGACCGATCGGTGGTCTATCCCAAAGCAAGTTGTGTGTATGCAAAAACCTGCAGCAGTTAACTCTCATCACAAATTGCGGTATAGCCCAGCACACCTTCCAGGTCACTGCGTAATGATTTCTGCGAATTAAAAAAGCCCCACAAACAGTAGCACAATAAAAGGAATTCTTATCAAAAACTTTCGTGGTATTAACCTTGTAGCACCATCAGAAGCGTAATCTCCACTCATATGGACCTCCCTTCTTAGCATAAGATTTGAATATGCAAACGCTTCTACCTGTTCGGAAGCGCACCCCGCGTCGCCTGCTTTTCCCCGCCGACAGGTTACGCGTTGTTTCCGAATTCTAGGTGTGCAACGCCCTTGCCCACTCGCATGGAACAAGCCTTTATATATAAGCGGGTTAAAGAAAAGGAAGAAAAACATGTTGGGTGCGGCGGAAGGTGGATCGTCATCGTCTTCATCCGACGTGTCATTGTTGCTGGTCACATTTTGTTCATCGTTCTGGCTAGGTGAACCCGCTGATACTGTAACATTCGATGCGTTCGCCGTTACAGATTGCAAGCTACGACTTGAGGAGAGCGACATCACACACCGTGGTTGCTCGCATGACGCGAACTCAACCAACTTATCGAGCATCTGAAACAAGTAATGAAATGATAGAAGGGAACTTGCCACATAGTCTGTGCTTCAGTTTCAAAAGTAGCAATCACACACGTTACGATCTGGGACTCCCATATTCCGTCAACTGCTAGCTTACCGGAAACAAAACTCACCCAACACTAAGCAACAACGATCCTCAAGTTTCAATGATGCGAGCTAGTGAAGCTGATCGTGTGCTAGCAAGTGAAGCCTACTAGCGAAAATATTCGCCTTCCCTTCGCTGTTTTTTGAGGCCCTCGAACTACAAGTCAAACTCTCCAGATCCCAAAACCTGTGGCTTATTCCCTCTCCCTTTGAGATGGGAAATGCGAGCTGTGCGTATTCAATTGAAATTACGAATCCAGAGTGTAATGAAGAGGTGGAAGCATCCATACAAGAAATCAACTATCCAAAGAAACTACAAAAAATTAAATTGGCCAATCACGGAATTACAAATTGACTAAAGTACACCTACCTTTACTATTGAGCTAAGAAGTAGAGGTCGAAGTGTCGGTTGATGTCGCAGAAGATCGTCAAGCGCTGAGCCCAAACTCACTGATGCTTCATCTGGAGCAAAATGAAATGAGAATGTAGGCTGAGCCCAAAATACTCTTATTTTGATAGTTTATTTACTCTAACATACCAGCACAGGTAAAACAAAAAATTACTAAGGAATTACCTCTTAAATGAAAGCAAATTAAACTCTCAATTAAAAATTAGCTAAAGTGAAGCCTGTAAGAGGGATGTAATTTTCAACTGGTGAGAATAAAATTAAGTCTACAGTCTTTCCCACATATACAACATAACCAAGAGATGGAATAAATTGAAAACTATTAGAGTTGATCATAAAGACTGCAGAACACTATTTCTAATGCAAGCACATTCATGCCACCTTGAACAGGGTCGACTTCAAGACTATATAAAGTCACCAATTACCCACCGCTCCCGATGTATTCCATTTCATGCAAATCTAATGATCCATCAAAAGGAGGACTTACTCATCTCATTTCGGCGACGTTTCATTGCGCTAATGAACTTCGTAGATAGAAGGATGTTGCAGAGGTGTTCGAATGGTTCCTCGGCGACGAAAGCCTGTAGTCCTCGCTCATTCAGACATAATGCTGTGAAGGTGTTTGGAAGTGCAGAAAGCACATCTCGAGACGCCGGCAGCTGCAATATCATTTGCTTATAACGAAGTAAAAGTTTCGCGCTTTTCGATTACTTACCACAACAATTAATAGCCTATGCTAATACTGAAACGTTGCTGTTCATTAAAGTGCGTTCATTGGCGAGCCTTGGGTTGTAGCTACTTCCCATAATACTGGAACTTAAGGCTGCCCCCCCTCCATTCTCCATTCTCCTCTTCCTAACCCTCACCTCCCTCCCCCCCCCCCAAAAAAAATGGAAGGTCGAGGATTGGAAACTGGAAAGAACGAAGAAGGAAACATGTGGAATAGAAAAAACAATAACAAGTATATGCTATGAACGCGCACATCACTAGCATCGACTCACTACAATAATGGAACATAGCTTGCAGTCGCGCAAATGCCTTTCATTCAAACCGACTCTGACTTAAAGATAGAACTTCTTCCTCCCCCCCCCCCCTCCCAAAAAAAGTCTGAAATGGCGCTCAGTTCGATTTACTTATACTAAGACCATCGGAAATAAAAAAAAGGTTTCTGACCTAAAAAACGACAAAAGAAGAAGTAAAACTGGCGAAGAATATCCTCCCGCCTAGTCAGGTCAATAAACGAAATATGCGACATCGCATTTGCGTCCTCAACTGTTATATACTCTTCAATTACCTAAAGAATCGATGCTTTTTCCGCTTAACGCCTATAAAATCTATGGTATTCCTACTTAACAGGAACATCACTTAGACCCACAGCGTTCCTAGTCAATAGAAATTCGCTGATCAACGGGCCCGACTATGTCAAAAACTTGAAAAGGAAGAATAGACCTTCGAAGAAGATCAAATATCGAAATTCTAGAAAGCAATGTAAAACCTCCGTGACAAAAAATGAGGAACGAATAGAGTCTAAAAACATCCTCTCACATAAACACATAAAAATCAAAAAGTCATTGTCATTTAAGAGCCGAGAATCCAGTTACCACCAACCAACCAACCACCATCATTTTTTGAAAAAATACATCAAAAATTTGAAGTAGTACAAACTGGAAACATACTTCCTTACGAAAGATAGCATCCATGATAGCGGTCGTGACACCTTTGTCCTGTATAGTCGTCAAAAGCGATGGCTCTTGATATATAAAATTGGTCACCAATCCGATGGCTGCAAGTAATTCTGATAACATTTTGACACACTATTTATGGCCCCTTTGGTTTCTAACGAAATTTCATTTCCGATCCAATTCAGATCTCAACGTATATTTTATGGTGTCTTATGAATCCTTGTTTCATCCCCCCCCCCTCCCCATTATACAAATGACTAGCGTTCAATTCATTTAGGGAACGATATATATCTCTTTCACGAAGGATCTCACTACATGAACCATTTTATGCATATCGTACTTCATTCACTTCGAAACAAACATTACATTACAGAGTAAAAACTAACTGCAGGCACCACTTATAATTCCCTATATTAAACGCCAGCACCGTGTTGGCATTCTCAGAAAGACGTTGGCATAAATTCCGCTCACATTAAAAAAAAACAATAATAATAATTTACAAAGGGTTGATTAGAAAGGAGTTATATGCCTACGATATGATAAGCAATTCGCGTCAAAATGAAACTTTATGATCGCTAAAATGGCAAATCGGTGGGGATGAATATGCAAATTATACCAAAGAGTTTGCCTATCAAGAAATACTTAAGAGAAATAAATGATTTACATTTGTTAACAGTCAATTATAAATACGCATTTTATAGAAAACGCCTCACCTTGAAACGCTTCACTAATTTTGTTGAAACAAATAAAACTTAAGGCATAGTCAACTTTTAAAGAAACAAAACAAAAACAAACCATTATGGAATAGCGATGCGCCAAAGAAATCGCACCTCGAAATAATCTGGGTAAGTGCTGCAGGAAGTGCGCCATCCATTACTGCAACATTTACAATCAATTTCGGAATTACTTTATCGAGTGCATTTCTTTGGGAAATCAAAAGCACAAGCAAACAGAAAAGAAATACGTGTGGCCTAGAAATGAGAAGTAAGGAGTATCAAACTCCTTCCTCATAGACCCATCTAATCACGATCAAAATGCTTCATAGCAACAAGCTCAATAATTTACAACTTGAATATCTATATAGATCTCTTACACTCGAAACAATAGAAACATCTTTATATTCCCCAAAAACACAGTTCGAACAGCTTACTATGTCGTACGGAGTCTGCGAATTGTGAGTCCTGTACAGCACGCTTGATGAAATTCAACAGGGATTTAATAAGTGCTGCACGCTGCTGATGACATGGCTCCACTAGAAGCTCCTTATGGCTTTCGATCTCCGCCTTGCACTCCTTCACCTCCACCTTCAAAACAACCAATTTAAAGTCAGTGTGTTAAATTCTAATTTCAAGAACATAAAAAATATGTAGTTTTGCCACACACTGTTCTCAAACTCAATAACTGATTTAGAAGCTTAAAGTGTCCTATTTTTTCAAAGGCCAACGTCGGCCCCCAACTCAATTCGGTGAGTCACCACGCATACTAACTTGCTACATTAACAGATCCACACATTTAAGGAATCAAGCCATACGATCCAAGCAAGCGAACCTTCGAACTCTGAATGATATTGCAGTCACCTCGGAAATTGTATGGAAAAATTTTTGGGAGTCAATACTACCTACTACGAAAGGCTCATAGTTCAGAGTGAAGCATAGCCGCACAGACATCCATTTCAATCGAAGCAGAAGCGCTCATAACTACTCACAAATGCAACAATGACCGAAAATGCAACTGGATCACCAAAAATGGATTAACCTGTTGTATTTGTTATCTTTAGCTTACTGACACCGGTCTCGAAGGTGCAAAGCTCATATTGTTACGGTTTACCCCATGTGGCTGCGTAGAATCTAACTCTCCTTGGAAGCAATCCAGTGGACACTTAAACCTGGATTTACATTTGTCCCGGTTTGGAAGCGGCATTTTAAACAGTCCTAATCAAGAAATAAAACATAAAGTTTTATTGAACTCTTTATGAGATGCTCGGAACGAATAAAAAATAAGGGGCACCTCGAGATTAAAATGACTCCCGTTATGTAGATCACTTGAAATGGGCAACCCAAAAAAATAAAGGAGAATAAATTACTGCAAGTCGATTGATGATGATGTTCATGCCATTATTAGCACTGAACGCATTTGCATCGAGTGACGTCATTATATCCAGAACTCGAACGGCACGTGTCGCGAACGAGATCTGCTCCAACGGCACACTCTCACATCCAACCACCGATAGAAGACTCTCCGTCAACGCACACGACACCAGTGCCTCTCCACCTTCAAATTATTAAGCTTCATTTGCCTTATACCCATTTGCCTCTAAGAATCCACTTGCAAATTCCCATAAAAAACAACCCTTATTTACATTAAAGACTGCAGAGGTATTAACAAATAAGTGCTTCACGTAAATCGTTGAAGCCGCGAACGTTACAATGCACCACAAAAAAAAATCTGGCCACTGACCGCTTGAGATTACCAGGATCTACAGACATTAGCTACTTGCCTCGTTAAAGTATACGACCGCCATTTCAAAAACATGCATAAGGTAAAGAATTTACTTTCCACAAATCCCTCCCCCACACGTTAGCAATCATAAGAATTAGCAAAGCTGCAATGCATAGAAAGTACCATTGTCGAATCCAGCCAAGTGGTACAACAATGAGAATAGAGCTGTACAGAATTGCACCGAGGTATGTCCTGGTGTTCCCAATGTGCCGCGTCGTAGATCTTCCACACAGATGCGCACCGCTCGCGCCATGAATCCATGATATGAGTTAGCCCCCAAGCACTCCACCACCACGTTCTGCCTGCAATTATGCTTTACTCGATGCTTACTTATAGGTAAAAACTGCATGGTTTTGAGTCCGTAAATAATACTTAACGCTGATCACTTACGTGACAACCCAAGGTTAACGATTTTCGCAATTTCGGCGTGCGCAATGAAGTTTTTGCAAAAGCAATTTAACTCACCTTTGTGACGTATAAATCACTGAGGGTACAGAGTTTAACATTTCCGAGGACATCCAAAAATTGGCAACAGCAAAAAATGGATGATCTATCAGCCTAAATCGCTAGCTTTATACCATTTTATCTCTTCTGAGTTTTCTATATTAATTCACCTCAGAATAATTCCCAAGAAAACGCATTCACGAAAACAATGACACAACAAATTGTTATCACAAGTTTGATGGTGCATTTGCTTAAACCATCTCTCCACCCCACCCCTCTTCCACCCTCACCACACCAATACCAACAAAATCACACCTTCATTCATTCATTGTGCGAACTTGCCACAACTACTTCATCATGACCTATCATAGTTCATTGAAAGCGAACAGATACGCGAAAGGGAAAGAAGAAACATCTCTACAGCTTCTGCAAAAAAAAAAAAAAAAAAAAAAAAAAAAAAAAAATCGCTCTATAAAAAAGCAAGAAGATTTAATCAATCCATCGCAAATTTAGAAAATGAAAGAACTACTTCCCATCCATCACCATCGAAAAAACTAATCGTAGCCAAAAGTCAAAAAAACCCAGCCCGACACGTGTGACACCTCATATCCTCGCACTCTCGAGATATAGTGAGAAAAATTTGGACACATAAGCATTCATGTAGTCAATAAAAAACACCTAGTTAATAGGTTGAAAATCGACATACTTGGCAGGTCTATCCAGTGAGATGATACTGGTAAGCGTCCTTAGTGCCTCAGTCTTAATCGTATCGACGAGTACACCCGAAGGTGCAATATCAACCAACAAAAGGTGCGATATCTCCTCCACCAGATTATCGTAGATCATTGAACTTAACTGCCATTCCTCCAGTAGAGTACGAGAATATACTAAAAAACGGTTCAAAAAATATATTACACTTACAGTGATTACCTTTAATATCACTAGCTCCGCTAAAAGGTGCTACCTTTTAAACAACACGGTGAATATGACACAGTCTTCATAACTATACTCTCACTACCTCCAGTATGACACGGGATGACTAATCCTTTCTTTGCAATAGGTAGCAAAAATGTTACCCGTCAATGAGATTACGAAACTTCCGATATCTGACAGGTGCAATACAACCATTTGCCTAGAACTGTTCACTGAAGATTTTAATTTTACGCGACAACCACCATCGGCGAAGAACGCCGTTTTGACGGAAAGCACTGTGCCACATCCTACTCACCTTGTCCTATACAATAAATTGTAATTCACAGAGGTTTCTTTAGAACTATACATTTTGAATTTCAAGTACATGTTAATAAGTAAGTATTATTACAGCAACAGATGAAATCAGCTACCTCATTTAGTCTACATCACTCAATGTGATAATACTCTCCTGCCCATACAATCGTTGCTACCCAACCATTAGGCTGAAGCACACTCTAGAAATGATCAGTGATGGCAATAAGCATGAAGGCACTTCGCCATCAATCTCCATCACTGACGAACCACCCCCTTCACAAGTGACAGTGTTTCAATGAATATCCGCAAGCCAATAAAACGCTTTGACTTCATCCCCACAAGCAATCCATTTCATGAGAAACTACAATTGCAAACACGACCACGAAGAACTAAGTCCGCATTTAATTCCAAGGCAAATCAAAATCGACATCAAAAAATATGATACAAAGCAAACTAAAAACACAATCAGCAATCAACTTACCAAGTATGGAGAGAGCAAGCAATCTAGCAACGACGCAGAGACGACGTCCTTCGACACTCGAGAATGCACGTACAAGTCGCACACGAGCAAACAACGAAATGCGCTCCTCTTCGTCGATCCTCTCCCCACTCAGCAGTTCGTCCATCTCAACTGCCAAACTCTTGTCCAACTGAAAAACACATTCTTCTCTCCTATCTCTCAAAAACTATCACAGGAGAAGGAAAGGACCATCAAACTAACAACATCCATTCAACAATCTAACCATGTTCCATATTATATATCAGCTAGGACAATATTTGCAGATAAAGAATTTCTGGGCAAAATCCCATCCCCCTCTCCACAAAAAACAAAAATCCTCATTTCTAAATGAAAAAAGTTCACCTTGAGTGGTAAAAATTCACTCATAAAACCCATCATAACGAAATCACTTCATTTAAAAAAAATCTATAGAAACTACCTGAACACTTCGAACCAATTTTGTTGAATTTTCCACTTGATAGCATATCGGTAAGAGTGGTGGTGCCCAAACATCAGATATGCAACATTCATCCATCTTTGAATTGCGCAATTTGCCACTCCAACACTAAATCAACGCTTCTATACACTTCAGCGTAGTTTACCAATACATTAGTGATGCCAGTAAAAAGAATCTGAATATTTCTATATCGTAATATAGTGAAGAATATAGCAAAAAGACTCTGCACCCAGTAACTTCGACTCCCCCTCAATCCATGAATATGCTCCAATTTTTGAAATTCATATTTAAAGAAATACATGGGCAATGGGCAAAAGAAAATCCCATTCGATAAGCCAGCCAACTTCTGCACAAATTCGCAGAGTTATCGATTTGACCTTATACTAGGCGAATAAAAACTTAACGCCACCTAAAATAATTTTCGCAACGAATCCTTAGAAAAAGTGCTGCGAGTAAAATGAGGGACAGATTGCTATGATATGCTATAATTTGGCCTTGTATCCATCAATATCACATAAAATCTACAACTTGCAATTACTCTCCTTAATCCGGTTCTCCCATTATATAAAAAATTCGCTTCGTTTCATTGCTTGAATAAACAAACAAATGAACAAATCAACAAATAAATAAATAAATAAGTTCATGATGAAGTAAGCACCTGTACGATAGCAGTGAGTTTCATAGTAAGCTGCTTCTGTTGAGATTCAGAGAGATGCTGGGAGAGGAAACGTGATCGTTTGCTTATCACCTGTAGCAAACGCAACGTCTCCACTACCACCTCCATATTGCCTGAGTCCAGTAAGTCCATCAGCCGCTGCAAACATTGATCATCACTCTTCACCTTATCAAACTCATCCCTATTACAATGAAACCTCTGCTCACTTATGCCATGCACCAAGGCTCAACCCAATTCCGATCAAGACCGGAGTCGGAATTTAACCTGTTGCGATATTCAGGTGAGTTAAACCCGTCCCAGGTCACATCTTTCCATGGGTCACAATAATTCGTTGCGTTTCTGCTCAATTGCCATCTTCACGGTCATGCTATTATTTACAGGCAGGCAACGAGAATATGAATAAGAAATTGCAAACAAACCAACTGCTTTCTGAGCTTGCGTTCCTGCCTTTTCCGCATCGTTTCGTGCTCAACCAATCCCGTTCCTTGCCCCCTCCTCCCCCTCCCCATTACAGCAGAAATAACGGCAAACACAACAGTGTTCATTTCACTTCAGAACGAATTTCTCTGCGGATAAAGAATGACCTAAATTTAGAAAGCCAATGCCATCTTCTGCAGGGGTTCGAGAAGTGAATTCATCAGTCTCTCATAAACTGACAGAAGCAGAGAAAAACACTGCAATCTCGAAACAGTTTTCTATGTATAATGAAAAAATTGTTGGAATATTATATGGTTATTTCGCATACCTCTAAGGTAGATGTCACCAGCGACCAAGATGACACAGAATATGAAAAATAAACAACATCAGATAAATCCCAGTCACTTTCTTAACTTATTTTAGGGAAAACTGCTGCTTCACTTTTAATAATGATACCCCCACATTTTCATAATTATATTACCCAACTTTTAAGGATATTCACTTCTAATAATGCGCCTTATCCCTGCGCCGAATCGCATTCTCAACGCCTCTACTTCTCTGAACTTTATTCGTCGATCCACTTCTCTTCACTAGAAGAATCACTAGCACCCCTATATTGAACTACCCACTTGCAAATCCCTTCGAGTTGGAACTACGGGAAGGAACGGAGGGAGCATTCCATACATATGCGCCCGCCATTGAGCAATGTCTTGCTCGCCTCGTACATCTGTCCACCTCTTTCTCGAACCTTTTGTTGTCTACTTAAAAAAAGAAACAAAAAATTCCTGACAATCCCCTCATCCACAACTTAACGCCATCCTTTTTTTACCAAACTAAACAATGAGGGCATTAGTCAGCATCTTTTTCTTCCTGCTTATTTCGAAGGAACAGGTGAGATCGAATCTCAAACCGATTACAGCATTTCTTCAGCTGCTATTCCACCTTTCTTTTCGTACAAAAAATCGCATATCTACTCAGAAAAAAAGGAAAAAAACTAACATCAGCAGAGTTGTAGATGGAACGCGTAAAGGTGTTCTCGAATAGTAAAGCCGTAAACGAGAGCACAGCGGCAACTCGTCGTACCATGATCGGCTCTGCGTCGACTGCCATCAATATACCGCGAGTGTCCACATGTGCTACCGCTCTTTTGAGAACTTCATCGCACATGTTCAATACGTCTGCCCAACGAGCCATCTCCGACTGCAAGCAATGCTCATTACAAATAACAATGAAATCAAGCATGATAGGTCAATGCTCAGCCAAGTAAGAACAAGTGAAAGTACAATATGATCTAAATTCTATGGTACTACCTAGGAAACACTCCATTATCCCCATAGCATACGTCCAAGGTAGATACAAGCCATAGCAAAAAAAAAACATTTTGCATATCGCTTGTAACTTTACAAATTTAAGCTCCCGAACGAAGAAGATTCAACAATCGTACTAGAGAGGATCTCATATGAACTTTCAGGAGATTCAACAATCGTACTAGAGAGGATCTCACATGAACTTTCAGGAGATAAAAAGTACTGCTAGAAAAAAATGGCTGCAAATTAAAAGTTTTTCACCCTCGAAATTTGTATTAAACTTTGAACACGAATATTGCATAAATATTAATAGTACCACAGCACACGTCATGTGAACATCGTTATGTCGAACTGATATGACCTTACTAAACTTTACTTAATTAATGTTATTTTACAAGCAATTATCAAATCGAACCTTGCCAAACTGTGGCTGCCATTCGTGCACCTCGACGAGTCTTGCAAAGAAGCTCTCTTCATCGGGTGCCGATTTGATATGTTCGATGAGCTGCATACATCGCGGCAACTAAAACAACACCAATTTAGTGTCTAAACAACGGCCAACTACCGGTATAATTGCCACCTAATGAACGGTACCATTCAACATTCATTTACACCGCTCTGATAAAAACATACCAAACCTTTTTTTTTAGTTTTGAGGTTAAACCACCTCCCTCTAGTTTCGGCTATAACATTTCACCCCTTCCTTTCGGTTATTCCAAATCTCACGAAAACAACTTCTATTGCACTGTTGCCCTATAATGCTATACAATATGACGTTTACATCCATTTGCACTCTAAGAAAGCCTCAATATATAAGGCTTCCATTGCTAGCCTTGCTACAATCCACTAATCCATAGAACATGTTCAACATGATCAGATCAAGCCAATGCTATTTCCAAATCCATGTTCTTCTGCAAGAATAACCATTCTGTTAAACTTCGAACGCCTATTTTATAAACCAAACAGAGATGAAATAAAAAATTATTCAAGAGAAGGGCAAAGGAAATCTGCGTCAAGATCAAACTCTCCTTAACGGTAACCAAAAACAACGGATATATCTCTCTTGAGACTGGCATTTCCAATGAGGGAAAAAATCAAAACCTTATAGGAAAAAGGTGGTAAAATAATGAATGCATTTAAGTGACTCGCCCTACAAGTTGAAAACGATAACACCATTTATTTAAAAAAAATATTTAAATGGTTTTTATAAAATGAAAGCTTTCAACATTCAAATGCATCGATCGCCCACACGGAGTGATAATGAAATGACAACAAATAGTAGACTACTTACTGGAAGTGAGTGGCAATGCCTCTCATTTAATACCTGGGCAGACTTAGCGCATTTCTTCACTTAAATCTGGGAGTACACTGCATCATTCCGTTTAACTATAGGGAATACCCCTTCCCCCCCCCCTCCCGAACTAGGAATCTTTGATTACTCCATGGTCCCATAACCTCATCCAAAATTTTGAAACGAAAACTTCATTGCTCTAGCCAAGTACAGTGAACTGGCCTTGGCAACACTCCTTAACCTACTTCTATTCAATTTTAGGTAGCAATGACTGATTCTTTAAAGCTTGAGTTGACAGAGAAGGCAAGCGATAAATCCAATAAACTCTGCTTGCACCCAGGTAAACAGGTCGAATAAAAATACAGGTAGAGCACCTTTCAATTTACAGCATCCTTCATGGAAACCTTCTTAAGTTAAAAAACAATCCAACATAGTGGCTAACTTTAAAAATCGCGCAATGCTTCTCAACATTTTCACTCAACGTCTCACTTAGGGACAATCGAAACCGTCGACCCCCATACCCTATCTCTTTTCAAGGTGTACTTGCTTCGTTTTCAAAATGGGCGGTGCTATGCAAATTTACGCATCTCTGCAAATACTACAAAGAAATTACTGTCTATGATCCCTTCAAATATTAAAATATATTGAAATCAAAAATTAAACTACGATCATGAAACAAAATAAATCAAAACTCACGATGTCAGCGTTGCATGGTCGCAATGACTCGATATCAATTTTCATTGTTTTATACGTATATACGGAAAATCACACATAAAAACCGATCGACAAACACACAAACCAGAGATCGAAGCCTGAAATTTCAAATATTCTATAATCGATTTTATTACTCATTCGGGATCGACGAATATCAATTCACAAAGATTAAATAAACTTATATTCTGCCGAAAAGAATAGGCAATTAAAAAAGACTCTCCTTTAGATGAACGGGACAAATAGGAGCATAGCGGCTTTTGCTAATCAGGTAGGATACGTGAAACCAGCTAGGTTATTACTCAGGTAGGCTACAATTAGTCAGGTGGGGAACATGCAGGCAATAACGACCACTTCCTCCCTTCCTCTCTCCCACTTCCCTCTCCGGATGGGATAGGGGGTAGGCAGTCGCAAATTTGAAAATTTTCAAGAAACGAGTCGATGATAGATAAAGCTGACTCCACTGCCCCGAATTTTTGGAGCAATAAACATTCGTAAAGCTAAATTAGTGTGAACTTTGGTCTTAGCAAACAGCCGCCGAACGAGGTAAAAATTTTAAAAAGGGGAACACAGGGGATGGGACTTGGAGGAGAGGGGTATGCGAGGATGTAAGCAGCGAACGATTACATCAAGTAACGATAAAATGAAGAAAAATAAAATAAATAAATACACTCAGAAAAATAACATGCACGCCAATGACCGACACATGGCATTCGATAAAGGATATCAGATCATCGGGCTAGTCGTATATTTAAATACCTCAAAAGGGAGTAAATTGTGGTTTCCTATGCTTTCGACCAAGTGCTAAAGCCTCCCCGAACGAAAAGTGTTTTTTGGAACACACTCGATTCGTTAACTTAGCGAATTTAACTTACAAAATTTACGATGATATTCAACACCACTAAGTCATACAGAATATATGCTGTAATCCACAATCCATAGGTCATGTCTACCAGGTCTTACCGCATCAACCTTCTATGGTTTATGATCTGAAACTAGTAGGTAGATGGTTACCTAGACAAACGCACATATCCATAACATGTCTTTTGCAAATAAACAACAAATTGCAGACAAACATATAAATAAAATGAATAAAAGTGGAGTGGACGCATTTCTGCGTTTTATATAACACAGAAAAATCGGAAGGGGGCTAACATATCACCCACTCGCCCTACACTTTATATAACAATAAAAACCACAAATCTCTACCTCAACCTCAACAATCACTACCTTCGCCTTCATTCAGGTAGTGATGACATCACTATATTTAATGCCGTAACAAATGCAACGCTAAAACAGCAACTGCACAAAACAGCACAACTCACGTCATCAGAACCAATGGGTGTTGCGGTTTTAGCACATGTGTTGCGCTAATCAAACGTTACGCAACACCATTCTACCGTCACTGCAAAATCGTTGTGGGAGATCAGCAAAAGAATACGTCTATTGTGAAACATACCACAGCGTAAAATGCTTATGATGGAGGTGAATGCATACTCAACACAAGCTCAGAGTTCATCGCCACTACGTATTCCTCTCATACAACATTCCCAACGTAAGAGGCAACGAACACACCTATCTGACAGAGGTTTATGACGGCAATAGCATCGAAAAAGATAAAAGACCGATTCTGAGGGTATGAGTGGTCTTTACAAATGAAGATTACTCCATAATTGATGATAAATGATTGCAGAAATGATGACTGATGACGACTTCAAAAATTCCATCTATCGCTGATGATCAATGTTAGGTGGAAAATAAGGAAAATCCTCTGAAAACTCATTTGAAAATTACTTGTTAGCAAGAGAGAATAAATAATGCGCAATATTTTCCCTACGATTTTTTCATTCCAATTCATTCCAATTTAAACAATTTAGAAAAGCTTTTTTTAAGAGAAATATAATTCGATTCACGATTGCTCATGAACTGTCTCTATTGCGTTGTGTTATTAACAACAAATAAAAATATAAAATATAAAATATAATAAAAAATAAGATATGTACGAACAAGTCAGCGACTAAATGTATGCGACTAAATAAAATAAATGACAACGCGAGGCGATAGAGGCTCGTTTACTACGAACAGAACAGCCAGAAGACACACAAGAGTCCACACGGTACACACAATGAACAGCAAGCAACTGCGCAGCCTATTTATAGCTCCCGTTGCCGCCCTGAAGGCATTGGGGGGTCATAAACCACAATGGGGATTATGACCTCCCCATAGTACATCAGATCAAACAAATGTGAGCAAATAACTCGTTATACAATGTGATCGCGGCGATCACAAAACTCATTTGATCGCAGCAGATCACACATTAACGTAAATCACTCGTTCACAATATACTGTTCATATGTACATGCGTACTATTTATAAATCCAGCAAGCAAAACATAGGGAACTATCTGATAATAAAGTAATTGGGAGGATTACTAATAGAAAAATTCAAAGAAATAATAATTTAACGCGGTGATCAATTTGCATTCATATAGGACTGACCGGGGTTTGGAGGGACGTTTAAGTCTTTGACAAAAAAGTTCCGCTTCCATATGTTTTTGCCAACCCTCCTCTCCTACACCCAAATATACATGGAATTGCCAATATTGATGGCGCTTATTGCTTCAAGAGTGATATCACTTTACAACTCTAAATATCCCACTGTTCAAATGTGAACTGATTCGAATGGAAGGAATGCGATTAGCTTACTGATCCGAAGATCTTTTTTATTAAGTTTATTCAGGTTTCCTTTCACCTCCGAATTTAGAGTAATAAATAACAATACTTTTGCAGGATCAGCTCAACACTTTATTCCACAATGTAACAGGCGAAGTGATTGATGGTCATCTTTACTGTCAATTCTCACAACAATGATACCACAAATGGACCGTCGTGATGGACGTCTTTGGGATCCTAATCATGAATATTTTAGTATTAGTACGACAGGAAGTGCCCAACCTGCTGGTAAGCTCGAGCTGAAGCTTGTTGATCCTTCCAGCTAAGATGCGTTTTCCTCATACAGACAACCGCAGACCCTCCATCATTTTCCATACTGTGTAGAAGTCACCGCTGGACACTTGCAACTAAGTCGTTTATATTTAATAAAACCTAACGAGGTAGAGAAAAGAGATTAATTAGAAAAGAAACGGACAATGAAGCTGCTTCAACTTTTCACCGAGGAAGCAAATTATAGAGAGGGAAGGGAGGGAGCGAAAGCGAAACACTCGGGGATACCTCACTTCAACTACTTGTCGGCTCATATGGAAATAAAACGAACACTGAAATATATCACCGGCCACCTTGTTTGAATGCCAACTATAAAATTTCTAAAATGAGTTTTCCCCAAAATAATTTACTAGTATATATCCAAAATCGCCAAAAAATCTCGTCGAAAATGTTCTTTTCAGTAAACTTGTCGTTTATCATCTCACTAATGAATCATTTATGCATCTATATAGCGAATTTTGAACGTTGGACTATTTGCTTTCATTGCTTTCAACCAATAATTTAATGCTCATTATTAATCAAAAATCTTACCCGAAGTTTTATAAGGAAACACTCATCCTCCAAAACCATAAATTTACTGCGCCAAGGATATCTGCTCGAGGTCACACATACTTGTATCACCATGTCATATTGCAATACAATCAACCCGTTTGCGAAAAGGGTACCTTTCAGCTCGAACCCAGGCCAACGCCCGCTGCAAACACAAACTCGATGTGAACGCCGCCGATGTATAGTGCAAGTCCGATCCGATCCCAGTCACCGCCTTATTCCATTCACCTTCATATTATCACGAATCGAGGTTGACCTGGTTCCACCCACGACGTGGATCACACTTGATCTAAACTGTTCGACACGAGGGAACGTCCTCCGTTCTTTCTTTCGCACCAATCGATTTAGTCCCATCGTCCAATACCCGCAACCCGAGATATTCTTTGACGCAGCCAACAACCTCGACACACCTGGCCTGATTCCTGCACCAAAAGAGAACAAATCATCACACTGAAACTGTTTCTTTTCGAAATTCCACTTTATAGCTTCTGATTGCATTTACAGTAAGTTAGTACAAACAATTCATTACAAACAATAGGTTATTAAGTGTACAACATGGATGAAACGAGTGAAAGACAACTCTCATGCAAACTTCATCGCGTTGGTCCACTCATCACTTTCAGATATGGGCTTCTGGCACTTCAAAAAACAACAGCATCCACTCCACCCTTAGAAGCATGAAAAAAACTTACAAAGAACTTTTAAACGTGGGGTTTCTTTTTTAGGCAATCAAAAGAGAAGAAACTTAAACAAAACAAGGAAACTTTTGGCGAAACTATACTATTCCTACTTCCCTCCCTTCCAGCGCTTTTAACACAGTTCAGAAACAGCAAAATAAAACAAAATGAGCTTCAGAAATTTCTAACACAACAACAAATGATCAAGGGCTAAGAATAAGTTAACGGCAATACTGATCAGGCGATCGATCGGAAGAACATCTTGTTGCCACTCTGGAAAATGTCAACGCGAGCAGTGAAGTTTGCATTAGACGAGGACATGAAATAGACAACGAGGTTTCAAAATCGAGAAATACAAAATTAGCCAGCCGATGACCAATTAATATTTCATAAAACATAAAATAATACAACAATTATTCACTATGACATGAAAATGAAAATATAAGATATAAAGCAATATAAATATAAAATATAGGAATATAAATATAAAAGCAGTATAAAATATAAGATATAAAAAAGGGCACTAGAAGCTCCTTTATGTAAATCCTCTACTGCCCTCTTATATCCTTCTTATTTAGGAACCTGGAACATCTGCCTCCTTTACCACTGCAAACAAGCTCAATGCTTTAATCAAATACAACGTCAGCAGCCGCAAAGCTTTGCAGTTACGTGCACAGACGACTACAGACAGTCCTTAGACGACAGCCGCCCTTTCCCCCTCCTCCCCTCCCCCCTCCTACCTTAAAGGGAAACGTCATAGAGATGGAGAGAAGTTCCGTACATAAAGCCACATAAAGATGTTTACGTAACAAAACACTCTTTTCACTAACGACCTCGGCCATCTCCGTATGAACCACAGTAATACTGCCTCCGTAACGACCATCGCAGCGACCGCCGTCACGCTCATCGTAAGTCCTTTTCACCACTGTACCTGCTGAAAAGGAAAAGTGGAATGAATGTTACCCCAAAAATATAAAACTTTGTCCTAGTTCAAAAAACTTAAAACATCCGAAAGGAATGTGAAACTGGAAGCCGGGAGGGGGAAAAGGAGAAAGGGGAGGACTCGACTGTTTAAAGAAAGCGGTGATCGTGCCTCGGAGCAACCCATCAACACCCATAGAACGTGATGCAGCTGACCACATCACGAGTGGTCGGGTGCAAACAAAACTGCGTGAAACTGATCACATGTTTCAATAAACCGAACACATTGAAACTCATCGAAATATCAACAGCGCACCAAAAGACTCCTCCAAGACTTATTTTATTCAGCTAATAAAACTTATTCTGAAATCTAAAGAGAAATGTCACTTCACCTATTTCAAACAGGATGCAGGAAAAAAGAAACCAGGAAAACGAAGAACGACGAAAAGGATATGCGATAGGAAGCAGCATCTCATCCGTATCCTTCCCAAAAACAGCTCTCAGATGACAAAATCAACAAACCAAGATCCTTGCTGGTCCTATTTGTCATCTCCGCGGCTGCCAACCCATTGCATATCGCTTTAGCATCACCACCCTCTTGCGTTATGCGTTATTTGCTACCGATAATCACTCTAAAAGCCGAGTCTTCTACTTATCAAAGATGAGCGAATTGACCTATCATCTATAGAAAAACTAGTAATATCCTGTGATGAAAGATAAGACCGAGAGGTAGGCAGAAAAAACTCAAAAATAAAATATTTTCGACCGTCGAAATGAAAAAGTTCACATCTTTCAATGGATCGTTTAGTATTTCAAACAATTACTTAAGGCGCAACTTTCTCACTATCGCGGAAATCAGTTACAATTTATAGACAACAAAATTTCAATGAAATCCTCATCAACTTAATAGATCCTCAATAAAAATATTTCTTTTCGATAAATCGAACCCAAACGTACCAAGAATTCTGCCCATTTAATGGAAACTAAGTAAACGGCGCGTAACTGTTTTCAATCATAATAGCACGTTCAGATGAAGAAATTTGCACGTACCAAACCCGATATTCTAACCAAATGGACTAACGTACGGTATTGGGACTGTGAAAACTGGGAACCACATCAATGGAACAGACGAAAAGATAGAAAGATGTAAATATGTATGAGAATAAAATTAAATAGAAATGTAAATATAAATAAAACTCTCACCCATAACACTTTCCATTTCCAACAAAAATGATTCTTTAAACGCAACAAAAACTTTAAAGATAAAATTAAGGTCTGAAAAGTGAGCAGAAAAACTAACAGAGAGGAAGAAACGTTTAGCGTTGGGCGGGGTCGTCTCGAACCATAGCCGCCGGCAGTCTTCCACATCATTCGGCGAGTTTTCATCCCTGCAAACGAGATGCTTTAACATCACTTTCTAGCAATAACTCCTTCAACACAGTGAATAAGATAATCGATAGCTGAAACATCCCACTCACAATTAGTTCGATAATATGGATAACTCTCCAAACCTATTCAGGTACAACGGTGCTACGCACCACGACTGTATATAAAGAGATCCTCGAAAGTGAGAATGTTGCTAAAACTATCATGTGATATATGCTTCTTCCGGCATATATTATAAAAATTTAACCCTCTCCATTAACAAATATAAAACAAACGCTTTTTCGTTTACTATGACAACGAAACAGTTTCATAAACAACTACTAATAACGTATAACAATAAATCGGTGCTACACAATTTCATGGTTAATTAAGTTATCAATAGTCAGCGAGATTTGGGATAATACACAATGCTCACTCACCACATATTCTGATCAGCGATGTTTCACCGGGTGTGTCTTCTGCCTCGTCGCGAAATTGACACAGAGATTCGTGCCTAAAGTAAACTCTTACGTAATCATTCAACTCTATCAATCGATTATCAAAATATAAATTCATTTCTATTACAAATACTGGGTATAAAACTGCATTAAAAACAGTTGATATGCCCGGAAAATAAAACACAACAGATGTTGCGTGGAATTCCTCCTTCATCATCGCAGACAAACGGCATTCGTTCATCAGACGAATTAAAAAGGCTTCGTTGGAGAAAGAATATCGGAAGCACTTCTGTGCGAACATGAAGCCATAAGAACGACAAAGAAATGTCCTCTAATGTATGAAGCCGAACTTCCGCCTACATTCAACGATTTCCCATCAATATGTTACAAACACTATTATAGGCGCTCGATGCCTCAATAAAAGACAAACGATATGAAAACAGTCGCCGAAGCAACAAAAGATAAAAGGTTCGGAAAGCAATGGGATACTAACGTCAGGATCCGGATGCAAAGTGATTCTTGAGGAGATAACTTACACCTGTAGGCCACATTGCTTGATGCTGAGGTACGCAAACATCGTCGTCGGACTGTGGAAACATCAGAATCGGACCGATGAGGAGGGATTAGATTTGGCGGAAACAACAAAAAAACATTGAAGTCAAATAGTCGGCTCACAGAGATACAAAACAATATGTGAGTACTGCAGATGCTTTCGAAAAAAACAATAATTTGGCAGAGACAAAAATTTGAATTCCCGCTTTAGAAGAATTCGTTGCGGGATTCGTCGTTCATCATTATAACATCCTATCAATGAATGTTATGTACTAGCCCCTTCCCCCGCCCCCCCCTGATGGAGATCATAATGAGGATCATTATATATATATATATATATATATATATATATAAACTGACTAATGGCCATATGTATGTAAAACTGATGCATACAATCTAGACCTTTTCGTACGCCTATGCTTAAAAAGGGTCGATTTTTTAAATACTCTAAACTTTACTCAATAACATCCAGTACCTAAATCAACCTGCCCCAACGAGAAGTAAAGAAATGAAGTGGTGAAAAACATCAGCCCCATCTGCTCAGATGCATCCATTTATGAACCATCTCCTCCCCAACGACGGGAAAAACCATGGCCCAGGTCTTCTACTTGTGCAAATGGGTCATTTATATAACATAGTTGAAAACTGATCCAGTCCCATCTTCGAGATCATGCGAGCACAAAGTCAAATGCCAAAGCTTCTAGCGACCCCGGATGCAAAGGTTTCTGACATTCACGAAGATGTCTCGAAGATACACAAACATCGTCGTCGGACTGTGGAAATATCAGAATCGGACCGATGAGGAGGGATTAGATTTGGCGGAAACAACAAAAAAACATTGAAGTCAAATAGTCGGCTCACAGAGATACAAAACAATATATAAATAATCATCTAATATTGCTTTCGAAAAAACAATAACTTGGCAATGAGACAAAAATTTGAATTCCCGCTTTAGAAGATTTCGTTGCAGGACTCGTCGTTCGTTATTGTAACATCCTATTAATTTTATGTACATATTTTATACATAAATTTGTGTTTTATTTTATGTAACACCCTATTAATACATAAATCTCCATCACGACTAGTATCTATAAGAACTAAAATTTTGTGCAAACACAACACCATACGAATGATTAGGCATTTCGAATAAAAACCGAACACCTAAGTAACTGATCAATTAAATGGAGACAGTTTGCTCAAATGAGATGATGACCGTATAATGCACAATTTCTGTGTAGAGATTTAACCGATACGGTAGCATTTACTGCTTTAATCCGTTCCTTATAAACGTGAAATGCTATGTGGATTCTACATATTCAAAGAGTACAGAAATCATCACAGTTTACAGCTAAAGTATAATACAGGTTTACATTGAAAAGTGTTAAGAAATATGAACCTATATCGTTACGAATATGATACAGCACTAATATATGGTATTCTCCGATTCATGAATAGATTTTAACCCATCCCCTTTCCTCAGAATCTCTACTCAATGATGAAGTAGGTAGATGGATGAATTTGCAACAATCTCCTTTACAGCAACTTCCCCCTATGTAAGCCCTCTTTGCAAAACAAAATCCATGCTCAAGTAATTCAAGAATCCAAGACGGATGAGGTCAGAATATACTCGGAATGAATGAACAACTGCGATCGTTTCCATAGCAAATTCGATAACATTTTTGGCGAAAGGAGAGATGATGGGTGAGAGAGCAAAGCGAGGGGACAATGGGCGGAGGTAAGGAGGTTAGAAAGAAGGGAATACATCTCTCATCCAAGCAAGATGATCTTTTTCCAAGTCCATTCATCATCTCACCGCCACCACTCATCCATCGTCAGATAATCGAAAGGAAATCAAATTAAGCAACGTACCGATTCGTTAAAATCGGCTTTCGTTTTAACAGCATTCTTAATGAGTGCTGTTAATGCGAGTGCACAGCATTCACGCACAATTTGGATACGAATGACTTGAAACCTGCAAATCACTTCGACAATATTGTAAAGGTACAATGTTAGGGATACCTTAGTCCATACTAAAATTCATCTATAAAGTTAACCCACTCCACTGTCGCTACATTCACAAATCTTCCTTTTTCAGTGATGATTGTAGAGAACAACTACGAAACCCTAGATTGAGAAGGGTTGTAAGGACGATAGGTGCCCTATGCTATGACGCTCAAAAATAAAGGTTCAAAATCATATGCATAGAAGATTAGTTAGGAAAATGTGATCAACGTTACCTTCAATCCAGATGAACAATGTTGTTTGTACACCGATAAGGATTTGATGAATGTAATCACCAATTTCTTCTTCCGCCATCAACGTATCGTCTTCGACGATCCTATCCAGCACTTCACCATCCGATACCCTAAATTAAAACGTTTCTTTTTCTAAAATAGATGGAAGAGAGGCGCTCATATGAATAAAGAAGGGTAAGTGGAGGCTTTCAAAAAAACCAACATTTCCTCGGAATTTCTTTCACTCTTTTCTGTTGCCCAGCAATACATTTTCTTCAGTTTTCATTCTAAAAGAGCGTGATATCTCAATCTTCCATTAAGGGCATTCAGACCTGATAAAAAAAAACAGTAAATCATCTGCTAATAAACTTGCTCTGTAGTATTTGTTTGACGACAACGCCCACTGAAATACTTGCCACTGGAAAATGATCTTGTAGACTCATCCCAGTCACCAGATCACTGATCTATTGATCACCATAAACAGCACCTACCCGCAAAGACGAAATCCTCGAGAGTGTGAAGTGATGTTCTGCCGTAGCAGGCGTTCAGCCTCGGCAAAAGAGACAAATTACTGCAGCTATGGGTTGCAATCTGGCATTTAGAGCATCACCTGATTGTTCTAATCCAAAACCTTCGGTGTATGATAAGCAGCAAATAGATTATTGAACGGGATGAATGAAGAAAAAAACAGAAGATGGAAGAAACAACATTTTCGAAGTCAACGTGATCAGCTCAATCGCGTTCGTTTATTATCGTCGGCTTAACGTTTATTCACAAAGGAATTAATTTTCATTTCCAATATGCGTATCTTCAAATCTTTATATCACTAAAAAGCGAAAAAAAGAGTGCATATTCGTTCGCACACGGAAATACGCATCAACGAGCACAAATCACTGTCAATGTTAGCAAATTTCACATCTCTTCGCAAACAATAAAGCTGCCGGCAGTAAGCGCTCTTCTGTTTTTCCATCTGTTCTGTTTCTACGAATTTATATACGGTCTCATAACTGTCATCTACTTACGAAAACTTATCGCTGCCCTATACTGATTACTACTATAATGTTACTTTTCATTCGACCCATTCAGAATAAACTTCATCGCATCAATTTAGCACCTTTGGGCTTATTCACTTCGCAATTCAGATCAGTGTCCTTCTTCATCTCTAAAATGCTTTTACAACAAAGTATATAAAAAACTCTTCTTATAAAATACTGCACGTATCTGACCAAATTAAAACACCACTTTAATGAATTTCTTATGAAGGTGCACCACCACCTCTGCGCAGTCAATACACAGAAATAAGTTCGATGGAAAAACTTACATTTGTTCGCTGAGACATATTTGATTGCCAAAATCGAATGCTTCATGCAAAGTGAGTAACTTTTCATGATGCAGTTGGTTCACGATGTTCATCTCATACACAACGACCTCTTTCTTGACACCCGCTCGCATTTGCACCATTTTGTCTGTTGCTTTCTCTATTGCGCGATCCACTGGGCCGTATGCTCCTCGTCCTTGCTTCTCGCATATTATGTACTGCAATGAAAATTTCTCTAAAATACCTGTCTCTGTAAAGGGGGCCATGGGGAATGAAATCTTTCAATGTGGCAGCTGCTTTCAAGTTTGTTCTAATCATGCCCTATCGCAATTGTAAAAAGACTCCAAGCAGCCTAACATTAACGAATCATCATAAGTAACAGCGTGCCTTCAGTGAGTTCTCAATTCTTCCCATAACAAGTTTCGATGAAGAAATATAAAAACTAAAACCTGTGCCGCTTAGATCCAAAAACTTTCTTTTTAAATTCCTTATTTTAGGCAATGAGCGGAGAAAAAACAGCCCCTCGTGAGTAAAAGTAAACGTGGGGGAAAGGAGAGGAAAAGGTTATGGAACTGATAGTTTAAAACTTTTGAATGCATTGAAAAAAGCATCGATATTAGTGAACAAAACGCTTTACAGGCAGTGAGAATAGCTGCATGTTCCATTCCCTTACACGCATTCCTCCTCATACTAACCCACAAGGGCGAGCCTGAAATGCGCCGACATTGAAAATGCATTCATAAACCTTTAAATAAGACTTTTGCTGACCGGTTTTTTAAAACAAAATTTAGAAGCCTTGTAGTTTAGACCATCGAAGCGGGTACCACTGTTGAAATTTCGATTAGCTTGTGAAAGTATTACCCCTTGAAACCCCACCACGATTGGACGTTAGCTCCTATGTAGAAGGTATACTCCGCGTCTCCCCTTTCCTTCTCATCGTAAAACATCAAATGCATCTTCTTCAAGCATCCCCTCTCGCTCTACACTTTTATAAGCACTGCTCAAAGCTAACCTTCGCTTCAAGATCGTTCGGTAACCTGTTGACATCGGTAGTTCTGTATTCTGAAGGTTTATGTCGGTCACAAGACGATCATAGTCGATAGGGCAGCGTACCTTCCCGGCCGAAGTCCTGCCCTTTGGTGGAGGTCGACGATCGATCTTGTCATGTCGGGCATAAATACCTGCAAATAGTTAACCATTAAAGGATTGAAAACCACAGTCTCTGCATCAGAAGGTTTTCGTTTTCCCTGCGCCCTGTGACTATAAAAATCATCCTCGGTGCAATAAATGCCCTTGATTGATTCCCTACATAGGTTCCAGTTATGTTGCTGCATATAGAAAAACCCGATAATATGAACTTATTCTTCGAGCGCAGATCTATGCTCTAGCTGTGTTGATTGAAAATGAGAAGCGAAAAAGAACTCATGATGCATATGAATAGACGAACACAGTCAAAATGGCAAACAGAAAGCATTGTCTACGATATCCAAAGGATTGTCTAATCTAATGCTGTCAACGATATGCTCATATATGCGTCTTCATTATTTTCACACTACATTAAATAAAGTCTGAATCGGTCACCTATTTCTGCACATAACTATAAATACTCGAAAACTGGAAGGTTTCATGAAGATGAGCATGTGTCCAAGCGGGTTTCTTTCATTGAGTGCACACATTCATACAAAACCAAACGAGTTTGAAGTGCACGTCTCCTATTCAGCAATACCGATTTCACTCACATCAACAATCCTTCAAATCGTTATCGCAAGGAAATGAGCACATTTTCCACTACTCTACGTTCTTTTAATCGCTGAGTGCTTACACTGAACGATGACAGTGCATCGAGTTTCAACGGTTCCAAACAAAGATATTGTCGTTGATGCTCCTTATATGCCTCATAGATCTTCGAGAAGGCGACGCGATCGTGGAATTAGGTCCTAAAAGTACGGCCTCCAGTGAGCAATTTCCCATTCAAATACCATTCGACAAACGGTTTCAGATTACCGTCATCTTCCACTTCTAACAGCTCGCGATTTCCTATAACAATTCTATTCACTATGAAGTAGATGATGATCATTCCCGTGATGAAGCAACAACGAGGCTCAAATGAACATCAAAAGAGGGGAAGAGCGCCCCAAAGAAGCTAGTATAGTAAGTCTTTGATTCGTCTGAACCAAAAAATTTCATAAACACCCAACAAATGGTGATAAAAATATGCGCAATCAGCCAGTTATACATAAACCCAACCTGTGCTTCATAACAATTTAAAAAGGATCTGTTTTCCCGAACTGACCGTCTGCAAAATGCAATCAGATTTTTGCAGAAATCGGTAAACTTTAGACCTTTTAAAATTCATCACCCATTTCAACATTAATCGATGAATCTGAAGGTTGCTAAAGAGGCGGATCATTGGTTTAAGTCAATAACGTGAAAAACAGCGACCCTAAGTTCAATATTTCCAAACAGTACAAACAGAAACATACACAGAGACATGAGATTCGGCTTATCCAACATTTCTAGACGCCACCTCAAAACGCAATACCCGGAAGGATTCAACAGCTTGCTTGTCAACCACTATCTTATGGGAACAAATCAAGAAACGAGGAAAATGTTAGAACGTTGAATCGCACCACTTCTCAACACGGAAACCATCTTCATAGTATCACCTTCAAAGGCAGTCGCATCATTGAGTGGCCTTGTTATCACTGCTGGTCTGAGTTCTTCTTGGACAGCTGTAGCAGAAGGCGAACGGCTGTGAGTGGTGGATTTTGTTGGTGAACGCGGACTTTCATCCGTACCTAGAAAATTCATCAGTGAAATTAAAAATTTTTCTTTATTATGAAAATTGAAAATGACATTCCAAGAGATCACTTCATGGTGATAAATCAAGACAGCAATTGCAGTAATTCAGGAGCAAGTGGTGAACGGCCTTCAAAAAAGGGAGGAAAGGGAACTAAGAAGGAATAGTTTTTAATACAAAACTTCTAAATTTGCAATCCCTACAGTATCCCCATAATGCTCTTTCCCGATATGAAGAGATCACTTCTGATGGTTAAGTACCACTACTGGAGAAATAGTAACAAAAAATAAATAAAAAAGGAGTCTTTGTTATAACAGTACAGTGGAATATATCATTATATCTATACCTTCGCCATTGTTCATTCTAAAGGGAAGGGGATATCCAACGTTAATTAAAACTCAGATTGTTATGAGATGAAGAACGCACCGATAATTTTAACGATGCAATTTGTGGAGTCCTTTCTAGAGGGATTGACCGCTTCGCATTGAATATTCTCCTGCATCTTCATGCACAATGTTCATTATGTTCAATATTGACACTCCTGAAATTTAACAATATGCTGATATCGTGCGACTAGACAGAGTTGCGTATGTGAACTGCTGCATGCGAGACAAATAATTCGATAACGCCCCTCAAGAACCATCTCTCCTCATGTCTCGTCCGTCCCCATCTCCTCTACCATTTCAGTGCTTCAATGCGCATAATGCAACCAGAAGGACTCAGAGTGCCGAAAAGCGATCATCAGAATTGCGTTCATGATCGTAGACAGGCATCACTTGACGGCGTTTCATTTAAAAACTCTGTATTGATTATTCATGTATACCTTTTCTATCGGTATATTGTACATTCTGTTTTCGAGAAGCAACTTCAAGCCATCCTTGTACCAGGTAAGTGTGGGCGCCGGCGTTCTGACAATTCTGCATTCAAGGAGGTGCAAATTTGTATATTGGTCGATGCGAATTGGCCAACTCTCAGATTCGTGATGTTGACAATTCCACTGCTTGGCCTGCCCGTTATCGGGAACGATATTTATGGAAAATCAATTGCGTTGACTTCACGCTGAAGCTAAAAAAAACATTAGAATCATTGAGATTGGGGATTCTTGTATGAGATTTCATGATTTCTACTAGCCATCAGTTTTTGTAACATTCCTTAAAACAGACCTCCGCCTTAACAGTTTCGTCAATTAACGATACATCCTAAGAGTGACGTCGAAGAGAGATCGTTCTAGAGTGTCTTAATGGCAAGGATTCAATTTTAAACAATTTCACTATTTCGCATCACCTCAAAAACACCCGGCTGGTTGAAAAATTTCATAGAGAAATGGCAGAAAGTTTGGAAATATTTTTCAAGTAATAATGCCGTTGCATAATGCACCAATGAATGCTAACGTTTCGATCAACAAGCGATTAGAATTTTGTGACGACATTCCAATATGAATGAACACAACGAAAATATTTCAGTTGCAAATTCCGAAAGGGTATAATCACCTAATGAAGCGTAAATCTAATGTTACTCATCGAAGAAAGCGTTGCTCGATGGGTTCTCGAACATCGAACGCAATCGAGCCACGCTTACAGGTCCCTATAATCATTGAGGCACGGCAAACTCATATAATATTTCGGTGGGATCATTAGCAACAATCTCTAATAAATAAACGTACTGACTGATGGTTAGTTTGTTTGTTTCGTTCTCACAAATTACCACTAACTTACAGCACTCAAAACATCACCAGAATTACATTGAGACGAAAGCATCGGAATAAATCCTCGACATAATCTAATTAAAAGAATGCTCAATTATTCATATGATCGCCGATGAATCAATAACTGATAATTTTGAGATCACAAGGGATACCGATCACTTCGCAGCAACAGGCAGGTGATCAAGTCCTTTGAGGGTCATATCGTTTCTTGATCTATCCGCATATCTTTTCATCACTGAATTCGTCTAAACTAAACAGATAGTTACTACTCTCTAAACTGCATTCCCTATTAATGTGCTGACTATAACTGCAATGAACTATGCAAACACTTCAGCAAACAACCGTTTCAAATGATATCGCTTAATAAGGCAACAGGTCAGCAAGCAATCCCCGCAACTAACTAATGATGACCCATCCAATAAACATTGGAAAGAATTTGCCGCGTAACAAAACGCGACAAGAATCTCCCAATCACTTCAATACAATCAATTATTATTTCTGAATCGTTCGTCGAATGAAAGGGCGAATTATTTCGCTTTCTCTTTGCCTATTATTGGGGCACTCAATCATGGAACCACGGAACTTCGTCCATACAATCAGTATTAGTAGTGATATTAGTAGCAGTAGTAGTAATAACAGCGTTAGTAACAGTCATTTATTCACATGAAAATACAGAAAACTTCTCCCAAGCTGTGGAATACAAATGCAAAAGAAACATATAAAGGCAAAATAACGCAACGCGACACTTATATATATATATATATATATATATATATAGCATAACACTGCAAAGCAAATCAATTTGTGAAAAATAAGTGATAAAACAAAGTAAGAGGGAAGCAAATGAAAGGACTAATTATACTCATATACTACAATAACAGCTCAATGAAAAAAGAAGACTATCTACTCGCCAAATAGGAAGATGTGGTGCCGATTTAAAAAAAATGCTAGCAGTGTTATATTCCTCCCTTCCCTCCACATTCCTTAATAAAAATACCTTTCATCCTTTCCAAGCTCAAGTACCGAAATATTACAAGTATGTTTTCACTGACCCTGTCAACTGATGCAAAGAAAAAGAATAAAAATATTGATTTTTAGTGGAGAAACCCGTGGAAATCGTGGTAAAGATCGGTTGAACGCTGGATAACTAGGCACTGAATAACTGCAATTGTGAATATCTGTGAAAAAAACCCGACACTAGTGGGGAAGAGGTAAGATTTAATAATACAGATCAATCAGATATGAAAAGCATATAGATCTTAGGAACACAAAAGAAGCTGCGATAAAACATAGATTAGAACATGGTGGCCCCGCAAAACAGTAAACAAAAGAACTAATGACATGGGCTCATTTGTGAACCCCGAGACCGCTCACTTCAAAAATGCAAAACATCGGATTACACTTACTATTTACCAAGCAAAGTCGGACGCTGATCGCAAAAAATGCGGCCGTCTCCTAATTCCCCAATCGACACGCTTGTCCTCGACCACAGTCACATCCAGCTCGTGCCACCTCGTTCGTCTCGCCGACTCTCTCCCGTCCATTGGAGAGGTCTAGCCGTCAGTCGCCTCCACAGGGACGCCACGCTTGCGCAGTTTGTTTGCAGCCTGAATAATGGATAGTGCTATCATCTCTATGGAGTTACGTGCAATCGTGTGTTAAGCGAAAATCCGGGAACACCTCTCACGTTTTTGATATCAATCAAGGATTGGCACAATTTGTTCAAAGATTAAATCAAGGGTACGATTTTCCTCTGTTCTTTTGAAGCAGATATTATCAACACCGAGACACTGGAAAAAATATACATGAACACAGAATAGAAGGCAGTTCCTGCCACTTCCACTAAAACTTTTAACATCTCCATTACTTACAATAGACAAATTTCGAGAAATTCCCCAAATGTTAAGGCAGTAAGTAATGGCTCAAAGCAAACATCTTTCCCTCTCCAACAAATCACTTTCCGAGTCATTTTTAACTGCATATAGTGACTAAAAGTTTTATTTTTAACCACAAAATTATGTTTTATTTTGTGCTTCACTAAACTCGATTGCCTCGTTTACAACGTTCCTTTATTCTCAGCAAATTTATTTGCTACCGATAATCACTCTAAAAGCCGAGTCTTCTACTTATCAAAGATGAGCGAATTGATCTATCATCTATAGAAAAACTTAATATCTGTGATGAAAAATAAGACCGAGAGGTAGGCAGAAAAAACTCAAAAATAAAAAATTTTCGACCGTCGAAATGAAAAAGTTCACATCTTTCAATGGATCGTTTAGTATTTCAAACAATTACTTAAGGCGCAAGTTTCTCACTATCGCGGAAATCAGTTACAATTTATAGACAACAAAATTTCAATGAAATCCTCATCAACTTAATAGATCCTCAATAAAAATATTTCTTTTCGATAAATCGAACCCAAACGTACAAAAGAATTCTGCCCATTTAATGGAAACTAAGTAAACGGCGCGTAACTGTTTTCAATCATAATAGCACGTTCAGAGGAAGAAATCTGCACGTACCAAACCCGATATTCTAACCAAATGGACTAACGTACGGTATTGGAACTGTGGAAACTGGGAACCACATCAATGGAACAGACGAAAAGATAGAAAGATGTAAATATGTATGAGAGTAAAATTAAATAGAAATGTAAATATAAATAAAACTCTCACCCGTAACACTTTCCATTTCCAACAAAAATGATTCTTTAAACACAACAAAAACTTTAAAGATAAAATTAACGTTTGAAAAGTGAGCAGAAAAACTAACAGAAAGGAAGACACGTTTAGCGTTGGGCGGAGTCGTCTCGAACCATACCCGCCGGCAGCCTTCCACATCATCCGGCGAGTTCTCATCCCTGCAAACGAGATGCTTTAACATCACTTTCTAGCAATAACTGCTTCAACATAGTGAATAAATTAATCGGTATCTGAAACATTCCACTCACAATTAGTTCGATAATGTGGCTAACTCTCCAAATCTATTCAGGTACAACAGTGCTACGTACCACGACTGTATACAAAGAGATCTTCGAAAGTGAGAATGTTGCTAAAACTGTCATGTGATATATACTTCTTCCGGCATATATTATAAAAATTTAAACCTTTCCATTAACAAATATAAAACAAACGCTTTTTCGTTTACCATGACAACGAAACAATTTCATAAACAACTACTAATAACGTATAACAATAAATCGATGTCACACAATTTTATGGTTAATTATGTTATGAATAGTCAGCGATATTTGCGATAATACACAACGCTCACTCACCACATATTCTGATCAGCGATGTTTCACCGGGTGTGTCTTCTGCCTCGTCGCGAAATTGACACAGAGATTCGTGCCTAAAGTAAACTCTTACGTAATCATTCAACTCTATCAATCGATTATCAAAATATAAATTCATTTCTATTACAAATACTGGGTATAAAACTGCATTAACAGCAGTTCACATGCAGCCTTATTCAAGTAATATAGCAGCAAATCAAATTATAACTCATCATCGCATAATACTTACAGGATTCGAAAATACTCTCCAGTAACTAGGAAGATAACCAACTTCGAGAAAAACCAAAAAATATCATTAAGAATGAAACTGCCAACGTACGAGCGCTCAAGCAGCCGTTTTAAAATCTTATAATAGCAATTTAAAATAGTAACAAAGTGGAGTAAAACACCGATATAAACTAATGAATTAACTGATTATTTAAACTTGCTCCCAATTATTGAACATTAGCCGAAATAAATTCAAAACGCTCAAGTGAATCAAATCAAGTCAAAATCAAAGAAGTCAAAAGACAAAATGAATTGAGAAATGCTTACTGAGATGAAAGTTCGAAGACCTTCTGGTTGGCCTGATCAAGCAACCATTGAGAGTGGGCCATACCAGCTTCCAACTTTCCGATCCTGCAACATACGCACACCTTACATTAAAAATATCATTTATGATAATAAAACATTTGCAGAGTTTTCATTTGAAGCTTTAAACAAAAGTTATCCATTTCGTTGCACATCAAAACCACTGAGATGAAGCTTCCGAACATAATGAAGCTTAAAATTAGATAAACAATCGTACTGTTAAAAAAGCTATCGTATTGTTCTCTCCGGCTTCTTTCAGTGGAATTTATTTGTCTAACGATTCAACAGTGTGTTTGCTAGTGAACGTAACTGAGGACGTCCTATGATGGACACAATGGCAAACTAGATGGGAAACAATAAAATGCAAATAGAAAAGAATCATGCCTCGATGTGAAATTTCATATTCGATCAACACAACAAGTCGTTTAAGCTGACCAGAAGACCATCGAGTCTGTCTTTTGCCTCGTCGCGAAATTGACACAGAGATTCGTGCCTAAAGTAAACTCTTACGTAATCATTCAACTCTATCAATCGATTATCAAAATATAAATTCATTTCTATTACAAATACTGGGTATAAAACTGCATTAAAAACAGTTGATATGCCCGGAAAATAAAACACAACAGATGTTGCGTGGAATTCCTCCTTCATCATCGCAGACAAACGGCATTCGTTCATCAGACGAATTAAAAAGGCTTCGTTGGAGAAAGAATATCGGAAGCACTTCCGTGCGAACATGAAGCCATAAGAACGACAAAGAAATGTCCTCTAATGTATGAAGCCGAACTTCTGCCTACATTCAACGATTTCCCATCAATATGTTACAAACACTATTATAGGCGCTCGATGCCTCAATAAAAGACAAACGATATGAAAACAGTCGCCGAAGCAACAAAAGATAAAAGGTTCGGAAAGCAATGGGATACTAACGCCAGGATCCGGATGCAAAGTGATTCTTGAGGAGATAACTTACACCTGTAGGCCACATTGCTTGATGCTGAGGTACGCAAACATCGTCGTCGGACTGTGGAAACATCAGAATCGGACCGATGAGGAGGGATTAGATTTGGCGGAAACAACAAAAAAACATTGAAGTCAAATAGTCGGCTCACAGAGATACAAAACAATATGTGAGTACTGCAGATGCTTTCGAAAAAACAATAATTTGGCAGAGACAAAAATTTGAATTCCCGCTTTAGAAGAATTCGTTGCGGGATTCGTCGTTCATCATTATAACATCCTATCAATGAATGTTATGTACTAGCCCCTTCCCCCCCCCCTGATGGAGATCATAATGAGGATCATTATATATATATATATATGTATATATATATATATATATATATATATATATATATATATAAACTGACTAATGGCCATATGTATGTAAAACTGATGCATACAATCTAGACCTTTTCGTACGCCTATGCTTAAAAAGGGTCGATTTTTTAAATACTCTAAACTTTACTCAATAACATCCAGTACCTAAATCAACCTGCCCCAACGAGAAGTAAAGAAATGAAGTGGTGAAAAACATCAGCCCCATCTGCTCAGATGCATCCATTTATGAACCATCTCCTCCCCAACGACGGGAAAAACCATGGCCCAGGTCTTCTACTTGTGCAAATGGGTCATTTATATAACATAGTTGAAAACTGATCCAGTCCCATCTTCGAGATCATGCGAGCACAAAGTCAAATGCCAAAGATTCTAGCGATCCCGGATGCAAAGGTTTCTGACATTCACGAAGATGTCTCGAAGATTGTCGGGATCTTTGAGTTAACATTACATCTTTCTACAAACAAGTCGTTTCAGAGGTAATGCCTCCGAACGAGCACAATGAATGTGCACGGAATAGAGAAAAATGAATGACCTTTAGACGCTATTAGTGCCATAACAACTGACAAAATCACTTGAAAGTGTGAAAAGATGAACTGCTAAAGAAAATTCGATAAAAAACGGAATGTTATAAATCCATTGAGAAGACAACATGACAATGTAATTCACTGTATATTGTGAACGTCATCACAAACAGCCCCATCAGTGCAAAATTTCCTTTCCCCTTGAAAAGTTTCAGATCCACTACGTACATTTGTACGGAGAAGAGTGAAAATTTTTCGAGGATCTTCGAAATTAACTAACTAACAACTGATCTCTACGAAGTGCTGCACAAGTGAAACCTTAAAGCATCCTTAACAGATCCGTAAAGCTAAATATGCGCTATTCCGTGAACTAAGCTAAACAATGCTGTGAAGCTTGCCAACACAAAAAGGAATACGACAACATGCGTTAAAAGAAGAAACTGTTACCTGATCGCATAGAAGTCGAGATAGGTCGGGATTCGCATCCTTCCACACGTCGATGTCGCACAGAAGGTCTTCCCGGTTATTGTATGTTGTTTGTAAGTCGAGAAGGACACGTCGATGTATGTTGGGAATTGATGGAGTGTCCCGATTTGTGTCCACTAGCACTGCCAATGTCTGAAAGTTGATAGAGAATATGCTTGGCAGCCATATTCCAATTTTGCATAATGCAAAGAAAATGCACGAAAATGACATGGAGCAGGCGGAGAAGCATTAAAAAAGTCATTGAAACAATTGAGAATTGACTGGTGCTTACTTGATAGGATCGTATCGCATTCAAAACAGTAGAAACCGAAAATTTTGGTGAGGAATCTTTTGAAAAGGCAAAATTCGTGACATCTTTTAAGATTAAATTGCACAATACAAGCGCTCATCGAATTCTTGTGCAACAACCATTTATAGCTTATTCGACCGTCATATTGCTGCCATTATGCAAGAGACGATATCAATGAGTAAATGTCAATGAGTAAATAGGCATAAAATTCATTATAAAAGAAACTACCTCGAGAAGCTACTGCTTCGATCGTACTGCAGCTTGCAAAATTTTTTCAATTTCCAGAATCCAGATTTCTTTGAAAAGGAAATCTGTGCCGCTGAAGTTTGACGACTGCCTGCTTAAATCTGATGCATGTTTTTCGATGAAATACTAACGAACGACATATCCTAGCCTACGGAAATTAAGCAGTCATTACTGCCATCTTAAATTATCCACCATCACGCTCAACTACATGTCATTATATGCAAAAAAAGCGTCCTAAGAAAAGTGCCGATAGGAACGGAGCAATACAAGGAAGCAGAGACATGATTACAGGTATTTTCACCGCTAATTCGATAAGTGGGAAAACAGAAAAGAGAGCAGAGGTGTTGATTGAAGAGCTGAAACGATGTTTGCCTAAATCTAAGCGCAAAGCAATAGTATACCTTCCTTCATACGGTGGAAGCAGGGCCATCAAAAACGCTATCAGCAAAAAACAGAAGATGACAAAACGAAACCTGGAAGTTGCCGACGTAATGGGGTTCAAGCGCCGATATATTCTCGCAACGGCCTCCGCACTTAGTGGCTCCTCGAACAAGAAGAAACCCGCAACTTTGATGTGCAATCTTAAGCAGAAAGCAATTATGCAAAGCAAATCATCAAGTTCCCGCTTAGCACTAAACTCACCTGTCGATGAGACTTTCCAATAACGAGGCACTCCCATTCATCAGATCAACATACACTGGTTGAAACTGTTTAAAGCCACCAAATAAATAAACAAGAAAACTTCAACCATGTGAGTGACAGCATGAGCTCTATATAAAACAACTGCCGTTGGTGAGGCTAAAAAGTGAGAAGAGCTGCTGGTTTGGCACAGTACAGGAATGAAGAACACCCAGAAATCAGCCTTGGAATGCCCTCGAATGAAATGCTTCATCATTTTCTGTTCGTCCGACAAACGCATTTCAAGCTCTTACTGAGTGACGCTATCTGCTGCGGCGTTTGGCCTTCAACTGTACGATGTGACGGCTGTGGGTACCCTCCATCGTAGTTGAGGGGGAGAGAACGAAGAAAAGATATCCGTGTTCGCCGCAGAAAAGATCAAATAAATACAAAGAAAACAGCTGCTTAATATAAGATGCACTAACGTAGTGCACAAACAAATAAAAGGGTACGGTAGGAGATGGAGAATGAGACTAAAAAAGGAGAGAGAGGAAAGAAAGAGCAAAATTCGGCAACAGTAAGAACTAAAGGAAAATGCCAACCTGACTGGCTTAAGCATTGACCGCGCCAATACCACTGCAATGTGTATCCACCGCCGTGTGCCAATAACGTCAGCGAATGCAGCGAATGCCACTCTCACCAAATCGTCGATATCCAAATCGCCTTCTTTCTCTAGATCATCACCCGCAGTTTCGCTCTCTGCTGTGCATATGAGCAACGAATAGTCGATTAAACTCGGCTGCAAAGATCGTTAGTAGGATCAATGATTGGGACTTTCATCGAAGCTCATCGTTCACCCCATTTCATTCATTTGTAAAGACAATGGATCTTGTACACGTCGCGGTGGCCCTCATTTCTCAAGATGTTCGTCTTCTCCCCTCCCTCCCCCTTTATTTGGAGAAGTGAACGCTTCCCGAATGCACCCCGAATTGATAACAAGGTGATACCTTGGAAGGTGATCACTCAATAACAGAGGATGCCTTCCATCCAGCAGCAGAAAATGCACCAACTGCGATCGATTTCTACTGAGGGAAGCAAAAACAACGAAATTTTTGTGTCTTCTCGCATGACATCGTTTGTCAATCTGCAGCACTGTCTGTTGTTGAGCCTCATTGTTACACTAGATGAAATACAGTGCTTTCACGCAGACATGAAGCAGACAACGAGCTTAAGCACCGATCTTCTGCCTCGTGAAATAGCATTTAACTTAATTTGCATAGCACAAGCCATCGGAAATGTTACGTTTCGCCGACTTAATGAGGGAGGAACAATTTACAAGGGGAAAAATCTTCAGCATTCCATATCGCATAACGGCGTAGCGTAAATGTTGAGTGATCATTCATGGACATTCGTGCCAAGATCAAGCTCTCATAAATAAAAACGTTTCCAACTAATCCATAAATCAATACAAAGCTCCTGGTAATGAAAGTTCAGAAAAGTGTTACAGCCAATTCATGCACACGTTGCATTTACAAGGTAGACTACCAAGATGTTGGTTCCATTTTCGTTACACATGATCATGCCAAACGTGAACATGTGATCGTTAAAGATTTAAGGTTGAAAGGTGACGGCAGCATTCTGCATTCAGTACGTGAAAAGTACAATCCATTTCTAAATCAGACCAACGAACTGCGTTAATAAAGGAGAGCCATAAACAAAGCGTACCAGGAATGGATCTGTTCGTAATGCTGGAAGACTCGGTGAAACGCACAAATATGTCCACGCACATGCGTAGTATCCAGATGCCAAACATTGTCACTTCCATCAAAACATTTTGAAGAATCGTCGAATGCCCCCGTGGCACGAAGAGCTGTGCATAAATTGTCCCATTTGATCTGCAAAAAAAAGGACAAAAGTTTCGCACAATTGTCACTTCGACCAAAAATTGCTATTCAAAGCCAAATGAAATGTAATTCGACGTTTTTCACGTAATACAAAGTCTTGGTTCAATAGTTCATTTAACGGGCAAGTGCTAGAGATAGCCATACGAACTATGCAGTTCTGTTAAAAAAAAAGCTGTCATGTTCATCAGTGGATTTCTGCATAGTTTCTGACATCGAGAGAAAGCAGCAGTGACATTAGGCAGAGATAACTTCCAACACGCGGGAGCATCATATGCACTTTGGTTACTTGAATCAGTAAATTAAGTTTCCCGATGGAACCAAGAAATGGGTCAGAACAAATCGACGAACCACCGCAGTTGCTGTCGTTCCGGTTTTCTGAAGATGGAAGGACCATCCGGAGAAATATACTTGGAAAGGATAAAGTACTGAGATGCCTTACCCCAAACTTCAGAAAACATATGGCGAAGAAGCTAAATAACAAGAGTTAATGCGAACATGTCAACTCAACGTACATAGCCGCTACGTATCGCCTACTTAGATAACATGCCAATTGATCATCAGGAGTGATAAGATCATTTTTACAGTAACAATATGATCGCCTAGAAACCCAACTGATAAGAGAAAGAATTCGTCGCATATTGATCTGCAATTTGCAATCCCCGCATCTCAAAATGTTTAGACCAAAAACGCATAAAACAGCAAAATCATATAACGCAGGAGAAACCAAATGAAACAATGAAAAAGAAAGTTCGATTAGCATTGATCACACCTGAAAAAATCACACACTATTTGGACTTCACAGTGCTGGTTTTAAGCCAAATGTGCTCAGACATAAAAACAACGACGAAAACTTACGTGGCAACAGTGAGTCCATTAAGCGGTCGGAAAACATACTCGCCATGGCCCACTCCGCCAAGATCCGCAGAAACAGGAGAGAGGGAAGGGATCAGCAAGCAAGCGAACCCTTCCAGAGACATATTGAATCCCACGAACATGACTGCGCGCAACACGATGACCATGTGGTGTCATCATCGACACTAGTGCCTTCACCCTACAATAACCGCGTAAGGTGCGACGCCGAGCAATAAAACCAATAATGAAAAAATCCCTTCATTCGTCCACCCCTCGGCCTCACTCGGACCCCACAGTATCACACGCGAACAACCACCACTTGCGAGTAAACACGAAACGAATGACTAGAGATGGCAGCAACGGTCTTTATATACCCTATTCTTAGCACAAAATCGATATTTGTAAGAGGCATGGTCACAATCGAGCTGACCTACGTTCTTAAACGATTTGCTCTACGATCAACAACGTTACTGTAACCGTTTGGAGGCATCTACAATGATCTATCCACTGAGAATTGATATTTCTATTGCGATCGTCTAGGCATCGCCCGCGCAAATGGCTCCACACGACTGTCGCGTGCAGCCCTCGGTAACGGGAACGTATTGTAAACTAGTGCACCCACTTCTTCATTGCAATCCATTGCAAAACATTCAAGCATGAATTACATACAGATCAAAAGATTCTAACGTCCAAAATGACAACAGTAGGCTTGAAGCCGATGGAGATTACTCATCAGAAAACGATCGTAGAAAATTTAAACATAAGTATCTAGCAACTCTCAGGCAGATTATTGTTGAAGGAATCAACATTAAAAGCGAAGGCAATCGAAATGATCACAAGGGAAGGGGGTGCTGGGATGAATAAATTAACAATTGAATGTTGCAAAATCACAGCAAATCCGAACTATGCAGAATTCGATAAATCTATGCAGCAAACAGCAAATATCACAAATTGTACTCATCACTCATTTCTATAAATATATATTTTCTACTAAAAGTATACACAACCATTATTCATAAACAATGGGAATCATTCATAAACATAAATAAGCATGGGAACCACTTCAAGAAGATTTTTAAACTGTTAAAACTTAGCAGCTCTATTCAATGCATCAGAGATCGACGAGCGTAAAAAAATGTTCTATCAAAAAAAAAAAATTTTATTATTTTCAATTAACTGAACCTTCAGATACTTGAATGAAGACCATAATTGTGTCACCGAAATATTCTTATAAAGTTTTCATTCACAAACAGGGAAAGAAAACGACTTAATGAGGAACTGCTAGGACTTAATGCCTCCCATCTAATTTGGCCCTTTATTTCGTCAATATAACCCTTTTCCCGCCTACCTTGACCCCTTACTTCATCAATACAGCCCTCCTCCCACCTAGTTTGAAATCAACTATAACTTTTCACAAGAGGACAGAAACTCGGAAAGGCAGCGTTCTTAGGCTAGCTGCCTGAGGTGTTCAGAAGACGAAAAACAGGACAGACAGCTGTGGCGCTAGAATTGAAGTACTTCTCTCTATTATTAATATCTAGTTTAAAATATAAGAAGACGATGAAAGGAAAAAGTTCGTCACACCTATGTCGAAGTCAGTTAGAGATATCTTTGAAAGGGGACACAAAACAGCTTCAATAGTTTTGAAAAAAAAGAAAATTAATATCAGTTGCCGAACGCACTTGTGGGGGGCCCTTAAACGAAAAACTACTATCTTAATGAATAATCAGAAAGTTGGGTGAGGAGATGGAAAGTGGCATGAAAGCTAATTTCCTTCCAAAGGGTTCGACAATGTCGTTGAAGTTATTCATGAAATTTTTGTCATAGAGAGATCGACATAAAAATTAACATCCGAAAATTTGGCTTTCTATTGCTATACTTCCCTTATATGATTACAGTTTTGCTAAAGACGAAGCGCATTCAATTATCAATAATTATACCCAATGATTTTCTTCGGCCATTTGCATCATTCTTAGCCACATCGTCTATTTACTGTAGCAAGATTCAAACGTTGTCATCAACCTAAGCAAGAATTCCGTTCGATAAGCAGAGTGAAACTCGAAATAAATAAATCATAAATGACCCAAGAAAAAATCAGTGCGCCTCAAGTAACATCAATACGAAATTGTCCCTCATATGGCAACATTCAAATAATTCACTGGAAAAACTTAGCAACATCGCAATTCGAAATACCAAAATTCAAATTATTCGAAGCAAACAGAAAGTTAATTTCCTGATTGCAAATCTCTCTTTCACTAAAAATTGGTTTTTCTGCCAAACAGAAATAAAACTTTTCAATAAAGCTGATTTCCATCCCCACTTTCTCTGCCCTCCTGCCCTTCTTCATACTCATTAAGGTAATAGTGTCGCATTACAATCCCCACAATTGCGCTCGGCAGCAACAGTCTGTGATTCTCTTCTTCAAGTACCGCTAATAACGACAAAGTCTGCTCTAGTGCAAGCAATAGTCTAACGACTTACTAAACAGCAGGGGCGACGACGCATTGCTTCGGTTTCCAGTCGAAGGCGACGTTGTAGGCAGAAAGGAGGTGAGTGGCCAATGCGACCGTGTTCTTGTCAGGGGCGGCGGTGAACGGTTCCTGTATCCTCCTTCTCGGTGTGCCCGATGTGCACTCTTTGGCTAGCATAGCCGTCAGCCACCCACATGCCGCTCGCGGCCGATGAGTACCGAAAAAAGACATCTTGAACAACTTGAAAGACATTACTGCAACCAAGAAAAGCATTGAGCAAATGGCAGAGGCGCAGAGCATAGGTGACTATATCGATACGATCACATGGCAAACAGCCAAGAAACACTTCATTCCAAATTTTTCAACTGTCAAAACTTAGCAGCTCCATTCAATTCGTCAGAGATCGACGAGCGTAAAAATATAGTTGCATTGAAAAAAGTGTTTTTATTATTTTTAATTAATTGAACCTTAAGATATTTGAATGAAGACCATAATTATGTCACCGAAAATGTTCTTACAAAGTTTTCATTCACAAAGAGGGAAAGAAAACGACCTAATGAGGAAGTGTTAAAACTTAATGCCTCATACCTAGTTATGCTTCACTCAATGTGCATCAACAACAGTGCATACAGAGAATAAGACGAAATATTATCATTTCTGCTTGAAAGTTCACCTTTGTGACCATACTGCAGATAATATGAAGCTGTGGCATAATGTTTTAGCAATACGTTCAGAAATGAATGCTCTTCTTAGCAAAGTGAGATTCTCGTTGTTTTGTGCATAGCGTATCAACATTACATAAGAATAGCATGCTGCCCGTTGTCTAAAGTTACCAATAAGAATAGTAGTATCGTTGAAGTACCTCTTTTCTTTAGGTGTAAAAATGTTTTAAATCATAGTGGAAATGCTTACAGCAATTGCATGCAAACTTCTCAGAGGACATCAGAATCTGCAACTTTTTAAATGAAGTCCACCGGCTGAAACATGAAGGTATCCTCCCAAAACCTGCATCATAATAATTTCAGAATGCTTTTGGCCATAACTATTCCACATTTTACGCGTGTTCTCTCCCATTGATGTACTATTTTGCGCTATGCCAATGCAGATAATTATATGTAGTGTGCCTATATGTGCACTGAGAACGCTTATTATGGCCATGTCATGTCCGTGTGAATGTGTGCGGGTGTTTATCTGCCTAGAAGTTACGATTTAGAAACAGCAGAAATCAAAACATCGAAATCCGTTGGGCATAATGTACACCAAAGTCTCTTATATTAGCACCCAAGTTGATCAGAAAGCCTCAAAGGAAATTATAATCATTCAAATATTACCAAAAATATGCATGCATTCAGAAGCCGATTGAATTTCCACTTAGCACCAGTTGGATTGTAGAAACAATAGTCTTTTGCGGATGACTTGCAGGAGGCATCCGACTCACCCATAATATTGCATAAATTTTATTATTTACCTCTAATCTATGATTGCGGCTATTATGATGGGCGGAACTGCAAAAACCATATCATTTCTGCTCCTCTACCATAAACCTCCGTTCGATTTCCTTCATACCCAAATGTTTCTACTTCTTTGAATTCTAAGTGGAAATTCTTGTGCTTATGAGTTATGATGGGGGATGGGATGAAGGGGGTGAGAGTGAACGCTGTCTGCCTGCTTAAGTTGCTGAGGAATGCCACATTCCAATAGCAATGTTCCCAGAAGTGGCAACCATCAAATACAAAGTCAATAAGAAGACATTAAACGCAATATCGAATCACATTTCGATAAGATTTCTTTCTAGGATTTGCAGTTCCAAAGCTTTTATAAGGCTGAAAACAATGGCATCTCTGATGATGGCACTATCGACGCCCTTTTTTAGTGATGATTGTAGAGAACAACTATAAAGCCTAGAATGAGAAGGGCTACAAGGACGATAGATGTCTTGTGCTATGACGATCAAAAATAAACGTTCGAGATCATGTGCATAGAAGATTAGTTAGGAAAAAATGTGAAAGTACCTACGCGCAATGACGAAATCCTTAAGAGTGAGAAGTGATGTTCTGCGATAGCGGGCGTTCACTTGGTTCGAGTGTGCCCTCATAAACGGCGTGAATTCCAAAAGCTTCTGATTCGTCAACGAACATCACGGGTTCGAAGGTGGTCTTGAAGATCGGTTTGCTACCCGCTGCAAGCGTTTTGACCGATGAAAACATCGTTGAATATTCACCATAATCGACCTAAAAACAGCAAAACGTTACTTTGAATCTTAAAGACCATAAAGGTTCCGTCTACTTGGCAAACAAGCAATTCGATGAGCTATCAATGAACGGTTCTCAACAGGCCGATGTGATGTCCTATGAACAGCGGGAATGTAAACTGATTTGGAAGGCGTTCTCTACTATAAAATGTAGGCAGTATCATAAATTGAGGATGGCTACCTTTTTTGGATCACTTAATGTACTTATTGCACTATGCACAACGATCGATAGACGTATATACATCTCGATGCTTAAGAATAACTTGCTTTAAAAGGACAGAAACACAATAAATAAAGAAAATAATGTTATTTCTAGCTGTTACTCTGTAGGGATATTCGGTATTTGGTTGCAAGTTGTCAACGCTATCTTCAGTTGTTGGACTGAGACCAACCTCCATCCATTCTCGCTCATCCGGTTTGTAAATGAACCAATTTGAGAAATCAGGCTCAAACGCCGGCATTTACAGTGAATAGCTTAATGCAGGAAAACTATGATCCTAGAAATTGAAAAACTTGAGGAGTCGTCAAAGAATAATAAAACAGCAACAAAATATTCGATGCAAGTCTACCTACCGCAGAAAGAGTCGAATATACGGGCCAAATACTCTTTTTGCGACTTGAAGGATTTGAACTGTCTGATGTCCTCGAGAGTGTGAAGTGATGTTCTGCCGTAGCGGGCGTTCAGCCTCGGCAAAGAGACAAATTGCTGCAGCTCTGGGTCGCAATCTGGCATTTAGAGCATCATCTAATTGTTCTAATCCAAAACGTTCGGTATATAATATGCAGCAAATAGGTTATTGAAGGGGATAAATGAAGGAAAAAACAGAAGATGGAAGAAACAATATTTTTGAAGTCAACGTGATCAGCTCAATCGCGTTCGTTTATTCTCGTCGGCTTAACGTTTAATTCACAAAGGAATTAATTTTCATTTTCAATATGCGTATCTTCAAATCTTTATATCACTAAAAAGCGAAAAAAAAGAGTGCATATTCGTTCGCACACGGAAATACGCATCAACGAGCACAAATCACTGTCAATGTTAGCAAATTTCACATCGCAAATTTACATCGCTTCGCAAACAATAAAAGCTGCCAGCAGTAAGCGCTCTTCTGTTTGTCCATCTGTTCTGTTTCTATGAATTTATATGCGCTCTCATAACTGTCATCTACTTACGAAAACTTATCGCTGCCCTATACTGATTACTACTATAGTGTTACTTTTCATTAGACCTATTCAGAATAAACTTCATCGCATCAATTCAGCACCTTTGGGCTCATTCACTTCGCAATTCACATCAGTGTCCTTCTTCATCTCTAAAATGCTTTTACAACAAAGTATATAAAAAAACTCTTCTTAAAAATACTGTCACATATCTGACCAAATTAAAACACCACTTTAATGAATTTCTTATGAAGATGCACCTCCATCTCTGTGCAGTCAATGTACAGCAATAAGTTCGATGGAAAAACTTACATTTCTTCGATGAGACACATTTGATTGTCCAAATCGAATGCTTCATGCAAAGTGAGTAACTTTTCATGATGCAGTTGGTTCACGATGTTGATCTCATACACAATGACCTCTTTCTTGACACCCGCTCGCATTTGCACCATTTTGTCTGTTGCTTTCTCTATTGCGCGATCCACTGGGCCGTATGCTTCTCGTCCTTGCTTCTCGCATATTATGTACTGCAATGAAAATTTCTCTAAAATACCTGTCTCTGTAAAGGGGGCCATGGGGAATGAAATCTTTCAATGTGGCAGCTGCTTTCAAGTTTGTTCTAATCATGCCCTATCGCAATTGTAAAAAGACTCCAAGCAGCCTAACATTAACGAATCATCATAAGTAACAGCGTGCCTTCAGTGAGTTCTCAATTCTTCCCATAACAAGTTTCGATGAAGAAATATAAAAACTAAAGCCTGTGCCGCTTAGATCCAAAAACTTTCTTTTTAAATTCCTTATTTTAGGCAATGAGGGGAGAAAAAACAGCCCCTCGTGAGTAAAAGTAAACGTGGGGGAAAGGAGAGGAAAAGGTTATGGAACTGATAGTTTAAAACTTTTGAATGCATTGAAAAAAGCATCGACATTAGTGAACAAAACGCTTTACAGGCAGTGAGAATAGCTGCATGCTCTATTCCCTTACACGCATTCCTCCTCATACTAACCCACAAGGACGAGCCTGAAATGCGCCGACATTGAAAATGCATTCATAAACCTTTAAATAAGACTTTTGCTGACCGGTTTTTTAAAACAAAATTTAGAAGCCTTGTAGTTTAGACCATCGAAGCGGGTACCACTGTTGAAATTTCGATTAGCTTGTGAAAGTATTACCCCTTGAAACCCCATCACGATTGGACGTTAGCTCCTATGTAGAAGGTATACTCCGCGTCTCCCCTTTCCTTCTCATCGTAAAACATCAAATGCATCTTCTTCAAGCATCCCCTCTCGCTCTACACTTTTATAAGCACTGCTCAAAGCTAACCTTCGCTTCAAGATCGTTCGGTAACCTGTTGACATCGGTAGTTCTGTATTCTGAAGGTTTATGTCGGTCACAAGACGATCATAGTCGATAGGGCAGCGTACCTTCCCGGCCGAAGTCCTGCCCTTTGGTGGAGGTCGACGATCGATCTTGTCATGTCGGGCATAAATACCTGCAAATAGTTAACCATTAAAGGATTGAAAACCACAGTCTCTGCATCAGAAGGTTTTCGTTTTCCCTGCGCCCTGTGACTATAAAAATCATCCTCGGTGCAATAAATGCCCTTGATTGATTCCCTACATAGGTTCCAGTTATGTTGCTGCATATAGAAAAACCCGATAATATGAACTTATTCTTCGAGCGCAGATCTATGCTCTAGTTGTGTTGATTGAAAATGAGAAGCGAAAAAGAACTCATGATGCATATGAATAGACGAACACAGTCAAAATGGCAAACAGAAAGCATTGTCTACGATATCCAAAGGATTGTCTAATCTAATGCTGTCAACGATATGCTCATATATGCGTCTTCATTATTTTCACACTACATTAAATAAAGTCTGAATCGGTCACCTATTTCTGCACATAACTATAAATACTGGAAAACTGGAAGGTTTCATGAAGATGAGCATGTGTCCAAGCGGGTTTCTTTCATTGAGTGCACATATTCATACAAAACCAAACGAGTTTGAAGTGCACATCTCCTATTCAGCAATACCGATTTCACTCACATCAACAATCCTTCACATCGTTATCGCAAGGAAATGAGCACATTTTCCACTACTCTACGTTCTTTTAATCGCTGAGTGCTTACACTGAACGATGACAGTGCATCGAGTTTCAACGGTTCCAAACAAAGATATTGTCGTTGATGCTCCTTATATGCCTCATAGATCTTCGAGAAGGCGACGCGATCGTGGAATTAGGTCCTAAAAGTACGGCCTCCAGTGAGCAATTTCCCATTCAAATACCATTCGACAAACGGTTTCAGATTACCGTCATCTTCCACTTCTAACAGCTCGCGATTTCCTATAACAGTTCTATTCAGTATGAAGTAGATGATGATCATACCCGTGATGAAGCAACAACGAGGCTCAAATGAACATCAAAAGAGGGGAAGAGCGCCTCAAAGAACCTAGTATAGTAAGTCTTTGATTCGTCTGAACCAAAAAATTTCATAAACACCCAACAAATGGTGATAAAAATATGCGCAATCAGCCAGTTATACATAATCCCAACCTGCGCTTCATAACAATTTAAAAAGGATGTGTTTTCCCGAACTGACCGTCTGCAAAATGCAATCCGATTTTTGCAGAAATCGGCAAATTTTAGATCTTTTAAAATTCATCACCCATTTCAACATTAATCGATGAATCTGAAGGTTGCTAAAGAGGCGGATCATTGGTTTAAGTCAATAACGTGAAAAACAGCGACCCTAAGTTCAATATTTCCAAATAGTACAAACAGAAACATACGCAGAGACATGAGATTCGGCTTATCCAATATTTCTAGACGCCACCTCAAAACGCAATACCCGGAAGGATTCAACAGCTTGCTTGTCAACCACTATCTTATGGGAACAAATCAAGAAACGAGGAAAATGTTAGAACGTTGAATCGCACCACTTCTCAACACGGAAACCATCTTCATAGTATCACCTTCAAAGGCAGTCGCATCATTGAGTGGCCTTGTTATCACTGCTGGTCTGAGTTCTTCTTGGACAGCTGTAGCAGAAGGCGAACGGCTGTGAGTGGTGGATTTTGTTGGTGAACGCGGACTTTCATCCGTACCTAGAAAATTCATCAGTGAAATTAAAAATTTTTCTTTATTATGAAAATTGAAAATGACATTCCAAGAGATCACTTCATGGTGATAAATCAAGACAGCAATTGCAGTAATTCAGGAGCAAGTGGTGAACGGCCTTCAAAAAAGGGAGGAAAGGGAACTAAGAAGGAATAGTTTTTAATACAAAACTTCTAAATTTGCAATCCCTACAGTATCCCCATAATGCTCTTTCCCGATATGAAGAGATCACTTCTGATGGTTAAGTACCACTACTGGAGAAATAGTAACAAAAAATAAATAAAAAAGGAGTCTTTGTTATAACAGTACAGTGGAATATATCATTATATCTATACCTTCGCCATTGTTCATTCTAAAGGGAAGGGGATATCCAACGTTAATTAAAACTCAGATTGTTATGAGATGAAGAACGCACCGATAATTTTAACGATGCAATTTGTGGAGTCCTTTCTAGAGGGATTGACCGCTTCGCATTGAATATTCTCCTGCATCTTCATGCACAATGTTCATTATGTTCAATATTGACACTCCTGAAATTTAACAATATGCTGATATCGTGCGACTAGACAGAGTTGCGTATGTGAACTGCTGCATGCGAGACAAATAATTCGATAACGCCCCTCAAGAACCATCTCTCCTCATGTCTCGTCCGTCCCCATCTCCTCTACCATTTCAGTGCTTCAATGCGCATAATGCAACCAGAAGGACTCAGAGTGCCGAAAAGCGATCATCAGAATTGCGTTCATGATCGTAGACAGGCATCACTTGACGGCGTTTCATTTAAAAACTCTGTATTGATTATTCATGTATACCTTTTCTATCGGTATATTGTACATTCTGTTTTCGAGAAGCAACTTCAAGCCATCCTTGTACCAGGTAAGTGTGGGCGCCGGCGTTCTGACAATTCTGCATTCAAGGAGGTGCAAATTTGTATATTGGTCGATGCGAATTGGCCAACTCTCAGATTCGTGATGTTGACAATTCCACTGCTTGGCCTGCCCGTTATCGGGAACGATATTTATGGAAAATCAATTGCGTTGACTTCACGCTGAAGCTAAAAAAAAACATTAGAATCATTGAGATTGGGGATTCTTGTATGAGATTTCATGATTTCTACTAGCCATCAGTTTTTGTAACATTCCTTAAAACAGACCTCCGCCTTAACAGTTTCGTCAATTAACGATACATCCTAAGAGTGACGTCGAAGAGAGATCGTTCTAGAGTGTCTTAATGGCAAGGATTCAATTTTAAACAATTTCACTATTTCGCATCACCTCAAAAACACCCGGCTGGTTGAAAAATTTCATAGAGAAATGGCAGAAAGTTTGGAAATATTTTTCAAGTAATAATGCCGTTGCATAATGCACCAATGAATGCTAACGTTTCGATCAACAAGCGATTAGAATTTTGTGACGACATTCCAATATGAATGAACACAACGAAAATATTTCAGTTGCAAATTCCGAAAGGGTATAATCACCTAATGAAGCGTAAATCTAATGTTACTCATCGAAGAAAGCGTTGCTCGATGGGTTCTCGAACATCGAACGCAATCGAGCCACGCTTACAGGTCCCTATAATCATTGAGGCACGGCAAACTCATATAATATTTCGGTGGGATCATTAGCAACAATCTCTAATAAATAAACGTACTGACTGATGGTTAGTTTGTTTGTTTCGTTCTCACAAATTACCACTAACTTACAGCACTCAAAACATCACCAGAATTACATTGAGACGAAAGCATCGGAATAAATCCTCGACATAATCTAATGTAAAAGAATGCTCAAATATTCATATGATCGCCGATGAATCAATAATTGATAATTTTGGGATCACAAGGGAATACCGATCACTTCGCAGCAACAGGCGGGTGATCAAGTCCTTTGAGAGTCATATCGTTTCCTGATCTATCCGCATATCTTTTCATCACTGAATTCGTCTAAACTAAACAGATAGTTACTACTCTCTAAACTGCATTCCCTATTAATGTGCTGACTATAACTGCAATGAACTATGCAAACACTTCAGCAAACAACCGTTTCAAATGATATCGCTTAATAAGGCAACAGGTCAGCAAGCAATCCCCGCAACTAACTAATGATGACCCATCCAATAAACATTGTAAAGAATTTGCCGCGTAACAAAACGCAACACGAATCCCCCAATAACCTCAATACACTCAATTATTATTTCTGAATCGCTCATCGAATGAAAGGGCGAATTATTTTGCTTTTTTTTTGCCTATTATTGAGGTACTCAATCATGGAACCACGGAACTTCGTCCATACAGTCAGTATTAGTAGTGATATTAGTAGTAGTAGTAGTAATGACAGCGTTAGTAACAGTCATTTATTCACATGAAAATACAGAAAACTTCTCCGAAGCTGTGGAATACAATGCAAAAGAAACATATAAAGGCAAAATAAGGCAACGCGACACTTTATATATATATATATATATATATATATATATATATATATCATAACACTGCAAAGCAAATCAATTTGTGAAAAATAAGTGATAAAACAAAGTAAGAGGGAAGCAAATGAAGGGACTAATTATACTCATATACTACAATATACTCATATACTACAATAACAGCTCAATGAAAAAAGAAGACTATCTACTCGCCAAATAGGAAGATGTGGTGCCGATTAAAAAAAATGCTAGCAGTGTTATATTCCTCCCTTTCCTCCACATTCCTTACTAAAAATACCTTTCATCCTTTCCAAGCTCAAGTACCGACCTATTACAAGCATGTTTTCACTGATCCTGTCAACTCGTGCAAAGAAAAAGAATAAAAATATTGATTTTTAGTGGAGAAACCCGTGGAAATCGTGGTAAATATCGATTGAACGCTGGATAACTAGGTACTGAATAACTGCAATAGTGAATATCTGTGAAAAAAATCCCGACACTAGTGGGGAAGAGGTAAGATTTAATAACACAGATCAATCAGATATGAAAAGCATGTAGATGTTAGGAATACAAAAGAAGCTGCGATAAAACATAGATTAGAACATAGTGGCCCCGCAAAACAGTAAACAAAAGAACTAATGACATGAGCTCATTTGTGAACCCCGAGACCGCTCACTTCAAAAATGCAAAACATCGGATTACACTTACTATTTACCAAGCAAAGTCGCAGGCCGATAATCGGTCCTTAATCGCAAAAGTGCAGTTGTCTTTTAAGTCCCCAATCGACACAGTTGTCCTCGACAGTCACGTCCAGTTTGTACCACCTCGTTCGTGTCGATGACTCTCTCCCGTCCATTGGAGAGGTGTAGCCGTTAGTCGCCTTCACAGGGACGCCACGCTTGCGCAGTTTGTTTGCGGCCTGAATAATGGATAGAACTATCACCTCTGTGGAGTTACGTGCAATCGTATGTCAAGCGAAAATCCGGGAACACCTCTCACGCTTTCGATATCAATTAAGCATAATTTGCTCAAAGATTAAATCAAGGGTACAATTTTCCTCTGTTCTTTTGAAGCAGATATTATCAAAACCGAGACACTGGAAAAAAATATGCATGGACACAGAATAGAAGGCAGTTCCTGCCACTTCCACTAAAACTTTTGACATCTCCATTACTTACAATAGACAAATTTCGAGAAATTCCCCAAATCTTAAGGCAGTAAGTAAAGGCTCAAAGCAAACATCTTTCCCTCTCCAACAAATCACATTCCGAGACATTTTTAACTGCATATAACGACTAAAAGTTTTATTTTTAACCACAAAATTATGTTTTATTTTGTGCTTCACTAAACTCGACTGCCTCGTTTACAGCGTTTCTTTATTCTCAGCAAATTTATTTGCTACCGATAATCACTCTAAAAGCCGAGTCTTCTACTTATCAAAGATGAGCGAATTGATCTATCATCTATAGAAAAACTATTAATATCTGTGATGAAAAGTAAGACCGAGAGGTAGGCAGAAAAAACTCAAAAATAAAAAATTTTCGACCGTCGAAATGAAAAAGTTCACATCTTTCAATGGATCGTTTAGTATTTCAAACAATTACTTAAGGCGCAAGTTTCTCACAATAGCGGAAATCAGTTACAATTTATAGACAACAAAATTTCAATGAAATCCTCATCAACTTAATAGATCCTCAATAAAATTTTCTTTTTTTTTTGATAAATCGAACCCAAACGTACCAAAAATTCTGCCCATTTAATGGAAACTAGGTAAACGGCGCGTGACCGTTTTCAATCATAATAGCACGTTCAGAGGAAGAAATTTGCAAGTACCAAACCCGATATTCTAAGCAAATGGACTAACGTACGGTATTGGAACTGTGAAAACTGGGAACCACATCAATGGAACAGACGAAAAGATAGAAAGATGTAAATATGTATGAGAATAAAATTAAATAGAAATGTAAATATAAATAAATGTGAGCATAAAAACTAACAGAAAGGAAGACACGTTTAGCGCTAGGTGAAGTCGTCTGGAAACATACCCGTCGGCAGTCTTCGACATCATTCGGCGAGTTCTCATATCTGCAAACGAGATGCTTTAACATCACTTTCTAGCAATAACTGCTTCAACATAGTGAATAAATTAATCGGTATCTGAAACATTCCACTCACAATTAGTTCGATAATGTGGCTAACTCTCCAAATCTATTCAGGTACAACAGTGCTACGTACCACGACTGTATGCAAAGAGATCTTCGAAAGTGTGAATGTCGCTAAAACTGTCATGTGATATATACTTCTTCCGGCATATATTATAAAAATTTAACCCATTCTATCAACAAATATAAAACAAACGCTTTTTCGTTTACTATGACAACGAAACAATTTCATAAACAACTACTAATAACGTATAACAATGAATCGGTGCTACACAATTTCATGGTTAACTAATTAAGTTATGAAAAGTCGGCGAGATTTGCGATAATACAGAATGCTCACTCACCATATAGGTAGACGCCATTGTAACGACCACCAACGTGTTGTTTTCTGATGAGCGATGTTCCACCGAATGTGTCTTTCCCCTTGTTGCGAAACTGACGCAGAGATTCGTGCCTAAAGTAAACTCTTACGTAATCATTCAAGTCTATCAACCGATTATTAAGACATAAATTCATTCCTATTGCAAATATTGGTAGAAAACTGCATTAAAAACAGTTGATATGCCCGGAAAATAAAACACAACAGATGTTGCGTGGAATTCCTCCTTCATCATCGCAGACAAACGGCATTCGTTCATCAGACGAATTAAAAAGGCTTCGTTGGAGAAAGAATATCGGAAGCACTTCCGTGCGAACATGAAGCCATAAAAACGACAAAGAAATGTCCTCTGATGTATGAAGCCGAACTTCCGCCTGCATCCAACGGTTTCCCATCAATATGTTACAAACACTATTATAGGCGCTCGATGCCTCCATAAAAGACAAACGATATGAAAACAGTCGCCGAAGCAACAAAAGATAAAAGGTTCGGAAAGCAATGGGATACTAACGTCAGGATCCGGATGCAAAGTGATTCCTGAGGAGATAACTTACACCTGTAGGTCACATTGCTTGATGCTGAGGTACACAAACATCGTCGTCGGACTGTGGAAATATCAGAATCGGACCGACGAGGAGGGATTAGAGTCGGTGGAAACAACAAAAAAATATTCAAATCAAATAGTTGGGTCATAGAGATACAAAACAATATGTAAATACTGCAAATGCTTTCGAAAAAACAATAACTTGGCAATGAGACAAAAATTTGAATTCCCGCTTCAGAAGAATTCGTTGCAGGACTCGTCGTTATGTACTACCCCCTTCCCCCCCCCCCGCCCCCAAAATAGGAGTCATAATGAGGGATAAAGAAAAATGAAAGAAAAATATCAACAAGAATAAAATATCAACGATATGCGTTAATCGGCAAATCACTTTCCATCCACGCCTATCCGCCAATACTATTTATCCGATACGTAACCTCTGTACCAGCTACACAGTAGCAATCATAAAACGGCTTCTGCGATTCATTCAGGTTACCATTCAGGTCACCGATTCATTCAAGTTCTATATTCTACGGTGTTTCCTTATTGCGTATATCGTGGACGTATATCGTGGACGTCATCATAAACAGCCCCCTCAAGGTAAAATTTCCTTTCCCTTGAAAAATTTCAGATCCACTACGTACATTTGCACGGAGAAGAGTGAAAATTTTTCGAGGATCTTCGAAATTAACTAACTAACAACTGATCTCTACGAAGTACGGCAACAAGTGAAACTATAAAGCACCCATAACAGATCCGTAAAGCTAAATATGCACTGTTCCGTGAAATAAGCTAAACAATCCCGTGAAGCTTGCCAACACAAAAAGGAAAACGAGAACATGTGTTAAAAGAAGAAGCTGTTACCGAATCATTCTCAAAAAATTTTTGACCACAAAACTATTTCGTCCATATTTTCCCTCTTGCGTGGCGAAGCAAAACACCACATGGAAAAAAGAGAAGCACATTTCGCGATTTCTCGTAAAATACTTTCGGTGTGAAATACTTTTTGCAAGGTGAACAATGAAGAAAGCACAAAGGCAAAACCCACTCTGCGACGAGTTCATTGAAGCGTTCGTATAGAAGTCGGGATTGATCGGGATTCACATCCTTCCACACGTCGATGTCGCACAGAACGTCTTCCCGATTATTGTATGTTGTTTGCAAGTCGAGCAGGACAGTCGAGAAGGACACGTCGATGTATGTTGGGTAGTGATGGAGTGTCCCGATTTCTTCTTCGATTTGCACTGCCAATGTCTGAAAGTTGATAGAGAATATGTTTGGCAGCCATATTCCAATTTTGCATAAAACAAAGAAAATTTGCAAACAGCCCAAGAAAATGACATGGAGCAGGCAGAAAAGCATTAAGAAAACAGAAGAGAGCAGGCAGAAAAGCATTAAGAAAACAGAAAACCACTTGTTATTGAGAAGAGAAAACATGGGCAAAAGCTTGTTTCGAAAATCTGCCCAATCAAATCGGCAATCGGAAAAATTTAAGCACTCGAACTAAGAGAAATGCTGAAGTGCAATAATTCCGGAAGCATCACCTATTTCCACTAACAGCTAAGTTTCTGCCAATGTAAACTTTTGTTTAGCGGTGCATTGGCACTGCTGAACAACAGCAATGGTCGTTTCCAATGATGGCTTCCCTGCATTGCATAGCTTCCAACATAGTATTTTAATAGCAGATGTGCTGTTATCGTATTAAACAGCTCATCGGTCACCTACAATAATTACTCCATCTTTTGCGTTCACCGACCACTTACAGCGTCCGCGCAATATTTTTTTGTGGTTCCCGCAATGGATGCATTCTGTTTTTCATCTGCTCCCTTACCTCCGTAGCGATAACGCTTACTTATCGGGTCGTTCAAACCTTTGAAAGCAAAATTTAAGAGCGCCAAACCCCACCGATGGAACATCAAAAGTCACAAAAACTTTCAGATTTCTGGACCTAATGCTAGTGCATCTCTAACACGAACCGGTTCTCTAGTTCCATAGTTGGTCTCGATCTATTCACATTCCTTTACAATCATATTTGCTTGTTGGGCATCTACATCTAGCACTCGCAATATGTGAGAGGAGTGGTACCGTTCAGCGTTGCCAAGGTAAACAACACAAATAAATATGCAAAACAAACCAAGATAGGCAATTAGTACAGCACCGAACGAACACGCTGCGCCTGGTGCATGCGAGATGTATCCAGCAGGACACGAAGTGGGGTACTATGATCATGCGCCGATAGACCCAGCTGCAATACTATGTTAACGTGATGAGATTAGCTCAAATTACAAAACGCAATCCGCACCTCAGCCACACATTACATTCATTCCCGTTCCCCCTACCGCATAAAAACGATGCTCACGGAAAACGTTAGTTTAATCACCGCACCTTAAAAAATATTTTTCATTTTATCAGTGTAAGAGCGCACATACGGAAGCCATAAACTAGACAACTAATGTCCCTCTGCTTTCAGTGAAACTAAATTCGAATATAACACCTGGAAGCGAATGCAAATTAAATACAAATATAAACCAAGAAAATAAAAATTATAAATCATCAAAGGCGAAAGTGAACTATATGCTCACCTCTAGCGAGACGTATTTCGCATTTGATGGCTCATAACGCATGCTGATTGTTAGCACCTTGAATATATGTACAAATCCCAATAAGCTCGAACGCTTTGCAGGAATCTGTGCATCTTCAAGATTGTTTTCTTTGGTCGGCCGTTCTACCGATTCAGCAGGATGCTCTTCTGATGTTGGTAGCAGTTCACCTTCGAGAGAAAGCAGCATTGACATAACGCAGAGGTAACCGCCAACACGCCGGAACATCACACGCCTTTGTGACTCTCTCGCAGTACGCACAACAGGGACTACAAATAGATCTCTCTGTAGCTACTTGAATCAGTAAATTAAGTTTCCCGATGGAACCATGAAAGTGGCCAGAAGGGATCGACCAGCCACCGGAGTTGCAGTCGTTCCGGTTTTTTGAAGATGGAAGGACCATCCGGAGGAGTATACTTGGGGAGGAGAAAGTACTACTGAGATGTCTCACCGTAAACTTCAGAAGACGTATGGCAAACAAGCTAAATAACAAGAGTTAATACGAACATGTCAACTCAACGTACACAGCCGCTGTGTATCGCCTACTTAGACAACATGCCAATTGATCATCAGGGGTGATAAGAAGATCATTTTTACAGTCACAATGTGATCGCCTAGAAACCCAACTGATAAGAGAAAGAATTCATCGCATATTGATATGCAATTTGCAATCTCCGCATCTCAAAATGCTTGGACCAAAAACGCATAAAACAGCAAAATCATATAACGCAGCAGAAACCAAACGAAACAGTGAAAAAGCAAGTTCGATTAGCATCGAGCACATCTGAAAAAGTCACACACTATTTGGCTTTCACAATGCTGATTTTAAGCCAAATGTGTTCAGACATAAGAACAACGACGAAAACTTACGTGGCACAGCGAGTTCAATAATCGGTGGGAAAACACGCTCGCCATGTCCCACTCCCCAAGATCCGCAGAAACAGGAGAGAGGGGAGGGACCAGCAAGCAAGCGAACCCTTCCAGAGACATATCGAACTGCACGAACGACGATTCTGCGCAACACGATGATCACGTGGTGTCATCATCGACACTAGCGCCCTCACCCTACAATAATCGCGTAAGGTGCGATGCCGAGCAATAAAACCAATAATGAAAAAATCCCTTCATTCGTCCACTCCTCGGCCTCGCTCGGACCCCACAGTATCACACGCGAACAACCACCACTTGCGAGTAAACACGAAATGAATGACTAGAGAGGGCAGTAACGGTCTTTATATACCCTATTCTTAGCACAAAATCGATATTTGTATGAGGCATTCCATATTGCACACTGATACAGTCACAATCGAGCTGACCTACGTTCTTAAACGACTTGCTCTACGATCAACAACGTTACTGTAACCGTTTGGAGGCATCTACAATGTTCTATCCACTGAAAGTTGATATTTCTATTGCGATCGTCTAGGCTTCGCCCGCGCAAATGGCTCCACATGACTGTCACGTGCAGCCCTCGGTGGCGGGAACGTATTGTAAACTAGTGCACCCACTTCTTCATTGCAATCCATTGCAAGACGTTCAAGCATGAATTACATACAGATCAAAAGATTCTAACGTCCAAAATGACAACAGTAGGCTTGAAGCCGATGGAGATCACTCATCAGAAAACGATCGTAGAAAATTTAAACATAAGTATCTAGCAACTCTCAGGCAGATTATTGTTGAAGGAATCAACATTAAAAGCGAAGGCAATCGAAATGATCACAAGGGAAGGGGGTGCTCGGATGAATAAATTAACAATTGAATGTTGCAAGATCACAGCAAATCCGAACTATGCAGAATTCGATAAATCTATGCAACAAACAGCACACATCACAAATTGTACTCATCACTCACTTTCTATAAATACATTTTAAATTAAAAGTATACACAAGTATTATTCATAAACAATGGATGAAAGCAGAAGGATAATCAAATACACTATGATATCAATGGTATTTTACTAAGAAAGAAAATCTTTAAAGAAAGGATGCGATGTGGAAAATTTGCAAAGAAAAAAACAACAATAACACGGAAATGTTGAAAAGTCTTCCACTCACAACCCCAGAAAGGCCACATTGTTAAGTAGATACGACCTATCCTGTGAGTAGGTCGAAAAGCTCATTTCAACCGGAAAAACTGATAGATATCATAGAAATAAGGATTTCATACCTCCCTACACAAGTAACATAAAACTCGGTAGTTCCACAATCACTTTTCAAGCAGATAGAAAGATGAGGCCATATGTTCAGTGCCAAGTAATCCCAAATGCAATAATAAAGTGCCTAGAATCGAGAATGAACTAACCATCTTCGCACTGAAGTCACAAGCGATCGCAGTCTCACCGTTCGCCAACGAACATCCCTCCATTTTAAGTACTTTAGTATGCGCTGGAAGAGACTGCTTGTTGATCTTTGTGCACCGAGGCGTTTCTCCACGAATACACTCGTCCACCTTAATTGGAACTTTATATACTCTTATTTCTTACCGTATTCACTTGGGTATAGGCCTTTCCGGAATAGCTTGATTCCGGAAAGGTCTATACCCGAGATGAGTTCATTAATACAACTGAAACTGAAGAGGCGATAAGCCATTCAACTCTGCTGAATATAAGAAGTGGATAACGACTTTGCACTCTACTGGAGAATGAGAGTTGTGGCGTCTCTATTTTGCTAAGAGAAGGAGGGAAGAGAGTTCGGCTCCAACCGAGGGTGAAGGTGAAATCATACAATATCGGGGCCCCTATGGCAGATCCCAAAGTATACCTACTCATGGACCCCAGAAGTAAGGACGAGACTGTTTCAGTTCGGAGCTCTCAAGGTTTAGCAGTGGAGTCCCCTCGCCTGAAGCAAAATTAATACTTAGTAAAGCATTATTCGCTATAGTGACGACTATGTTTCGCTACGTTGCAGTATAAAAGATAGTACAAGAATGAAGAGCATAGCTGACTGCTTAGCTAAACATCCGGAACCCACTTTACTGCTACGATTCTGTTACCTTGGTGCACTCAATGTATGACAGGAGAAAAAACTCTCACCTGGCTCCGACTGATACATTCGTATCGACTGGGCGATTGCCACCAGTGATGGCTGTATCAACCACACTCGTATCCAGGCCTGGATTGTGTTGCTCGAGACGCTTTCCAGATCCGTATCTATAGCCTCTTGACGATCCTAGAGAATATATATTACTTGCTGCTTTTGTAGTAATCCAACAGTCTAATTCTAATCAGAACATTCCCAAGACAACCATTGAGCAAATGGCAGAGACGCAGAGCGTGAATGACTACGTTCACATAACCACATGGCAAACAGCCAAGAAACACTTCAATCCAAATTTTTAAACTCTCAAAACTTCGCAGCTCTATTCCACCAACAACAAAAACTGCGGCAATGCTGATAGGAGTCTAAAGACTTACTAAACAGCAGGAACGACGTTTTGCTTCGGTTGCCAGTCGAAAGCAACTGTAGGCAGAAAGGAGGTGGCTGGCCAATGCAACCGTGTTCTTGTCAGGGGCGAAACCAACATTTCCTCGGAATTTCTTTCACTCTTTTCTGTTGCCCAGCAATACATTTTCTTCAGTTTTCGTTCTAAAAGAGCGTGATATCTCAATCTTCCATTAAGGGCATTCAGACCTGATAAAAAAAAACAGTAAATCATCTGCTAATAAACTTGCTCTGTAGTATTTGTTTGACGACAACGCCCACTGAAATACTTGCCACTGGAAAATGATCTTGTAGACTCATCCCAGTCACCAGATCCCTGATCTATTGATCACCATAAACAGCACCTACCCGCAATGACGAAATCCTCGAGAGTGTGAAGTGATGTTCTGCCGTAGCAGGCGTTCAGCCTCGGCAAAAGAGACAAATTACTGCAGCTATGGGTTGCAATCTGGCATTTAGAGCATCACCTGATTGTTCTAATCCAAAACCTTCGGTGTATGATAAGCAGCAAATAGATTATTGAACGGGATGAATGAAGAAAAAAACAGAAGATGGAAGAAACAACATTTTCGAAGTCAACGTGATCAGCTCAATCGCGTTCGTTTATTATCGTCGGCTTAACGTTTATTCACAAAGGAATTAATTTTCATTTCCAATATGCGTATCTTCAAATCTTTATATCACTAAAAAGCGAAAAAAAGAGTGCATATTCGTTCGCACACGGAAATACGCATCAACGAGCACAAATCACTGTCAATGTTAGCAAATTTCACATCTCTTCGCAAACAATAAAGCTGCCGGCAGTAAGCGCTCTTCTGTTTTTCCATCTGTTCTGTTTCTACGAATTTATATACGGTCTCATAACTGTCATCTACTTACGAAAACTTATCGCTGCCCTATACTGATTACTACTATAATGTTACTTTTCATTCGACCCATTCAGAATAAACTTCATCGCATCAATTTAGCACCTTTGGGCTTATTCATTTCGCAATTCAGATCAGTGTCCTTCTTCATCTCTAAAATGCTTTTACAACAAAGTATATAAAAAACTCTTCTTATAAAATACTGCACGTATCTGACCAAATTAAAACACCACTTTAATGAATTTCTTATGAAGGTGCACCACCACCTCTGCGCAGTCAATACTACACAGAAATAAGTTCGATGGAAAAACTTACATTTGTTCGCTGAGACATATTTGATTGCCAAAATCGAATGCTTCATGCAAAGTGAGTAACTTTTCATGATGCAGTTGGTTCACGATGTTGATCTCATACACAACGACCTCTTTCTTGACACCCGCTCGCATTTGCACCATTTTGTCTGTTGCTTTCTCTATTGCGCGATCCACTGGGCCGTATGCTTCTCGTCCTTGCTTCTCGCATATTATGTACTGCAATGAAAATTTCTCTAAAATACCTGTCTCTATAAAGGGGGCCATGGGGAATGAAATTTCTCAATGTGGCAGCTGCTTTCAAGTTTGTTCTAATCATGCCCTATCGCAATTGTAAAAAGACTCCAAGCAGCCTAACATTAACGAATCATCATAAGTAACAGCGTGCCTTCAGTGAGTTCTCAATTCTTCCCATAACAAGTTTCGATGAAGAAATATAAAAACTAAAGCCTGTGCCGCTTAGATCCAAAAACTTTCTTTTTAAATTCCTTATTTTAGGCAATGAGGAGAGAAAAAACAGCCCCTCGTGAGTAAAAGTAAACGTGGGGGAAAGGAGAGGAAAAGGTTATGGAACTGATAGTTTAAAACTTTTGAATGCATTGAAAAAAGCATCGACATTAGTGAACAAAACGCTTTACAGGCAGTGAGAATAGCTGCATGCTCTATTCCCTTACACGCATTCCTCCTCATACTAACCCACAAGGACGAGCCTGAAATGCGCCGACATTGAAAATGCATTCATAAACCTTTAAATAAGACTTTTGCTGACCGGTTTTTTAAAACAAAATTTAGAAGCCTTGTAGTTTAGACCATCGAAGCGGGTACCACTGTTGAAATTTCGATTAGGTTGTGAAAGTATTACCCCTTGAAACCCATCACGATTGGACGTTAGCTCCTATGTAGAAGGTATACTCCGCGTCTCCCCTTTCCTTCTCATCGTAAAACATCAAATGCATCTTCTTCAAGCATCCCGTCTCGCTCTACACTTTTATAAGCACTGCTCAAAGCTAACCTTCGCTTCAAGACCTGTTGACATCGACAGTTCAGTATTCTGAAGGATTTATGTCGGTCACAAGACGACCATAATCGATAGGGCAGTACCTTCTCGGCGGAAGTGTAGTCCTTTGGTGGAGGTTCGACGACCGATCTTGTCATGTCGGGCACAAATACCTGAAAATAGTTAACCATTAAAAGATAACTTGCGTAGGATTGAAAACCGCAGGCTCTGCATCAGAAGGTTTTCGTTTTCCCTGCGCCCTGTGATTATAAAAATCATTCTCGTTGCAATAAATGCCTTTGATTCATTGCCTACATAGGTTCCAGTTATGTTGCTGCATATAGAAAAACCCGATAATATGAACTTATTCTTCGAGCGCAGATCTGTGCTCTAGCTGTGTTGATTGAAAATGAGAAGCGAAAAAGAACTCATGATGCATATGAATAGACGAACACAGTCAAAATGGCAAATAGAAAGCATTGTCTACGATATCCAAAGGATTGTCTAATCTAATGCTGTCAACGATATGCTCATATATGCGTCTTCATTATTTTCACACTACATTAAATAAAGTCTGAATCGGTCACCTATTTCTGCACATAACTATAAATACTCGAAAACTGGAAGGTTTCATGAAGATGAGCATGTGTCCAAGCGGGTTTCTTTCATTGAGTGCACACATTCATACAAAACCAAACGAGTTTGAAGTGCACGTCTCCTATTCAGCAATACCGATTTCACTCACATCAACAATCCTTCAAATCGTTATCGCAAGGAAATGAGCACATTTTCCACTACTCTACGTTCTTTTAATCGCTGAGTGCTTACGCTGAACGATGACAGTGCATCGAGTTCGACGGTTCCAAACAAAGATATTGTCGTTGATGCTCCTTATATGCCTCATAGATCTTCGAGAAGGCGACGCGACCGTCGAATTAGGTCCTAAGAGTACGGCTTTCAGCGACTAATTTCCCATTCAAATACCATTCGACAAACGGTTTCAGATTACCGTCATCTTCCACTTCTAACAGCTCGCGATTTCCTATAACAATTCTATTCAGTATGAAGTAGATGATGATCATTCCCGTGATGAAGCAACAACGAGGCTCAAATGAACATCAAAAGAGGGGAAGAGCGCCCCAAAGAAGCTAGTATAGTAAGTCTTTGATTCGTCTGAACCAAAAAATTTCATAAACACCCAACAAATGGTGATAAAAATATGCGCAATCAGCCAGTTATACATAAACCCAACCTGTGCTTCATAACAATTTAAAAAGGATCTGTTTTCCCGAACTGACCGTCTGCAAAATGCAATCAGATTTTTGCAGAAATCGGTAAACTTTAGACCTTTTAAAATTCATCACCCATTTCAACATTAATCGATGAATCTGAAGGTTGCTAAAGAGGCGGATCATTGGTTTAAGTCAATAACGTGAAGAACAGCGACCCTAAGTTCAATATTTCCAAATAGTACAAACAGAAACATACACAGAGACATGAGATTCGGCTTATCCAACATTTCTAGACGCCACCTCAAAACGCAATACCCGGAAGGATTCAACAGCTTGCTTGTCAACCACTATCTTATGGGAACAAATCAAGAAACGAGGAAAATGTTAGAACGTTGAATCGCACCACTTCTCAACACGGAAACCGTTTTCATAGTATCACCTTCAAAGTCGGTTGCATCACTGAGTGGCGTAGTTATCACTGCCGGTCTGAGTTCCTCTTGGACAGCTGTAGCAGAAGGCGAACGGCTGTGAGTGGTGGATTTTGTTGGTGAACGCGGACTTTCATCCCTACCTAGAAAATCCATCAATGAAGTTAAAAATTTTTCTTTATTATGAAAATTGAAAATGACATTCCAGGAGATCACTTCATGGTGGTAAATCAAGATAGCAATTGCAGTAATTCAGGAGCGAGTGGTGAACAGCCTTCAAAAAAGGGAGGAAAGGGAACTAAGAAGGAATAATTTTTAATACAAAACTTCTAAACTTGCAATCCCTACAATATCCCCATAATGCTCTTTCCCGATATGAAGAGATCACTTCTGATGGTTAAGTACCATTACTGGAGAAATAATAACAAAAAATAAATAAAAGAGGAGTCTTTGTTATAACAGTGCAGTGGATTATGTCATTAAATCTATGCCTTTGCTATTATTCACTCTAGGGGGATGGGGGATATTCAACGTTAATTAAAACTCAGAGTGTTATGAGATGAAGAACGCACCGATAATTTTAACGATGCAATTTGCAATTTGTGAATTCCTTTCGAGAAGGATTGACCGCTTCGCATTGAATATTCTCCTGCATCTTCGTGCACAATGTTCGTTACGTTCAATATTGACACCCCCGAAATTTAGCAATACCCTGATATCGTGCGACTAGACAGAGCTATGCATCTGAACTGCTGCATGCGAGACAAATAATTCGATAACGCCCCTCAAGAACCATCTCTCCTCATGTCTCGTCCGTCCCCATCTCCTCTACCATTTCAGTGCTTCAATGCGCATAATGCAACCAGAAGGACTCAGAGTGCCGAAAAGCGATCATCAGAATTGCGTTCATGATCATAGACAGGCATCACTTGACGACGTTTCATTTAAAAGCTTTGAATTGAATATCCATGTATACCTTTTCTATCGGTATATTGTACATTCTGTTTTCGAGAAGCAACTTCAAGCCATCCTTGTACCAGGTAAGTGTGGGCGCCGGCGTTCTGACAATTCTGCATTCAAGGAGGTGCAAATTTGTATATTGGTCGATGCGAATTGGCCAACTCTCAGATTCGTGATGTTGACAATTCCACTGCTTGGCCTGCCCGTTATCGGGAACGATATTTATGGAAAATCAATTGCGTTGACTTCACGCTGAAGCTAAAAAAAAACATTAGAATCACTGAGATTGGGGATTCTTGTATGAGATTTCATGATTTCTACTAGCCATCAGTTTTTGTAACATTCCTTAAAACAGACCTCCGCCTTAACAGTTTCGTCAATTAACGATACATCCTAAGAGTGACGTCGAAGAGAGATCGTTCTAGAGTGTCTTAATGGCAAGGATTCAATTTTAAACAATTTCACTATTTCGCATCACCTCAAAAACACCCGGCTGGTTGAAAAATTTCATAGAGAAATGGCAGAAAGTTTGGAAATATTTTTCAAGTAATAATGCCGTTGCATAATGCACCAATGAATGCTAACGTTTCGATCAACAAGCGATTAGAATTTTGTGACGACATTCCAATATGAATGAACACAACGAAAATATTTCAGTTGCAAATTCCGAAAGGGTATAATCACCTAATGAAGCGTAAATCTAATGTTACTCATCGAAGAAAGCGTTGCTCGATGGGTTCTCGAACATCGAACGCAATCGAGCCACGCTTACAGGTCCCTATAATCATTGAGGCACGGCAAACTCATATAATATTTCGGTGGGATCATTAGCAACAATCTCTAATAAATAAACGTACTGACTGATGGTTAGTTTGTTTGTTTCGTTCTCACAAATTACCACTAACTTACAGCACTCGAAACATCACCAGAATTACATTGAGACGAAAGCATCGGAATAAATCCTCGACATAATCTAATTAAAAGAATGCTCAATTATTCATATGATCGCCGATGAATCAATAACTGATAATTTTGAGATCACAAGGGATACCGATCACTTCGCAGCAACAGGCAGGTGATCAAGTCCTTTGAGGGTCATATCGTTTCTTGATCTATCCGCATATCTTTTCATCACTGAATTCGTCTAAACTAAACAGATAGTTACTACTCTCTAAACTGCATTCCCTATTAATGTGCTGACTATAACTGCAATGAATTATGCAAACACTTCAGCAAACAACCGTTTCAAATGATATCGCTTAATAAGGCAACAGGTCAGCAAGCAATCCCCGCAACTAACTAATGATGACCCATCCAATAAACATTGGAAAGAATTTGCCGCGTAACAAAACGCGACAAGAATCTCCCAATCACTTCAATACAATCAATTATTATTTCTGAATCGTTCGTCGAATGAGAGGGCGAATTATTTCGCTTTCTCTTTGCCTATTATTGGGGTACTCAATCATGGAACCACGGAACTTCGTCCATACAATCAGTATTAGTAGTGATATTAGTAGCAGTAGTAGTAATAACAGCGTTAGTAACAGTCATTTATTCACATGAAAATACAGAAAATTTCTCCCAAGCGGTAGAATACAAATCCAAAAGAAACATATACAGGCAAAGGAAGGTAAGGCGACACTTAGATTTATGAATATACGTACATAAATTGCACAGCACTGGGTAACAAATGAATGTGTGAAAAATTAGTGATCAAACAAAGTAAGTGAGAAGCAAATGACGGGACTAGATGTATTCATGTACTACAATAACGGCTCAATGAAAAAGAGAAGACTGGAGAAACCCGCGGAAATCGTGGTAAATATCGGTTGAATGCTGGATAACTAGATCATGAATAACTGCTGTGGCAAATACCTGTGAGGGATTAGAGTCAGTGGAAACAAAAGATATTGAAGTCAAATAGTTCGGTTATAGAGATACAAAAACAGCAAATACAAATGCTGTAAATGCTTTCGAGAAAACAATAACCCCACGTAGCAATTGGCAAAACAAAAATTTGAATTCCTGCTTTAGAAGAATATGTTGCGGGACTCGTCGTTCATCATTATAACATCCTATCAGTGTTATGTACTAGCCCCCTTCCCCCCCCCCCCCCCTGATGGTGATCATAATGAGGATCATATATATATATATATATATATATATATATATATATATATATATATATATATATATATATATATATATACTGACTAATCGCCATATGTATGTAAAACTGATGCATATAATCTAGACCTTTTCATACGCCTGTATTTGAAAAGGGTTAGTTTTTTAAATATGTCTAAACTTTACTCAATATCATCCAGTCCTAAATCAACCTGCCACAACGAGAAGTAAAGAAAAAATGAAATGGTGAAAAACATCAGCCCCATCTGCGCAGATGTATCCTTTTATGAACCATCTCCTCCCCAAGAGAAGGGAAAAACCATGGCCCAGGTCTTCTACTTGTGCAAATGGGTCATTTATATAACATAGTTGCAAACTGATCCAGTCCCATCTTCGAGATTATGCGAGCACAAAGGTCTAATGCAAAGCTTCTAGCGACCCCGGATGCAAAGGTTTCTGACATTCACGAAGATGTCTCGAAGATTGTCGGGATCTTTGAGTTAACATTACATCTTTCTACAAACAAGTCGTTTCAGAGGTAATGCCTCCGAACGAGCACAATGAATGTGCACGGAATAGAGAAAAATGAATGACCTTTAGACGCTATTAGTGCCATAACAATTGACAAAATCACTTGAAAGTGTGAAAAGATGAACTGCCAAAGAAAATTCGATAAAAAACGGAATGTTATAAATCCATTGAGAAGACAACATGACAATGTAATTCACTGTATACTGTGAACGTCATCACAAACAGCCCCATCAGTGCAAAATTTCCTTTCCCCTTGAAAATTTTCAGATCCACTACGTACATTTGCACGGAGAAGAGTGAAAATTTTTCGAGGATCTTCGAAATTAACTAACTAACAACTGATCTCTACGAAGTACGGCAACAAGTAAAACTTTAAAGCACCCATAACAGACATGTAAAGGTAAATATGCACTGTTCCATGAAATAAGCTAAACAATAACGTGAAGCTTGCCAACACAAAAAGGAAAACGAGAACATACGTTAAAAGAAGAAACTGTTACCAAATCATTCCCAAAAGACTTTTGACCACAAAACTATTTCATACATATTTTCCCTCTCGTGTGGCGAAGCGAAACATCACATGAAAAAGATAGAAGCACATTTCGCGATTTCTTGTAAAATACTTTCGGTGTGAAATACTTTTTGCAGGGTGAACAATGAAGAAAGCACAAAGGCAAAACCCACTCTGTGATGAGTTCATTGAAGTGTCCGTATAGAAGTCGAGATTGATCGGAATTCAAATCCTTCCACACGTCGATGTCGCACAGAAGGTCTTCAAACGTCTGTATGTTGGGAGTGATAGAGTGTTCCGATTTTTTCTTCGATTAGCACTGCCAATGTCTGAAAGTTGACAGAGAATATGTTTGGCAGCCATATTCCAATTTTGCATAAAACAAAGAAAATTTGCAAACAGCCCAAGAAAATGACATGCAGCAGGCAGAAAAGTATTAAAAGATCATTGAAACAAATGAGAATTGACTGGTGCTTACTTGATAGGATCGTGTTGCATTCAAAGCAGCAGAAATTGCACTGTCTGTCTTGACAGCCGCTCCGAGTGCCTTCAACGAAGCGGACACTCCTGTGAATCAATTGCCATTGCCAAAAGACCGAAGAGACACGAAACGCCATCGACCGACTCGAGTTGACGGGTCACTGGCAACGGCGCGAACGTACACATGCCTGCATATTAAAAACTCACTTTTCCCATAAGTTATTATCAATATCAACTGGTGTGACCGCCACTTGTTATTGAGAAGAGAAAACATGGGCAAAAGCTTGTTTCGAAAATCTGCCCAATTAAATCGGGAATCGGAAAAATTTAAGCACTTGAACTAAGAGAAATGCTGAAGTGCAATAATTCCGGAAGCATCACCTATTTCCACTAACAGCTAAGTTTCTGCCAATATAAACTTTTGTTTAGCTGTGCAGTGGCACTGCTGAACAACAGCAAAGGTCATTTCCACCGATGCCCTCCTGCACTGTATCGTTTCCAACGCAATTTTTTGGTAGCAGATGTGCTATTATCGTCTCAAACGACTCATCGGTCACCTACAATAACTACTCCATCTTTCGCGTTCACCGACGATTTACAGCGTCTGCGCAATATTTTTTTGTGGTTCTCGAAATGGATGCATTTTGTTTTCCATCTGCTCCCTTATTTCTATATTCCATTTCAGCCATAACGCTTACTTATTGGGTCCTTCCAACCTTTGGATGCAACCATTTTAGGGCGCCAAATCTCATCGACAGAACATCAAAAATCACAAAAACTTTCAGATTTCTCGATCCAATGGTAGAGTATCTCTAACACGAACCGGTTCTCATGTTCCATAATTGGACTCGATCTATTCACATTCCTTTACAAACATATTTGTTTGTTGGGCACCTACATCTAGCACTCGCAATATGTGAGAGGAGTGGTACCGTTCAGCGTTGCCAAGGTAAACAACACAAATAAATATGCAAAACAAACCAAGATAGGCAATTAGTACAGCACCGAACGAACACGCTGCGCCTGGTGCATGCGAGATGTATCCAGCAGGACACGAAGTGGGGTACTATGATCATGCGCCGATAGACCCAGCTGCAATACTATGTTAACGTGATGAGATTAGCTCAAACTACAAAACGCAATCCGCACCTCAGCCACACATTACATTCATTCCCGTTCCCCCTACCGCACAAATACGATGCTCGCGGAAAACGTTAGTTTAATCATCGTATCTTAAAAAACATTTTTCATTTTATCAGTGTAAGAGAGCACATAAGGAAGCCATAAAGTAGACAACTAATGTCCCTCTGCTTTTAGTGAAACTAAATTCGAATATAACACCTGGAAGCGAAGGCAAATTAAATACAAATATAAACCAAGAAAATAAAAATTATAAATCATCAAAGCCGAAAGTGAACTATATGCTCACCTCTAGCGAGACGTATTTCGCACTTGATGACTCATCACGCATGCTGATTGTTAGCACCTTGAATATGATATGCACGAATTCCAATAAGCTCAAACGCTTTGCAGGAATCTGTGCATCGTCAGGATCGCTTTCTTTGGTCGGCCGTTCCATCGATCCACAAGGATGCTCTTCTGATGTTGGTAGCAGTTTACCATCGAAAGAAAGCAGCGGTAACATAAGGTAGAGGTAACCGCCAACACGCCGGAACATCACACGCCTTTGTGGCTCTCTCGCAGTACGCACAACAGAGACTACAAATAGATCTCTCTGTAGTTACTTGAATCAGTAAATTAAGTTTCCCGATGGAACCATGAAATGGGTCAGAAGGAATCGACGAGCCACCGGAAATGCAGTAGTTCGGTTTTTTGAAGATGGAAGGACCATCCGGAGGAGTATACTTGGGGAGGAGAAAGTACTACTGAGATGTCTCACCGTAAACTTCAGAAGACGTATGGCAAACAAGCTAAATAACAAGAGTTAATACGAACATGTCAACTCAACGTACACAGCCGCTGTGTATCGCCTACTTAGACAACATGCCAATTGATCATCAGGGGTGATAAGAAGATCATTTTTACAGTCACAATGTGATCGCCTAGAAACCCAACTGATAAGAGAAAGAATTCATCGCATATTGATATGCAATTTGCAATCTCCGCATCTCAAAATGCTTGGACCAAAAACGCATAAAACAGCAAAATCATATAACGCAGCAGAAACCAAACGAAACAGTGAAAAAGCAAGTTCGATTAGCATCGAGCACATCTGAAAAAGTCACACACTATTTGGCTTTCACAATGCTGATTTTAAGCCAAATGTGTTCAGACATAAGAACAACGACGAAAACTTACGTGGCACAGCGAGTTCAATAATCGGTGGGAAAACACGCTCGCCATGTCCCACTCCCCAAGATCCGCAGAAACAGGAGAGAGGGGAGGGACCAGCAAGCAAGCGAACCCTTCCAGAGACATATCGAACTGCACGAACGACGATTCTGCGCAACACGATGATCACGTGGTGTCATCATCGACACTAGCGCCCTCACCCTACAATAATCGCGTAAGGTGCGATGCCGAGCAATAAAACCAATAATGAAAAAATCCCTTCATTCGTCCACTCCTCGGCCTCGCTCGGACCCCACAGTATCACACGCGAACAACCACCACTTGCGAGTAAACACGAAATGAATGACTAGAGAGGGCAGTAACGGTCTTTATATACCCTATTCTTAGCACAAAATCGATATTTGTATGAGGCATTCCATATTGCACACTGATACAGTCACAATCGAGCTGACCTACGTTCTTAAACGACTTGCTCTACGATCAACAACGTTACTGTAACCGTTTGGAGGCATCTACAATGTTCTATCCACTGAAAGTTGATATTTCTATTGCGATCGTCTAGGCTTCGCCCGCGCAAATGGCTCCACATGACTGTCACGTGCAGCCCTCGGTGGCGGGAACGTATTGTAAACTAGTGCACCCACTTCTTCATTGCAATCCATTGCAAGACGTTCAAGCATGAATTACATACAGATCAAAAGATTCTAACGTCCAAAATGACAACAGTAGGCTTGAAGCCGATGGAGATCACTCATCAGAAAACGATCGTAGAAAATTTAAACATAAGTATCTAGCAACTCTCAGGCAGATTATTGTTGAAGGAATCAACATTAAAAGCGAAGGCAATCGAAATGATCACAAGGGAAGGGGGTGCTCGGATGAATAAATTAACAATTGAATGTTGCAAGATCACAGCAAATCCGAACTATGCAGAATTCGATAAATCTATGCAACAAACAGCACACATCACAAATTGTACTCATCACTCACTTTCTATAAATACATTTTAAATTAAAAGTATACACAAGTATTATTCATAAACAATGGATGAAAGCAGAAGGATAATCAAATACACTATGATATCAATGGTATTTTACTAAGAAAGAAAATCTTTAAAGAAAGGATGCGATGTGGAAAATTTGCAAAGAAAAAAACAACAATAACACGGAAATGTTGAAAAGTCTTCCACTCACAACCCCAGAAAGGCCACATTGTTAAGTAGATACGACCTATCCTGTGAGTAGGTCGAAAAGCTCATTTCAACCGGAAAAACTGATAGATATCATAGAAATAAGGATTTCATACCTCCCTACACAAGTAACATAAAACTCGGTAGTTCCACAATCACTTTTCAAGCAGATAGAAAGATGAGGCCATATGTTCAGTGCCAAGTAATCCCAAATGCAATAATAAAGTGCCTAGAATCGAGAATGAACTAACCATCTTCGCACTGAAGTCACAAGCGATCGCAGTCTCACCGTTCGCCAACGAACATCCCTCCATTTTAAGTACTTTAGTATGCGCTGGAAGAGACTGCTTGTTGATCTTTGTGCACCGAGGCGTTTCTCCACGAATACACTCGTCCACCTTAATTGGAACTTTATATACTCTTATTTCTTACCGTATTCACTTGGGTATAGGCCTTTCCGGAATAGCTTGATTCCGGAAAGGTCTATACCCGAGATGAGTTCATTAATACAACTGAAACTGAAGAGGCGATAAGCCATTCAACTCTGCTGAATATAAGAAGTGGATAACGACTTTGCACTCTACTGGAGAATGAGAGTTGTGGCGTCTCTATTTTGCTAAGAGAAGGAGGGAAGAGAGTTCGGCTCCAACCGAGGGTGAAGGTGAAATCATACAATATCGGGGCCCCTATGGCAGATCCCAAAGTATACCTACTCATGGACCCCAGAAGTAAGGACGAGACTGTTTCAGTTCGGAGCTCTCAAGGTTTAGCAGTGGAGTCCCCTCGCCTGAAGCAAAATTAATACTTAGTAAAGCATTATTCGCTATAGTGACGACTATGTTTCGCTACGTTGCAGTATAAAAGATAGTACAAGAATGAAGAGCATAGCTGACTGCTTAGCTAAACATCCGGAACCCACTTTACTGCTACGATTCTGTTACCTTGGTGCACTCAATGTATGACAGGAGAAAAAACTCTCACCTGGCTCCGACTGATACATTCGTATCGACTGGGCGATTGCCACCAGTGATGGCTGTATCAACCACACTCGTATCCAGGCCTGGATTGTGTTGCTCGAGACGCTTTCCAGATCCGTATCTATAGCCTCTTGACGATCCTAGAGAATATATATTACTTGCTGCTTTTGTAGTAATCCAACAGTCTAATTCTAATCAGAACATTCCCAAGACAACCATTGAGCAAATGGCAGAGACGCAGAGCGTGAATGACTACGTTCACATAACCACATGGCAAACAGCCAAGAAACACTTCAATCCAAATTTTTAAACTCTCAAAACTTCGCAGCTCTATTCCACCAACAACAAAAACTGCGGCAATGCTGATAGGAGTCTAAAGACTTACTAAACAGCAGGAACGACGTTTTGCTTCGGTTGCCAGTCGAAAGCAACTGTAGGCAGAAAGGAGGTGGCTGGCCAATGCGACCGTGTTCTTGTCAGGGGCGGCGGTGAACGGCTCGTGAGTCCTCCTTCTCGGTATGCCCGATGTGCACACTTTGGCTAGCATAGCCATCAGCTCATCCAGCTGTCGCTGGCATCTAGTCAGTGCCGTTACACCTGACTTCGTGCGCAACCAACAATCCTCCGCTGCAGCAAGCCTTTCTGAAAATTGCTTTCACGTGAACCCGGAACTCTAACGCTTCGCTGCGATGTGTGTAGTAGGGGGAGGAGGGAGGAGGGGGACTGGCGTCATCGGCTGCGTCAAAGAACTCGGAGAAGAGTATAATCGGTATTCTCTGTTCTGATGCACACACCATACACCATCCATACCTCTCTCAGCCAAAGATCGCACTATACTCAGCACATTCACGTAACTCGCCAACGCAATCAATTACGGAACATAGTTCCCTTTCCTGTAGGATGAAATGCGCATGAATCCTGACTAAATGAGTCTCCTTTTCAAAGACGCTTTTTCGAACCAACTCTTAAATTTCATCCATCCCCAACTGAACTCAGCTTCGTTCTCCTGATATGTCGCTTCGCACGATCTTTTCTCTGACAAGCAAAGATCTCAAACCTTCGATGGAAGAATTCAAAGCCCCATGATTACATCAACAAATACAACACGAGTGCTAATGTTTTCACAACGACAGCACTTCTTCGTTATTTTATCATTCAGAAGTCGTCGTATCGACCAACCGGTTTTCGACTCCCCAATGAACATTCAAACAGAACAGCTAAATTAGCTCTAACTAAACACGTTAACACCATTTTAAATCACTACACGCTGGCCGTGGATCACCCCTTCGCTAAGAATCACCTTTAACTAATCATTTATATCCAAATTTTAAGGCTCGCAACTAGAAGACCAATGTGACCTGAAGATGCACCCCACGACCTCATTCCTCTGTCTCCGAGAATCCCATACAGAAACACTCATAATACTCCCAATAAATTCACTGTTACGATCGGTAACAACATGTAAACAAAGCATTAGGAAAACCAAAACTATCTCGTTCCTAATCTAACCTAGCATCGCATCATCAGAATATCAACCCAACACTTTCAACTGCCTAATACTAAAAGAAGTGGTAAAAATATAAATAACACTAACGAAGATAGATGGGACAAGAATTGCTCTTATGAGGAACACTTTCTGCTCCCACTGAATCACAAGGATGCTCTGTAGTCGCCTCCAATGGTACATGCGATGCACTCATATCCACTTCATCGACGTCGTCCGTCTGGGTCGCTGATGAAACCTTGATGACCGCGTTGAATGCCTGCAGCACGGCGCTTTCCCATGCCAACAATCTATAAGAAAGCTCTTTATTTTCGTAGAATCGTCCAAAATCCAAGCCACGAGTATCCAACACGCTCTGCGTACCTATCGCTCAAAGGAAGCTAGTGACAAAACTTGCTTCAAATTCTTTACATATTCAACATATAAGCAAATACAGACCGCCATAATATAAGCTAAGGTGCCATCAATACAGAAGCCTCAAGGAGAAACGATACGCCTAGAAAATAAATGTAATCGAGAGATTCATTTTTTGGAAGCTACACGTTGCAGGTTTTTGTTCACAAACCCCTCCTCTATAATTCACCCGCGAATACTCTTTTTGGGGAAATGTAAAGGCTATGACCTTCCACATGAACATAAAGTTTCGCATCGCATCCGCACATCCAGTAAACTTTCCCCAGATTTTCTTTCGAATATGCGTTCATCTACAACTATGAAAGACGACATTAGTAAGGTCAGCATGAAGAAGCTTTCGTTTCGAAAAGCAATAAATACTGCTAGCCTAACGTGCATATCAACAGCGAAATACATAAAGCATTTCACTGACAAAAATAACAACAATATCACGTGTAAATAAACGAAGCGAACCTTTGCAGGTGATGGCACGCAGCCATCAGTTTGCATCCGGTCTTCCCATTAGTCCAGTATTTGAGCACATTATTCCTCAGATTCGGATTCACTCCAAATGCCATTTTCGATAAATTTGTAAGCAGCGAGCTGAACACCATAACAGCGCACAGAAGTGGAAGTGCCTGATTGACCGGTACACCAATTAAAAGCGAGGCACAATTAGCCGATGCCGGTGTAGCTTGCTCCGTGTTAGTGGTCGGTGTGGTGCAGAGCTCAATAAGCTGCTCGCAATATGACAGCAATTGCTGAGTTATGCTTTCAACGATCTCGTCATTCCGTGTTTGTTGCTGCAATGAGGATATATTTCAGTTCAAATATTACTCCGGTGTTTGCCCTGTTAATCTCGCGCAAAGACAAGGGGAGGAAGGAGGAGGCGAGGGAAGAGGCAGAAAGGAAAGATGTATTCTCCTTCGAAAAAATTTCACATGCAGTGTGAGACGTTCGGAAATGTATTTGTGGCCTAAAACATCAACAGCAATCGGCAACGCACGCCATCGCAAGATGTGTGCATTTAAACTTACAATTACGTTGTATTGACGGACAACCTCGCAAATCAATGAATCAATAAATGGGTAGCTAAGATCAGTACATGGAATCATGTAGTCAAATGCCAATAATACTTTTAAAAAATGCACTAAGGCTACCCTTGCTTAAATATCTTCAAAAACCTGACCCCTCATACTCACTGACTTTTTGGGCAATCACTACAGAAAGGAAATAACTTACATAAAGATAGCGAAGGATGTTAGAGACGAGCTGAGGGAAGATCGACTGCGATACTTCGAGTGGAATCTGTCTCACAAAAAGCAGCGTTATTAGTCTATTCGCGGCACCGCTTCTGACGAAAGCTTCAGCTTGCTCCGAGGATGCACTCTGCGTAAGCAATGTCTCCAACAGCTTGCTCACGTTAAGCAGGTATTCACCCAACGGTAACACCTTCTCTCCGATCACCACGGTCTCTGGAGACAGACCCAAGTCTCGCGCCGCACTTCTTTCTGACATAGGTGACATCTGTTCCCTAAATGAAAAAGCAATTAAAAAAGACCGATCGGTGGTCTATCCCAAAGCAAGTTGTGTGTATGCAAAAACCTGCAGCAGTTAACTCTCATCACAAATTGCGGTATAGCCCACCACACCTTCCAGGTCACTGCGTAATAATTTCTGCGAATTAAAAAAACCCCACAAACAGTAGCACAATAAAAGGAATTCTTATCAAAAACTTTCGTGGTATTAACCTTGTAGCACCATTAGAAGCGTAATCTCCACTCATATGGACCTCCCTTCTTAGCATTAGATTTGAATATGCAAACGCTTCTACCTGTTCGGAAGCGCACCCCGCGTCGCCTGCTTTTCCCCGCCGACAGGTTACGCGTTGTTTCCGAATTCTAGGTGTGCAACGCCCTTGCCCACTCGCATGGAACAAGCCTTTATATATAAGCGGGTTAAAGAAAAGGAAGAAAAACATGTTGGGTGCGGCGGAAGGTGGATCGTCATCGTCTTCATCGGATGTGTCATTGTTGCTGGTCACATTTTGTTCATCGTTCTGGCTAGGTGAACCTGCTGATACTGTAACATTCGATGCGTTCGCCGTCACAGATTGCAAGCAACGACTTGAGGAGAGCGACATCACACACCGTGGTTGCTCGCATGACGCGAACTCAACCAACTTATCCAACATCTGAAACAAGTAACGAAATGATAGAAGGCAACTTGCCACATAGTCTGTGCTTCAGTTTCAAAAGTAGCAATCACACACGTTACGATCTGGGACTCCCATATTCCGTCAACTGCTAGCTTACCGGAAACAAAACTCACCCAACACTAAGCAACAACGATCCTCAAGTTTCAATGATGCCAGCTAGTGAAGCTGATCCTGTACTAGCAAGTGAAGCCTGCTAGCGAAAATATCCGCCTTTCCTTCGCTGTTTTTTGAGGCCCTCGGACTACAAGTCAACCTCTCCAGATCCCAAAATCTGTGGCTTATTCCCTCTCCCTTTGAGATGGGAAATGCGAGCTGTGCGTATTCAATTGAAATTACGAATCTAGAGTGTAATGAAGAGGTGGAAGCATTCATACAAGAAATCAACTATCCAAAGAAACTACAAAAAATTAAATTGGCCAATCACGGAATTGACTAAAGTACACTCACCTTTACTATTGGGCTAAGAAGTAGAGGTCGAAGTGTCGGTTGATGTCGCAGAAGATCGTCAAGCGCTGAGCCCAAACTCACTGATGCTTCATCTGGAGCAAAATGAAATGAGAATGCAGGCTGAGCCCAAAATACTCTTATTTTGATAGTTTATCTACTCTAACATACTAGCACAGGTAAAACAAAAAATTACTAAGGAATTACCTCTTAAATGAAACTAAATTAAACTTTGAACACGAATATTGCACAAATATTAATAGCACCACAGCACACGTCATGTGAACATCGTTATGTCGAACTGATATGACCTTACTAAACTTTACTTGTTAATGTTATTTTACAAGCAATTATCAAATCGAACCTTGCCAAACTGTGGCTGCCATTCATGCACCTCGACGAGTCTTGCAAAGAAGCTCTCTTCATCGGGTGCCGATTTGATATGTTCGATGAGCTGCATGCATCGCGGCAACTAAAACAACACCAACTTAGTGTCTAAACAACGGCCAACTACCGGTATAATTGCCACCTGATGAACGGTACCATTCAACATTCATTTACACCGCTCTAATAAAAACATACCAAACCTTTTTTTTTTACTTTTGAGGTTAAACCATCTCCCTTTCGTTTCGCTATAACATTTCACCCCTTCCTTTCGGTTATTCCAAATCTCACGAAAACAACTTCTATTGCACTGTTGCCCTACAATGCTATACAATATGACGTTTACATCCATTTGCACTCTAAGAAAGCCTCAATATATAAGGCTTCCATTGCTAGCCTTGCTACAATCCTCTAATCCATAGAACATGTTCAACATGATCAGATCAAGCCAATGCTATTTCCAAATCCATGTTCTTCTGCAAGAATAACCATTCTGTTAAACTTCGAATGCCTATTTTATAAACCAAACAGAGATGAAATAAAAAATTATTCAAGAGAAGGGCAAAGGAAATTTGCGTCAAGATCAAACTCTCCTTAACGGTAACCAAAAACAACGGATATATCTCTCTTGAGACTGGCATTTCCAATGAGGGAAAAAACCAAAACCTTATAGGAAAAAGGTGGTAAAATAACAAATGCATTTAAGTGACTCGCCCTACAAGTTGAAAACGATAACACCATTTATAAAAAAAAAAAAAAAAATATTTAAATGGTTTTTGTAAAATGAAAGCTTTCAACATTCAAATGCATCGATCGCCCACACGGAGTGACAATGAAATGACAACAAATAGTAGACTACTTACTGGAAGTGAGTGGCAATGCCTCTCATTTAATACCTGGACAGACTTAGCGCATTTCTTCACTTAAATAGTACACTGCATCATTCCGTTTAACTATAGGGAACACCCCTTCCCCCCCCCCCCCCCTCCCGAACTATGAATCTTTGATTACTCTACGGTCCCATAACCCCATCCAAAATTTTGAAACGAAAACTTCATTGCTCTAGCCAAGTACAGTGAACTGGCCTTGGCAACACTCCTTAATAACCTACTTCTATTCAATTTTAGGTAGCAATGACTGATTCTTTAAAGCTTGAGTTGACAGAGAAGGCAAGCGATAAATCCAATAAACTCTGCTTGCACCCAGGCAAACAGGTCAAATAAAAATACAGGTAGAGCACCTTTCAATTTACAGCATCCTTCATGCAAACCTTCTTAAGTTAAAAAACAATCCAACATAGTGGCTGACTTTAAAAATCGCGCAATGCTTCTCAACATTTTCACTCAACGTCCCACTTAGGGACAATCGAAACCATCGACCCCCATACCCTACCTCCCTTTCAAGGTGTACTAGCTTCGTTCTCAAAATGGGCGGTGCTATGCAAATTTACGCGTTTCTGCAAATATTACAAACAAATTGCTGTCTATGATCCCTTCAAATATTAAAATATATTGAAATCAAAAATTAAACTACGATCATCAAACAAAACAAATCAAAACTCACAATGTCAGCGTTGCATGGTCGCAATGACTCGATATCAATTTTCATTGTTTTATACGTATATACAGAAAATCACACATAAAAACCGATCGGCAAACACACAAACCAGAGATCGAAGCCTGAAATTTCAAATATTCTATAATCGATTTTATTACTCATTCGGCATGGACGAATATCAACTCATAAAGATTAAACAAACTTATATTCTACCAAAAAGAATAGGCAATTAAAAAAACTCCCCTTTAGATGAAAGGGACAAATAGGAGCATAGCGGCTTTTGCTAATCAGGTAGGATATGCGAAACCAGCTAGGTTATTACTCAAGTAGGCTACAATTAGTCAGGTGGGGAACATGCAGGCAATAACGACCACTTCCTTCTCCCTTCCTCTCTCACACTTCCCTCTCCGGATGGGATAGGGGGTAGGCAGTCGCAAATTTGAAAATTTTCAAGAAATGAGTCGATGAAAGATAAACCTGACTCCACTGCCCCCAATTTTTTGAGCAATAAACATTCGTAAAGCTAAATTAGTGTGAACTTTGGTCTTAGCAAATAGCCGCCGAACGAGGTAAAAATTTTAAAAACGGGAACACAGGGGATGGGACTTGGAGGAGAGGGGTATGCGAGGATGTAAGCAGCAAACGATTACATCAAGTAACGATAAAATGAAGAAAAATAAGATAAATAAATACACTCAGAAAAATAACATGCACGCCAATGATCGACACATGGCATTCGATAAAGGATATCGGATCATCGGGCTAGTCGTACATTTAAATACCTCAAAAGGGAGTAAATTGTGGTTTCCTATGCTTTCGATCAAGTGCTAAAGCCTCCCCGAACGAAAAGTGTTTTTTTGGAACACACTCGATTCGTTAACTTAGCGAATTTAACTTACAAAATTTACGATGACATTCAACACCACTAAGTCATACAGAATATATGCTGTAATCCACAATCCATAGGTCATGTCTACCAGGTCTTACCGCATCAACCTTCTATGGTTTATGATCTGAAACTAGTAGGTAGATGGTTACCTAGACAAACGCACATATCCATAACATGTCATTTGCAAATAAACAACAAATTGCAGACAAACATATAAATAAAATGAATAAAAGTGGAGTGGACGCATTTCTGCGTTTTATATAACACAGAAAAATCGGAAGGGGGCTAACATATCACCCACTCGCCCTACACTTTATATAACAATAAAAACCACAAACCTCTACCTCAACCTCAACAATCACTACCTTCGCATTCATTCAGGTAGTGATGACATCACTATATTTAATGCCGTAACAAATGCAACGCTAAAACAGCAACTGCACAAAACAGCACAACTCACGTCATCAGAACCAATGGGTGTTGCGGTTTTAGCACATGTGTTGCGCTAATCAAACGTTACGCAACACCATTCTACCGTCACTGCAAAATCGTTGTGGGAGATCAGCAAAAGAATACGTCTATTGTGAAACATACCACAGCGTAAAATGCTTATGATGGAGGTGAATGCATACTCAACACAAGCTCAGAGTTCACCGCCACTACGTATTCCTGTCATACAACATTCCTGACGTAAGAGGCAACGATCGCACCTATCTAACAGAGGTATGATATTCTATAGATTTATAACGGCAATAGCATCGAAAAAGATAAAAGACCGATTCTGAGGGTATGATTGGTCTTTATAAATGAAGATTACTCCATAATTGATGATAAATGATTGCAGAAATGATGACTGATGACCACTTCAAAAATTCCATCTATCGCTGATGATCAATGTTAGGTGGAAAATAAGGAAAATCCTCTGAAAACTCATTTGAAAATTACCTGCTAGCAAGAGAGAATAAATAATGCACAACATTTTCCCTACGATTTTTTCATTCCAATTCATTCCAATTTAAACAATTTAGAAAAGCTTTTTTTAAGAGAAATATAATTCGATTCACGATTGCTCATGCACTGTCTCTATTGCGTTGTGTTATTAACAACAAATAAAAATATAAAATATAAAATATAATAAAAAATAAGATATGTACGAACAAATCAGCGACTAAATGTATGCGACTATATAAAATAAATGACAACGCGAGGCGATAGAGGCTCGTTTACTACGAACAGAACAGCCACAGGACTCACACAAGAGTCAGCACGGTACACACAATGAACAGCAAGCAACTGCGCAGCCTATTTATAGCTCCGGTTGCGACCCTGAAGGCATTCGGGGGTTATAAACCACAATGGGGATTATGACCTCCGCACAGTACATCAGATCAAACAAATGTGGGCAAATAACTCGTTATACAATGTGATCGCGGCGATCACAAAACTCATTTGATCGCAGCAGATCAGTCATTAACGTAAATCACTCGTTCACAATATACTGTTCATATGTACATGCGTACTATTTATAAATCCAGCAAGCAAAACATAGGGAACTATCTGATAATAAAGTAATTGGGAGGATTACTAATAGAAAAATTCAAAGAAATAATAATTTAACGCGGTGATCAATTTGCATTCATATAGGACTGACCGGGGTTTGGAGGGACGTTTAAGTCTTTGACAAAAAAGTTTCGCTTCCATATGTTTTTGCCAACCCTCCTCTCCTACACCCAAATATACATGGAATTGCCAATATTGATGGCGCTTATTGCTTCAAGAGTGATATCACTTTACAACTCTAAATATCCCACTGTTCAAATGTGAACTGATTCGAATGGAAGGAATGCGATTAGCTTACTGATCCGAAGATCTTTTTTATTAAGTTTATTCAGGTTTCCTTTCACCTCCGAATTTAGAGTAATAAATAACAATACTTTTGCAGGATCAGCTCAACACTTTATTCCACAATGTAACAGGCGAAGTGATTGATGGTCATCTTTACTGTCAATTCTCACAACAATGATACCACAAATGGACCGTCGTGATGGACGTCTTTGGGATCCTAATCATGAATATTTTAGTATTAGTACGACAGGAAGTGCCCAACCTGCTGGTAAGCTCGAGCTGAAGCTTGTTGATCCTTCCAGCTAAGATGCGTTTTCCTCATACAGACAACCGCAGACCCTCCATCATTTTCCATACTGTGTAGAAGTCACCGCTAGACACTTGCAACTAAGTCGTTTATATTTAATAAAACCTAACGAGGTAGAGAAAAGAGATTAATTAGAAAAGAAACGGACAATGAAGCTGCTTCAACTTTTCACCGAGGAAGCAAATTATAGAGAGGGAAGGGAGGGAGCGAAAGCGAAACACTCGGGGATGCCTCATTTCAACTACTTGTCGGCTCATATGGAAATAAAACGAACACTGAAATATATCACCGGCCACCTTGTTTGAATGCCAACTATAAAATTTCTAAAATGAGTTTTCCCCAAAATAATTTACTAGTATATATCCAAAATCGCCAAAAAATCTCGTCGAAAATGTTCTTTTCAGTAAACTTGTCGTTTATCATCTCACTAATGAATCATTTATGCATCTATATAGCGAATTTTGAACGTTGGACTATTTGCTTTCATTGCTTTCAACCAATAATTTAACGCTCATTATTAATCAAAAATCTTACCCGAAGTTTTATAAGGAAACATTCATCCTCCAAAACCATAAATTTACTGCGCTAAGGATATCTGCCCGAGGTCACACATACTTGTATCACCACGTCATATTGCAACACAATCAACTTGCTTGCGAAAATGGTACCTTTCAGCTCGAACCCAGGCCAACGCCCGCTGCAAACATAAACTCGATGTGAACGCCGCCGATGTATAGTGCACGTCCGATCCGATCCCAGTCACCGCCTTATTCCATTCACCTTCATATTATCACGAATCGAGGTTGACCTGGTTCCAGCCACGACGTGGATCACACTTGATCTAAACTGTTCGACACGAGGGAACGTTCTCCGTTCTTTCTTTCGCACCAATCGATTTAGTCCCATCGTCCAATACCCGCAACCCGAGATATTCTTTGACGCAGCCAACAACCTCGACACACCTGGCCTGATTCCTGCACCAAAAGAGAACAAATCATCACACTGAAACTGTTTCTTTTCGAAATTCCACTTTATAGCTTCTGATTGCATTTACAGTAAGTTAGTACAAACAATTCATTACAAACAATAGGTTATTAAGTGTACAACATGGATGAAACGAGTGAAAGACAACTCTCACGCAAACTTCATCGCGTTGGTCCACTCATCACTTTCAGATATGGGCTTCTGGCACTTCAAAAAACAACAGCATCCACTCCACCCTTAGAAGCATGAAAAAAACTTACAAAGAACTTTTAAACGTGGGGTTTCTTTTTTAGGCAATCAAAAGAGAAGAAACTTAAACAAAACAAGGAAACTTTTGGCGAAACTATACTATTCCTACTTCCCTCCCTTCCAGCGCTTTTAACACAGTTCAGAAACAGCAAAATAAAACAAAATGAGCTTCAGAAATTTCTAACACAACAACAAATGATCAAGGGCTAAGAATAAGTTAACGGCAATACTGATCAGGCGATCGATCGGAAGAACATCTTGTTGCCACTCTGGAAAATGTCAACGCGAGCAGTGAAGTTTGCATTAGACGAGGACATGAAATAGACAACGAGGTTTCAAAATCGAGAAATACAAAATTAGCCAGCCGATGACCAATTAATATTTCATAAAACATAAAATAATACAACAATTATTCACTATGACATGAAAATGAAAATATAAGATATAAAGCAATATAAATATAAAATATAGGAATATAAATATAAAAGCAGTATAAAATATAAGATATAAAAAAGGGCACTAGAAGCTCCTTTATGTAAATCCTCTACTGCCCTCTTATATCCTTCTTATTTAGGAACCTGGAACATCTGCCTCCTCTACCACTGCAAACAAGCTCAATGCTTTAATCAAATACAACGTCAGCAGCCGCAAAGCTTTGCAGTTACGTGCACAGACGACTACAGACAGTCCTTAGACGACAGCCGCCCTTTCCCCCTCCTCCCCTCCCCCCTCCTACCTTAAAGGGAAACGTCATAGAGATGGAGAGAAGTTCCGTACATAAAGCCACATAAAGATGTTTACGTAACAAAACACTCTTTTCACTAACGACCTCGGCCATCTCCGTATGAACCACAGTAATACTGCCTCCGTAACGACCATCGCAGCGACCGCCGTCACGCTCATCGTAAGTCATTTTCACCACTGTACCTGCTGAAAAGGAAAAGTGGAATGAATGTTACCCCAAAAATATAAAACTTTGTCCTAGTTCAAAAAACTTAAAACATCCGAAAGGAATGTGAAACTGGAAGCCGGGAGGGGGAAAAGGAGAAAGGGGAGGACTCGACTGTTTAAAGAAAGCGGTGATCGTGCCTCGGAGCAACCCATCAACACCCATAGAACGTGATGCAGCTGACCACATCACGAGTGGTCGGGTGCAAACAAAACTGCGTGAAACTGATCACATGTTTCAATAAACCGAACACATTGAAACTCATCGAAATATCAACAGCGCACCAAAAGACTCCTCCAAGACTTATTTTATTCAGCTAATAAAACTTATTCTGAAATCTAAAGAGAAATGTCACTTCACCTATTTCAAACAGGATGCAGGAAAAAAGAAACCAGGAAAACGAAGAACGACGAAAAGGATATGCGATAGGAAGCAGCATCTCATCCGTATCCTTCCCAAAAACAGCTCTCAGATGACAAAATCAACAAACCAAGATCCTTGCTGGTCCTATTTGTCATCTCCGCGGCTGCCAACCCATTGCATATCGCTTTAGCATCACCACCCTCTTGCGTTATGCGTTATTTGCTACCGATAATCACTCTAAAAGCCGAGTCTTCTACTTATCAAAGATGAGCGAATTGACCTATCATCTATAGAAAAACTAGTAATATCCTGTGATGAAAGATAAGACCGAGAGGTAGGCAGAAAAAACTCAAAAATGAAATATTTTCGACCGTCGAAATGAAAAAGTTCACATCTTTCAATGGATCGTTTAGTATTTCAAACAATTACTTAAGGCGCAAGTTTCTCACTATCGCGGAAATCAGTTACAATTTATAGACAACAAAATTTCAATGAAATCCTCATCAACTTAATAGATCCTCAATAAAAATATTTCTTTTCGATAAATCGAACCCAAACGTACCAAGAATTCTGCCCATTTAATGGAAACTAAGTAAACAGCGCACGACTGTTTTCAATCATAATAGCACGTTCAGAGGAAGAAATTTGCACGTACCAAATCCGATATTCTAACCAAATGGACTAACGTACGGTATTGGAACTGTGAAAACTGGGAACCACATCAATGGAACAGACGAAAAGTAAAATTTGGCCAACCCCATGAACTACCAACTTTACAACTGTAAACTGTCAACTTTTCCACTTTGTTCTTTCAAGCTTGCCACCACGACACTGCAATCCAGCGATATTCTTTCCCGCAAGGTGTTTTCCAAATTCTCTAAGCAATGTGCTGTCACTGCTTCCCCATCGGAAATCCTTCATCTTCCTTCCCAGCCGAATATCGGTAACAAGTTTCTCGATTAGTTTTAAACAATAAAACCGAATTAAATACCTCCTCATCGGCGTTCTCTTCCTCTTCTTCGTCTGTTTCGGTGGAATCTTCCTCAGTTTCCGGCTGTGGCTCTTCGTTTTGTTCATTGAACTCTTCCAACATCTGTCACATAAAGAAGTAATTAGACAATTAATATAAACGCACTTCCTTTAATCCTCCTAATGATTCCATTCATTTGTCCAGCCCCCTACTCCCTAGAACAGCACATGTCAATTAACAACGGAGCACTCAATAAAGAGCCAGTACGAACAATCTTCTGAATTATACCAATATTAGCAGTATTAAATACTTCAAATAATCGAATATTGCTGGTCTTTATGCATGAGCCGATACGCAGATAGTAGGGCTTGAAGGATGCGGGAAAGGGGGGGGGGTGATTGAGAATGCTCTTCCTTAAAACTAAAAAAAACGAAAATGGCAGATCGTCCATTTTTTGGCAACTTAAGCAAAAACAACGACAAATTCTGAAATGAATGAGCAATCCAATGCGCCTCAGCTACAATGCATAAAAAACTTTTTCGACTTGAGAAGCAATCGTAAGAACTCGATCGACCATAAGTTCAAAATCTTAAATCTGCTTCCAGACAATCTCTGTACCCCACCCTATGCTATCCTGATTTATTCTCTCGAGGGTGAAATGCTCCTCACAATCATTGAAAAACTGACCCCAACCAAGTAAATTCCACATCTGTCAAACTTCCAGGCTGTGACCCGAGTTAGTGGTGAATCGCTACTGTCAAAAAACCACCTTAGTTTGATAAAAAAAGAATAAAAATTTTCTTCCCATCATTCACCCACACGGCAGTCTTTGTCAGATACCGTAACATAAAAGAAACAAAAAAACCTTAGCTCAGAAAGAAGCAACGCTGAAATTTTCTGATGCGAAACAATGAGGTGGCGAGAAGAAGGATAGCCCTCGAGTCGACACCTTTAATACCCGTTAAAAAAAGCCGGAAGAGCATCCAAAAACATAACAGCCCTTTTTATTCATACAACAGCATTGCCACTGCGTACTCCTATATACTTTTATCAAAAGCTCTCTCAAAAGTCCACTACCATGGATTTTCTTCTCAATGACCTCGATTTACGCATGTAGCAGAACCTCTCTTCTTTCCCCGCAACACTCTTCACCCTTTTCTGATACAGACATTCATAACAAAGTACAAAGACAAAAAAGAGAGGGAATGTTAGTTACCCGACGAACGATCGGATGATGCTCGTGTTGTTGCTCAGCGTCTGCACTCTCTCCGACTGCATCATCGTTGGGTGCGTTTTCGGTCCGTGCGGGCGTAGGATTGACGGCATTACTTGCGTTCGTGGTGGTCGTCAACGTAAGGGTGGCAGATGCATTTTGCGAGGAAGCTCGTGTACTCGCCACACCTTCCACCTGCGCACCACTTGCAGTACTGAAAATATCCCCTCAATGCCAATTTCCACAACAAAATGAGCATAATTTCGATAAAATGAGCAAATGAAGCAGCTGAGCATAACAGTTAAACTGCTGCAGAATCATGCGTTCGCCACCCCAACTTAAACCTATTTCTACATTTCATCAATCAACTTCCTACAAATGTGTGGTCTTGCATTCTCCCTCCCTCCCAATGAAAACTCATTTTTGCACCCTATCGAGCAAAGTCTCCGACTGAACTTCCAGATATTCCCGACGACTTTCGATGATTTTTTTTTTCTTTAAATTGCAAATGTCGTCCCCCTTTCTTCCTTTTCTTCAGTCGTTTTTCGACAATGCCGCTTAGCAAACACGCCATACCAGCCAGGTAGACAATGAAATTTTTAAAGAACGTCAACGGCGGGTAATATCACTCTACTTGTCGCCCCCCTTGACGATCCACGGTGTTTTTATTTAGTAAACAAAGTCTCAAGGTAGTTGCGGCATCTATCCTTTGGATAACAATCTTTTCCTGTGAACTGTTTTGCACGTAAGCATGATGCCCTTCCACAAAAATAAACAGTGACATGATAGTGCTTCGTTCTTTCTTTATTACTCATATGAGTATACTTTTGCTAACGTTTGTCAAATATTCTTGAAAATTTGAGACGGGATCAAATCTAATAAAATTTGCTGCACATTTTACTTGCCAAAACAAACAGCGATCACGGGCGCCAGTTAGGTTCCCTTCCGTCCCTTTACACAAGTGACATTTTTACATTTCCTATTCGTCCATAAAAGGAAACAGATCTGTAGGTAACCTCTCCCTCCAATCAGCGAAAATAAATATTCCAGAATAAACAGAAAAGACAATACAAGACAATCTAGTTACCTATTAATGGATCGTGTAAGCTCGTCAAGCTTCTTGAGCACATGGTTCAGTACGTCGATGCCCTCCTTTGTCGACAAATTCAGGTGCCATGGTACTTTGGCCAACTCAATGCAGATGCGTTTCTTGATCAGCAATCTTAAGATTGGGTTCAAGTTCGCATGTAACGAGCCAGTGGCACGAGTCTCGTGACCTCCTGCTGGGCACATATCCCGCGCCAGCAATATCAAGTCGCACAGCGTTTTTATCTGAAAAGCAATGCCTATTCACCCACTATAATTCAATATCATTAAAGATCACAAAGAATTAGCAAACACATACCACCTAATTGCACCACGCAGGTGTACTTGTTGATGCGGTCCCAAAATCCATCGCGGACAAGTCATTCCAACTTTTCACTACGAACAAAATTGGTCCATTCTTTTAATTAATAGAATCTGAACTTTTCATGATCGCTCGAAATACAGATAAACGCATATCAAGAGGCAGGTATCCGGCAAATTTTGAAGTGTCGCAGCCATCCCACTACGAGTTTCTGCACCGACTCATCTCCTCTTGCGTCACTTAGCTTAGTGAATACTATAGCTGACTCTAGTATTCCACAACAATTACCTAAAAACTACGATGAGAGCAATGCCGTGAGAAAGCAAGTTCCACTCCAACAATGCCACCAATCTGCACTTCTTTTATCACAAAAAACTAGTGAACATCAATATCCTTCATATATAATTGCGCTGAAAAAGTGAGGAACAGAGGCTCACCTTCATCGCCGCAACTTTGGAATCCGTTTCTGTGAGTGCGATGCGAAAAGCCGTTCCGATATCAGCCACTAACGCCTCTTGCGCCTGAAAATTTCTTGTCCCCGCCAAGAAAAAGAAAGAAAATTTGCAAGCAGGACTTAATACTGCTTCATGCTTGCCGACATGGCATGCCGAACAATCAAACAGTAACAAAAATTCAAAAAACGGATCACTGATGAGAAAAATAACTCCAATTTCGCCCCCATCAGCCATTAATTCCAATCCTTATAGCCAATCAAAAGTCTCCTATTCTCAAATTTCATAATAAGATTATCTAGGTCCGTGTGTATAAAAGCGTGGAAAAAAAGCACATCATTCTTAACTAGGATATACCTTTGGTGAATGGTTACATGAAGCTAACGCAATGACAAGGCTCTTCACAGCCGTTAGAAGTTCTACAGCAGACGCGGTCGAATCGCTGGACTCAGTATCCGGCATGGCTACAATGCACTTGTCGAGTAGCGTGAGCAGTGCTGAATGAGTGCCCGCATGTTGTGACTCGGCAACAAGCATCGCCACCGCACTATAGCTCTTCACTAGTTCAGCCATCAAACGTATCAGTGTGGCGCGTGTCACAACACGGCTGCTGTCCTCCCACGAGAAATCCATCACGTGGTCCATCAGTTGCTGCACCACCTGCAACTGTGCGCTTCTTTATCGCTCACCCGCTTACAACACAGATTCCAACTCTTGCAGACTAAAAATGAAGCCTAGTCAAAACAGGATAACTCTACATAGTCTAATAAAAACATTTCAGTGAGTGATATTCTATCGTCGGGTTCAACGGAATTCGACATCCTATCAGGACAATGCGCCATATGTTAGTTTTACCACTGAAGAGACAATGAACGGAACAACCAAATGCATGTGTTGGATCAATGGATGGTGCGAAAGCAGAAGAAAAAAGGTGAACATGAAGGAGAAGAGAAGAAAGACTGGCAAAACTGACCTGCCTAACAGGAGCAGATGGAGGAGGCAACTTCGGTCCACCCTCGGAAGGAGGCATAGGCACAGTGGTGATCTGTCCATTCTGCTTACGTGCAACACGTTCCATCGTCGAAACAAATAGACGTGGATGGCGTGCACACAACGGTGCCAATGCCCGCATCGCATGCAACCATTCCCTTGTTGTTCGCGGCATTCTTCAATGTAAAATGCATTAAAATAATCACAAAGATGGATACCGCATGACCACCGGGCATCATAAGTAGACCCCTTATTTTGACACAACACAATTCCCTTCTTCCTTTCCCCCTCCCCTCCAGTACAGGAATAGAATGTGTGGAAGATAAGTGCTTTGATGTACGGTCAAAAAGCCTTCCAGCTTACTAAGCCTTTGTTCTATGACATTCTACACATTCTATTCCTGTACTGGAGGGGAGGGGGAAAGGAAGAAGGGAATTGTGTTGTGTCGAAATATCTTTAAATTTGCCTCAATTAGTCTATCGCAATAGCCTCACCACTAATCTAATACTAACAGCTCAAAGGCGAAATTAGATGCTTCGCCAATTCGAGGCATCTTGTTATAGAATTCCAAAAATTCGTATCAGCATCACTTCAACTTCAACATCGAATTAATTTTATGAAAAGTCATTTAAAGCCATAAGTCTCAATCAGAAGACGCCCTGCCTCACCACAAAAACCACCTACACCACCTATCACGCACAAAACCATGTTACCACTGAACGCCTAATTCCAGGCATCCTTATGACCTAGACTAACGTATCACCTATTCGCTCTACCCTTTATATACCAATAAAAACCACACATCCCCACCTCAAACTCAATGATCACTACCTTCAAACTTACTCATGTTGCAATAATGTCACCACATTTAGTGCTGCAACAGATGCAATACTAAAACAGCAACTGCACAAAAGAGCACAACTCACGTCATTAAAAGCAATAGGTGTTGCGGTTTTAGCAACTGTGTTGCGCTAATTAAACGTCGCACAACGCCGTTCTACAAAATCGTTGTGAAACCTCAGCAAAAGAATACGTTTACCGCAACACATCGCTAAGCAAAATGCTTGTGATGGAGCTATCTATCAGGCAATAAGTACAGGATGGGCATATCAATAATTGGTAAATAAACAAATTCAATGTATTGAAGATAAATGCCTTCTAGCCTACTAAGCCTTTCTTCTGTGAGTCAATAACTCAAGCATTACTCAACAATTTTCAAAACCAGTGACAGGTGACGGCTACAAGGCACAATCAACTGATGTCGAATCACTTCAATAAGCAATGAGTTTCCATATGTGAGCCGTAAGCTAAAACTATCCCTCATACAATAACAACTATAAAAGAATCCAATCTTAAGTTATTATTTCTCCTAATATGCATTAAAAATGCGATTGCAAGCACAGCGGCTTCAGCAATTGCGCATAGTGATCGGAAGCGGTGCCGCAATGACAACTGATTATTCCAGCCATTTCAATTTCCGAACCATATTAAAGATATGTCCCATACTTCCATCACAACCAGCAATTCCCACAATGCATCAGGTCAACACCCAGAAATCATCAAATGGAACCTTGCATCATTTATGACTAAGCAGAAATGAGGTCTGAATCAGGTTCTGATGCACTAATAAATGGATCTCCGATGAATTGCCGACCTGTGATGCCAGCGAGTTGACGGCGGATTAAGAGTGTATCCTCCAGCTGCTACTGTGCGGATTGTTTTCTCAAATATTTGGCACAACGATGTTTCGTCATCGAGGCAATGACGCACAACCAGTGCCACCAGCAGGGCTCTCGTTGCAAATGGACAGCCGGCCACGTTGACAACAGCCTGCACGCCTCCCTGCTATAAAAAAGACAACGCTGTCATCCAGTATGCTCATCAGACTCCTATATGTTTCGCCATTTTGGCTTAAAATTCCAACAAAATCAATGCTTGACGACAAACCTGATCCTCATTTTCTAATCATTTCAATGACACTCAACGTCGTGAAAATAAATGACCATGGTGAACCCCACTCTCACTCCCCCCCTCCGCTCTAAACATTCCAGCACGAATGTAGAAAACTAAGCAGTTTTAACACAAACAACTGTATATCTACCATAAATCTACCATAAACGGCCACCGGTATAACATAACTGTTGTTAAAAAACAAGTGATAAACAAATCACATAATACAGACAGAAATAAACAAATCAACAAAATTTGATCAAAACAATTACCCTTAGCATTTCACTGGCCACTTCGGCGTTGCGCGTTATTCGAGCAGCGAGAATAAGAAGCGCATGAACGGCGTTCGAATCAAGTCCGGATGTACCCATGAGTGCTATCACAGCGGGTACCATACGTGCACGTACCACCTCGTTCCACTCCACGACCGCATCATCCTTAGAATACAAACTCAATGCAACCATGACTGCCCAAAATGCCTATCTACTTTCCTATTTCACACTCAACTCGCTTCCGATATATAAATATTCCCAACTCCTCCATGTATTTACAGAGCAACCCATATCCAGTGGCTTCGGATTTTGTTTGCACATAGAACAACATCACATTCCCACTCACCTATATTTCTGGAATTTTACTGTTCAGTTCTGAGCTCTGGGAAAAAAGACCATAACAATAGCATGGTTTCAGCACAATTTTCAATCCTGAACGACACTTTCTTTTAAACATCCTCCAATCTATACGGTGTATCAATACATCCACAACACATGGGATCATCTGCTCTGACATCAACGGACCAGAAATAAATTTAAAAAATCATCGTCCACAATACATGAGACAACGAAATTGAGTTTTGTAACTACATAAATAAGTTCACTGCCACCTTATCTCTCAATCTTCCACGTTACAGCTCAAAATGACACTATGCAAATGATACAAATAAGCATAAGTCTACTACGCAGAAACACCTTCAACTTAGGTAAATGCAAAGGAAACTATGAAACGTAAACAAAGCAAAACGAAATGGATCACCGCTTTAAAAAAAAGTTCGATATTCGCATCTTCTCTGAGACGTGCAACAACAGTGATCGGTCGTTCGACGTGTGAATCGACGTTGCGTTGAGACATCGTAACGAAACTTACAGCGTAATGCTTGCCCGCTATGCTCAACTTTGCACATGCTCTCCCCTCCATGAAAGCACGCGTTAAGATATGCGATGATGCCGGTCGGTAGTTCACCCACATAAACGTTCCACCTCTCTCGTCCGCATCCCAGTACTTCCAAGACAGCGATTCAACCACCTAAAATATTCGATGAAATCAAAAATCTGCGTCCAGTAGCACTTTAATATGTCGCTTCGGGGAAGACGACTAGTGAGTTTTAAACGGGATGCACCCGCTGACAGCAAACTGCTAATGTTTGCTTAAAATTTTGTCTTAGTAAGTCAGCACTAAACGTTGACAAGCATTCTTTGCATAAAACACCATACCTTTTCCAACTTGGCTCTGTTGCACTTCACCGTACGCATCTTCTCGTAAAGATCCAGCCACAGGCAAACTGGAGCAATTAGCCTAAAATAAGAGTGAGACATATGCTTAGAAAAGTTGCACATTCAAATAGGAGAAAACAATTGGAAAACCTCTAAAAGTTCCAAACTCATTAAGGGAAGACAACTGGAATAAATATGGACCAGCACTAATCGCACAACACCATGCAAACAATGGCATTCAATGCTTACATGAGCATCCGGATTGCGGTAAATAAATCTAAGCTATCTAAACATGACTGCTTTTCAAAAAATTCAACAAGAAAAGATCGAATCCACTTTCTTTGATGTTTTACGGTAGTGCCATCAACTTTCAAGCCTACGATCAAAGATTTAAGAATGATATTCAATATTTTATTTTGAAAATGATTCATAAAAATGGATATTACATATGATAATACGTGAATCAAGCGTTAACATCCTGCTTCATCTAACCACCCCTCCATCAAGGAAACGAAAAAGAAGTCTAACACAGTAACATCAAAAAGACCCGCAAGTCGATGAGCAAAGAAACCAAAGAAATGAAAATGGACGAGGATAGAGGGTGTCGGAGAGGGCCTAAACTGTTCATCTGGCTGTTTGTTGTTTGTTAAGCAATTTGGTTGAAGAGAAAAAAGTGAAGAAAAAACGAACTTGACGAGTGTATGTGAGGAGGATTGTTGTGTAGAAGCGGTCAATTCAAGTGTCGAAAGCAGCATGCACTGCAACGAACGCTGTGCACATTCGACGAGATAATCGTTCGCGATCGCCGCCCACAATAGACAACTTAAGTGAAGACGCGTCGACAACGTTTGTACTACGACCTCGTTGTTCTGAATAAACACATATTCCTTACTTGCTTCACTTCAGATCACTCATTCCTTAATATACTTCACATCTCACTGCACCAGCTCTACTTACAGAAACGGAGATAACTGCTACTTAAAGGCAATTGCCGTCTTTATTTCCTTTTTGCAGACAAGTGTTGTAGGCAGTTACGAACGAAATCTACATCAGCGCCAAGTTTAACCTCTTTAATCGACCATGAGACAACCCAAGTTCGGTAGCAATCCCGACTTCAACCTTAATTTTGACCCAGTAGAATTCACTTTGAGAACCGTTTTTAATTATACTTCAATCATCCTTAACTGCATAGGAATCCACACTTAAACAACTCCCATTTACTTATGAAAAAATTTATAGCGCATAATTCCATCAATTCTAAACGTCTACAAGTTTCTATTGCACAATTTTACGTTGAAACTTGAATCCCATCTGAGTAAAAGGTAGTGCGTAAAAAGACACATTGAAAGTACTTATTCAAGAAACATAAAACACTAGCTAAAATTTCGCAATACCGATCCATTCCAAGGTAGTATTAAAAACCCATAAAGAATACAACAAACCGGATCAGCGGTTAGCTTCTGAAGCATAGCAATGATGTCATTAACCAAATATTGCTTCACCAGGACATTGCATCGCCACTCTGTATTGACATCATTTACGATGGCAAGTATCAATTCCGATGTATTAAACACTAGCTCGACGCCCAATTCGATCATCTGCATGCATGCCGGCACAACCTGAAACTGACTCTCTGTCAAATCAAACAAAATGACACTTAGCTTTTCTTTACTTTATCAACGATTTACATACTTTATAGCGAATAAATGAACTTCACCTACATCCTTCACACGATTTCAGTAATAGGCCATCCTTAAGCCATCCAAAATTTTCGCTCTTATTCCCTCTTCTTCCCTTTCTCCACTCGTTTCTTCTCACCTCCCTCCCCCCACTCCTGACTCAAGTCTGCTAGGAACAAGTGGAAGGGAGGCGGACACCGTGAAAATGTTACATGTTGACAGCCATTAACTGCACTAGCGACATAAGTGGGAAACAGTAAACTGCAGCAGGATGAAGGCTAATACTGCACAAAATACAGTTCGCACAGTTCGAAATTCGTTTATGCAAATTTCTACCAGTAAACTTGGAAGATCGTTCCCTTAGATGACCCCCTCAGTGATATTAACTGGCCTGTATCTATGATTATGCAACAGTGTGATGAAGGGGACCCCATCTCCTCAATGCCATTGTTTACAGAGAAATCACCCCTTTGCACTCCATTCACAAACCCTATTCATGCATCCTTCTCAAGCTCATTTGAACTTTACAAAGAGCGCTTTTACCTCTGAACAAGTGGTTTCGAGAATAGCGTTCACGTCAAGAGGAGTGACCTCGCTGAGTGGAGGTGATGTCTCTTTTTCAGTACCCTTTTCCACCTCTTCACCATCTGCATCCTTCCTCTCTTCACTCAGCTCGGCTCCTTCACCATCCTCCAACTGAAACCAAAGATTCTTCAACTGCAAACGCGAAAGGAAAATGTTAAAAGCAACATTCTACGAAGTTCAAGACACTGCTTAGGGGTAACAACTCATAAAATAAGGAAAACTCCGTTTCCTTTCCTCTAAATCAGCATAAGGCCATATTCGCCTTTCATATCAGCTAGGCTTCCCTAACATTTCCTTTTCCTGCAAACTCAACATTTAGCACAGACACCACTGTCTCTAAACCAAATCTGTTACTAAGGATGCATAGTGAAGCCGTCACAATCAAATACAAGCAAGCTCTAAAATGGAATGCTACCATAAGGAAGCACTAGTCATGCAAGAGATAATGTTATAAGGTAGAATCACCTGTTTGTCAGTTATCAAACATCAAGCTGAGCAGTGGAAAAATTTGATACGACCTATTGCCACGAATGCCGTTTCCGAGCAAATGCGCTAAGCTAGGTGAAAGGATGACTTATTCAGCGATCACCCGACCCTAAGGCTCGAGCGACAAGCTCCCACAATTTTTATTCGGAAAGATGAAATATCGCATACAATATCATCTCATTATATCTGCTGTATAAACTAAAGCTCAACGAACGCCCTATTCGCCTCATATTGTAATAAAATATGTGGAAGTGAACAAACAAGAAAACAAGACTGTACCTCGTCAATAAGAATGTCATTTGCCGATGCATGTTGTTGCCGATCGTTCGCAACAAGAAAATCGGTCGCCTCTTCGACGGTTGCATATTCGAATAGTGCCTCTATCACGGTATCACGATCGAAGCCCATATCAACGAGAAAATTGATACTCGCTTCATCAAGTTCAGCAATCAACCTTCAATATCTCTAATGCCCACAAGAATGACCAATCAGAAGTCGTAAGTAAATGGAAAAATGAAAAGATAAGACTTTCTATCATGGGACACCAACAGTGTCCTCCTCCCGATGCACTACAATCACCATCACTGACAGCAAAAGAACAGGAAAAGAAACAAAGGCAGAAAGACTTAAATAATCATTGAAAACAAAAAACCACACTTACTTGTTGCGCTCTTTGGCATTCACTGCACTTTTGGTGGCTGTGTCGGTAGAAGGAATTAGCCCTCTAAGGACCTCTTTATAAAGCGAAATGGTCAGCTCGCAGACACTCACGCAGGCGTTGCCAGCTTTCATCGATACCACCAGAAGTCCGAATATTGAACTCACCTCCCGCAACGCATCCTGTAACATCAATACAATACTTTCTGGATCATATGGTTACAATTCCACTGCAGATAAGGGCGCCATTGACGGCGAATTTGGCCTACTCGCTGCATTAGTTGAAAACAGTATATTCAAGCTTAGACTGAACGAATAAATCAACGAAAAGATTTAAATAGAGACACTGTTCATATGACGGCACTAGAAGAAGCTCGGGTTGATAGCTGAAGATAGTGGGGAAACTTTCTGGCGGAATTCTTACGTTAGCAAAGGATCTTTAAGCGCAAATCTTTGATATTGTAATATAAATTTTGAGATCATCTTTAAACACAACGATTCAATAATACCTATGAACGTCACACATATAGTCATAGCTGCTTTCGCCGACAAAAATTGTACTGAGACTTTCAAGAAGCATTACTCTTCAATAAAGCACCGATCGGCCTCCCCCTTCAAGATACTGCTCACCTAAACTTGATCTGCGGCTCATGCATCATTGATACGAGGCAGTGGAACGAGTTGAATGTCAAATGGGCAATTTATTCACTCAATCGTTGAAAGAAATTGGGCAGAGGCAATAAATATAAATATGCGGTATGCGCAAACTGAATTCAAATAAAGCATCCTCATTACAGATTTAACCCAGCTAATCCTAATCATGAAACCAACGAACCATCTATGAAGATAAACTTTAAGAAATAAAAACGCATCTAAAATATTTCTATTCGCTCAAAAGAAAACCTCTTTTTAGTGTCTCCTTCATCGCAGCATCTTTCTATATTTCAACATCGGCAATCGAATAAGTATGAACGCACATCGCAAACAATAGTATTGGTTAAAACACTGCAAGAAAAGCATAATATATCATCCTTAATCCCTTTTACTACATTTCAACCACCAACACTCCCTCAGGCTATACAACGGAAACACGCCTTCCTGTTTATGATCTCGACTATACAATGAAGTGAACAAGGTTCCAACCTGCTGGCATAAAGTGAGATTACTTCTGTGGAGGAAAACGTTTCGTTTCGACGCAGTGTTGTGGTAATCGATGCCGTGAATGAAGGAATGCATCGGCGTTGACAAGACGCTCAGTTAATGACAGCCATGTCTGCAGAAGTTGCTCCACTTCAACCGATTGCATCTGATCCACTTCCATTGAAATGCATCGACGAATAATCGAAAAATAGGCACTGTGGCAACCACTATGATAGAACGCAGACAGCAATACGTGATAAGGCATACGGCGCTCGTCAAACATAATACCGTTTAGCCGCGTAATCCACCCAGTAAGATAAGGCAAGCTGCAATAATAAACTCTCTTGGTAATATTAACTTCCTATAGCGCACCTATCCAGTAGTAGTAATTCCTATAGCGTTGCCTCGACGATAAAACACACATTTTAATAATGTTACTGTAACCCCTCTGGTGGTGGCTTCTGGTACCACCTCGACGGTGCGAACAAATTACGCAAACATTGGTCGCTGAAAAATTGAAATCTCGATGGCTAAATTCACTGCAGAAGGAAATTAGCAATTTTCTGCACCTTGTGTTCTATAAATCTTTTACATATCGACCAAACTTGCTATGGTTGAATTATAATTCCTCCACAAGAGGACAGAAACTAGAACAGGCAGCGTCGTTAGACTAATTTTCTGAAGTGCTCGAAGACGAAAAACAGGACATACAGCTCCGGCGCTAGAATCAAAGTATCTCCCTTTATAATGTAATAATTTAAAAGATAATTCGATAATGAAAGGAAAAAATCCGGCACACCTATATCTAAGTCAGCTAGAGATATCTTTGAAAAGGGACACAAAACAGCTTCAAAAATTTCGAAAAAAGAAAATTAATATCAGCTGCCGAACGCAGCTGTGACAGCCGTTATACGATAAACTGTTATCTTAATGAATAATCAGAAAGTTGGGTGAGGAGATAGAAAATGGGATGAAAGCCAACTTTCTTCCAGAGTGCTCGACAGTGTCGCTGAAGTTATTCACGAAATTTTGGTCACAGAGAAATAGACATAAAAGTTTACATCCGAAAATCTGCCCTTCTGTTTGCCATGATTTCTCAATATGATTTCAGTTTTGCTCAAGATGAGCGCATTCAATCATCAGCGGCTACATCCTATGATTTTCTTCGGCCGTTTGCATGATTTTCAGCCGCATCGGCTATTTACTTGGAGCAATATTCAAACGTAGCCGTTAAGCTAACCAGAATTTCCGTTTATTCAGCAGATGGAAATTCGAAATAAATAAATTATAAACGACACAAGAAAAAATCAGTGCGCCTCAAGCAATACCAATACCAAATTGTCCCTCATGTTACAGTCAATGATACTCTCCTTTAAATACTACTAACAACAAAAACTGCGGCAATGCTGATAGGAGTCTAACGACTTACTAAACAGCAGGAACGAGATTTTGCTTCGGTTGCCAGTCGAAAGCAACTGTAGGCAGAAAGGAGGTGGCTGGCCAATGCGAACGTGTTCTTGTCAGGGGCGGCGGTGAACGGCTCGTGAGTCCTCCTTCTCGGTATGTCCGATGTGCACACTTTGGCTAGCATAGCCATCAGCTCATCCAGCTGTCGCTGGCATCTAGTCAGTGCCGTTACACCTGACTTCGTGCGCAACCAACAATCCTCCGCTGCAGCAAGCCTTTCTGAAAATTGCTTTCACGTGAACCCGGAACTCTAACGCTTCGCTCCGATGTGTGTGGTAGGGGGAGGAGGGAGGAGGGGGACTGGCGTCATCGGCTGCGTCAAAGAACTCGGAGAAGAGTATAATCGGTATTCTCTGTTCTGATGCACACACCATACACCATCCATACCTCTCTCAGCCAAAGATCGCACTATACTCAGCACATTCACGTAACTCGCCAACGCAATCAATTACGGAACATAGTTCCCTTTCCTGTAGGATGAAATGCGCATGAATCCTGACTAAATGAGTCTCCTTTTCAAAGACGCTTTTTCGAACCAACTCTTAAATTTCATCCATCCCCAACTGAACTCAGCTTCGTTCTCCTGATATGTCGCTTCGCACGATCTTTTCTCCGACAAGCAAAGATCTCAAACCTTCGATGGAAGAATTCAAAGCCCTATGATTACATCAACAAATACAACACGAGTGCTAATGTTTTCACAACGACAGCACTTCTTCGTTATTTTATCATTCAGAAGTCGTCGTATCGACCAACCGGTTTTTGACTCCCCAATGAACATTCAAACAGAACAGCTAAATTAGCTCTAACTAAACACGTCAACACCATTTTAAATCACTACACGCTAGCCGTGGATCACCCCTTCGCTAATAATCACCTTTAACTAATCATTTATATCCAAATTTAAAGGCAGTAAGTTCATACATCTGCCGCAACTAGACGACCAATGTGACCTGAAGATGCACCCCACGACCTCGTTCCTCTGTCTCCGAGAATCCCATACAGAAACACTCATAATACTTCCAATAAATTCACTGTTACGATCGGTAACAACATCTAAACAAAGCATTAGGAAAACAAAAACTATCTCGTTCCTAATCTAACCTAGCATCGCATCATCAGAATATCAACCCAACACTTTCAATTGCCTAATACTAAAAGAAGTGGTAAAAATATAAATAACACTAACGAAGATATATGGGACAAGAATTGCTCTTATGAGGCACACTTTCTGCTCCCACCGAATCACAAGGATGCTCTGTAGTCGCCTCCAATGGTATATGCGATGCACTCATATCCACTTCATCGACGTCGTCCGTCTGGGTCGCTGATGAAACCTTGGTGACCGCGTTGAATGCCTGCAGCACGGCGCTTTCCCATGCCAACAATCTATAAGAAAGCTCTTTATTTTCGTAGAATCGTCCAAAATCCAAGCCACGAGTATCCAACACGCTCTGCGTACCTATCGCTCAAAGGAAGCTAGTGACAAAACTTGCTTCAAACTCTTTACATATTCAACATATAAGCAAATACAGACCGCCATAATATAAGCTAAGGTGCCATCAATACAGAAGCCTCAAGGAGAAACGATACGCCTAGAAAATAAATATAATCGAAAGATTCATTTTTTGGAAGCTACACGTTGCAGGTTTTTGTTCACAGACCCCTCCTCTATAATTCACTCGCGAATACTCTTTTTCGGGAAATGTAAAGGCTATGACCTTCCACATGAACATAAAGTTTCGCATCGCATCCGCACATCCAGTAAACTTTCCCCAGATTTTCTTTCGAATACGCGTTCATCTACAACCATGAAAGACGATATTAGTAAGGTCAGCATGAAGAAGCTTTCGTTTCGAAAAGCGATAAATACTGCAAGCCTAACGTGCATATCAACAGCGAAATACATACAGCATTTCACTGACAAAAATAACAGCAATATCACGTGTAAATAAACGAAGCGAACCTTTGCAGGTGATGGCACGCAGCCATCAGTTTGCATCCGGTCTTCCCATTAGTCCAGTATTTGAGCACATTATTCCTCAGATTCGGATTCACTCCAAATGCCATTTTCGATAAATTTGTAAGCAGCGAGCTGAACACCATAACAGCGCACAGAAGTGGAAGTGCCTGATTGACCGGTACACCAATTAAAAGCGAGGCACAATTAGCCGATGCCGGTGTAGCTTGCTCCATGTTAGTGGTCGGTGCGGTGCAGAGCTCAATAAGCTGCTCGCAATATGAGCCATCTCCGACTGCAAGCAATGCTCATTACAAATAACAATGAAATCAAGCATGACAGGTCAATGCTCAGCCAAGTAAGAGCAAGTGAAAGTACAACATGATCTAAATTCTATGGTACTACCTAGGAAACACTCCATTATCCCCATAGCATACGTCCAAGGTAGATAAAAGCCATAGCAACAAAAAAAAAAACATTTTGCATATCGCTTGTAACTTTAAAAATTTAAGCTGCCGAACGAAGAAGATTCAACAATCGTACTACACAGGATCTCCATGAACTTTCGGGAGATAAGAAGTACTGCTAGAAAAAAATGGCTGCAAATTAAAACAGTTCTTCACCCTCTAAATTTCTATCAAACTTTGAACACGAATATTGCACAAATATTAATAGTACCACAGCACATGTCATGTGAACATCGTTATGTCAACTGATATGACCTCACTAAACTTTACTTAATTAATGTTATTTTACAAGCAATTATCAAATCGAACCTTGCCAAACTGTGGCTGCCATTCATGCACCTCGACGAGTCTTGCAAAGAAGCTCTCTTCATCGGGTGCCGATTTGATATGTTCGATGAGCTGCATACATCGCGGCAACTAAAACAACACCAACTTAGTGTCTAAACAACGGCCAACTACCGGTATAATTGCCACCTAATGAACGGTACCATTCAACATTCATTTACACCGCTCTGATAAAAACATACCAAACCTTTTTTTTTAGTTTTGAGGTTAAACCACCTCCCTTTAGTTTCGGCTATAACATTTCACCCCTTCCTTTCGGTTATTCCAAATCTCACGAAAACAACTTCTATTGCACTGTTGCCCTATAATGCTATACAATATGACGTTTACATCCATTTGCACTCTAAGAAAGCCCCAAAATATAAGGCTTCCATTGCTAGCCTTGCTACAATCCTCTAATCCATAGAACATGTTCAACATGATCAGATCAAGCCAATGCTATTTCCAAATCCATGTTCTTCTGCAAGAATAACCATTCTGTTAAACTTCGAATGCCTATTTTATAAACCAAACAGAGATGAAATAAAAAATTATTCAAGAGAAGGGCAAAGGAAATCTGCGTCAAGATCAAACTCTCCTTAACGGTAACCAAAAACAACGGATATATCTCTCTTGAGACTGGCATTTCCAATGAGGGAAAAAATCAAAACCTTATAGGAAAAAGGTGGTAAAATAATAAATGCATTTAAGTGACCCGCCCTACAAGTTGAAAACGATAACACCATTTATTTAAAAAAAAAATATTTAAATGGTTTTTATAAAATGAAAGCTTTCAACATTCAAATGCATCGATCGCCCACACGGAGTGACAATGAAATGACAACAAATAGTAGACTACTTACTGGAAGTGACTGGCAATGCCTCTCATTTAATACCTGGACAGACTTAGCGCATTTCTTCACTTAAATAGTACACTGCATCATTCCGTTTAACTATAGGGAACACCCCTTCCCCCCTCCCGAACTATGAATCTTTGATTACTCTACGGTCCCATAACCCCATCCAAAATTTTGAAACGAAAACTTCATTGCTCTAGCCAAGTACAGTGAACTGGCCTTGGCAACACTCCTTAATAACCTACTTCTGTTCAATTTTAGGTAGCAATGACTGATTCTTTAAAGCTTGAGTTGACAGAGAAGGCAAGCGATAAATCCAATAAACTCTGCTTGCACCCAGGCAAACAGGTCAAATAAAAATACAGGTAGAGCACCTTTCAATTTACAGCATCCTTCATGCAAACCTTCTTAAGTTAAAAAACAATCCAACATAGTGGCTGACTTTAAAAATCGCGCAATGCTTCTCAACATTTTCACTCAACGTCCCACTTAGGGACAATCGAAACCATCGACCCCCATACCCTACCTCCCTTTCAAGGTGTACTTGCTTCGTTCTCAAAATGGGCGGTGCTATGCAAATTTACGCGTTTCTGCAAATATTACAAACAAATTGCTGTCTATGATCCCTTCAAATATTAAAATATATTGAAATCAAAAATTAAACTACGATCATCAAACAAAACAAATCAAAACTCACAATGTCAGCGTTGCATGGTCGCAATGACTCGATATCAATTTTCATTGTTTTATACGTATATACAGAAAATCACACATAAAAACCGATCGGCAAACACACAAACCAGAGATCGAAGCCTGAAATTTCAAATATTCTATAATCGATTTTATTACTCATTCGGCATGGACGAATATCAACTCATAAAGACTAAACAAACTTATATTCTACCAAAAAGAATAGGCAATTAAAAAAACTCCCCTTTAGATGAAAGGGACAAATAGGAGCATAGCGGCTTTTGCTAATCAGGTAGGATATGTGAAACCAGCTAGGTTATTACTCAAGTAGGCTACAATTAGTCAGGTGGGGAACATGCAGGCAATAACGACCACTTCCTTCTCCCTTCCTCTCTCACACTTCCCTCTCCGGATGGGATAGGGGGTAGGCAGTCGCAAATTTGAAAACTTTCAAGAAATGAGTCGATGAAAGATAAACCTGACTCCACTGCCCCGAATTTTTTGAGCAATAAACATTCGTAAAGCTAAATTAGTGTGAACTTTGGCTTTAGCAAATAGCCGCCGAACGAGGTAAAAATTTTAAAAAGGGGAATACAGGGGATGGGACTTGGAGGAGAGGGGTATGCGAGGATGTAAGCAGCGAACGATTACATCAAGTAACGATAAAATGAAGAAAAATAAAATAAATAAATACACTCAGAAAAATAACATGCACGCCAATGACCGACACATGGCATTCGATAAAGGATATCAGATCATCGGGCTAGTCGTATATTTAAATACCTCAAAAGGGAGTAAATTGTGGTTTCCTATGCTTTCGACCAAGTGCTAAAGCCTCCCCGAACGAAAAGTGTTTTTTTGGAACACGCTCGATTCGTTAACTTAGCGAATTTAACTTACAAAATTTACGATGACATTCAACACCACTAAGTCATACAGAATACATGCTGTAATCCACAATCCATAGGTCATGTCTACCAGGTCTTACCGCATCAACCTTCTATGGTTTATGATCTGAAACTAGTAGGTAGATGGTTACCTAGACAAACGCACATATCCATAACATGTCATTTGCAAATAAACAACAAATTGCAGACAAACATATAAATAAAATGAATAAAAGTGGAGTGGACGCATTTCTGCGTTTTATATAACACAGAAAAATCGGAAGGGGGCTAACATATCACCCACTCGCCCTACACTTCATATAACAATAAAAACCACAAATCTCTACCTCAACCTCAACAATCACTACGTTCGCATTCATTCAGGTAGTGATGACATCACTATATTTAATGCCGTAACAAATGCAACGCTAAAACAGCAACTGCACAAAACAGCACAACTCACGTCATCAGAACCAATGGGTGTTGCGGTTTTAGCACATGTGTTGCGCTAATCAAACGTTACGCAACACCATTCTACCGTCACTGCAAAATCGTTGTGGGAGATCAGCAAAAGAATACGTCTATTGTGAAACATACCACAGCGTAAAATGCTTATGATGGAGCTGAATGCATACTCAACACAAGCTCAGAGTTCACCGCCACTACGTATTCCTGTCATACAACATTCCCGACGTAAGAGGCAACGATCGCACCTATCTAACAAAGGTTTATGACGGCAATAGCATCGAAAAAGATAAAAGACCAATTCTGAGGGTATGATTGGTCTTTATAAATGAAGATTACTCCATAATTGATGATAAATGATTGCAGAAATGATGACTGATGACCACTTCAAAAATTCCATCTATCGCTGATGATCAATGTTAGGTGGAAAATAAGGAAAATCCTCTGAAAACTCATGTGAAAATTACCTGCTAGCAAGAGAGAATAAATAATGCACAATATTTTCCCTACGATTTTTTCATTCCAATTCATTCCAATTTAAACAATTTAGAAAAGCTTTTTTTAAGAGAAGTATAATTCGATTCACGATTGCTCATGCACTGTCTCTATTGCGTTGTGTTATTAACAACAAATAAAAATATAAAATATAAAATATAATAAAAAATAAGATATGTACGAACAAATCAGCGACTAAATGTATGCGACCATATAAAATAAATGACAACGCGAGGCGATAGAGGCTCGTTTACTACGAACAGAACAGCCACAGGACTCACACAAGAGTCAACACGGTACACACAATGAACAGCAAGCAACTGCGCAGCCTATTTATAGCTCCGGTTGCGACCCTGAAGGCATTCGGGGGTCATAAACCACAATGGGGATTATGACCTCCGCACAGTACATCAGATCAAACAAATGTGGGCAAATAACTCGTTATACAATGTGATCGCGGCGATCACAAAACTCATTTGATCGCAGCAGATCAGTCATTAACGTAAATCACTCGTTCACAATATACTGTTCATATGTACATGCGTACTATTTATAAATCCAGCAAGCAAAACATAGGGAACTATCTGATAATAAAGTAATTGGGAGGATTACTAATAGAAAAATTCAAAGAAATAATAATTTAACGCGGTGCTCAATTTGCATTCATATAGGACTGACCGGGGTTTGGAGGGACGTTTAAGTCTTTGACAAAAAAGTTCCGCTTCCATATATTTTTGCCAACCCTCCTCTCCTACACCAAAATATACATGGAATTGCCAATATTGATGGCGTTTATTGCTTCAAGAGTGAGATAATGTGTTGAGAGTTGTGAGTTGAGATAATCTAAACAAATCCCATTACTAAACAATTTCACCGCAATAACGCAAATCGGTGTCAATAAAGAGGCTTCTAGAGATAGTATATTGATACAGAGTTAGTTGTTCGTATGGTGCACTCGGCAGTATAGTGATGCAAGATGGCTTTTGCTATGCAACGCTTAAATTAAGCACTATTGCCTTTACCAAGAAATAAGAAATACCAACAATCACTATGCTGCCAAAATGCGTTTTGCAAACGCATATAATAAATAACATCTAGCACATGGCACGTATTATAAATGCCATTACTTGTATACCAGTATAATCGATCAAAAGAGAGCATTGAGAAGCTATGGAGGGATCATCGAAAGTCATTGCTTTCTTCATAACATGAATCCGATACGTTGAAGGCGCAATTATAGCCATTTGTGATCTATGATTGCGGCTATTGTGATGGGCGGAACTGCAAAAACCATATCATTTCTGCTCCTCTGCCATAAACCTCCCTTCGATTTCCTTCATATTCAAATGCTTCTACTTCTTTGAATTCTAAGTGGAAATTCTTGTGCTTATGAGTTATGATGGGGGATGGGCCGAAGGCGGTGAGAGTAAACGCTTTCTGCCTGCTTAAGTTGCTGAGGAATGCCAGATTCCAATAGCAATGTTCCCAGAAGTGGCAGCCATCAAATACAAAGCCAATAAGAAGACATTAAACGCAATGTCGAGTCGCATTTCGACAACATTTCTTTCTAAGATTTGCAGTTCCAAAGCTTTTATAATACTGAAAACAATGGCATATCTGATGATGGCAACATCGACGCCCTTTTTTAGTGATGATTGTAGAAAACAACTAAAAACCTAGAATGAGAACAGCTACAAGGACGATAGGTGTCTTGTGCTATGACGCTCAAAAATAAAGTTCAAAATCATGTGCATAGAAGATTAGTTAGGAAAATGTGATCAACGTTACCTTCAATCCAGATGAACAATGTTGTTTGTACACCGATAAGGATTTGATAAATGTAATCACGAATTTCTTCTTCCGCCATCAACGTATCGTCTTCGGCGATCCTATCCAGCACCTCACCATCCGATACCCTAAATTAAAACGTTTCTTTTTATAAAATAGATGGAAGAGAGGCGCTCATATGAATAAAGAAAGGGAATTGGAGGCTTTCAGAGAAACCAACATTTCCTCGGAATTTCTTTCACTCTTTTCTGTTGCCCAGCAATACATTTTCTTCAGTTTTCGTTCTAAAAGAGCGTGATATCTCAATCTTCCATTAAGGGCATTCAGACCTGATAAAAAAACAGTAAATCATCTGCTAATAAACTTGCTCCCTAGTGTTTGTTTGATGACGACGCCCACTGAAATACTTGCCACTGGAAAATGATCTTGTAGACTCATCCCAGCCACCAGATCACTGATCTATTGATCACCATAAACAGCACCTACCCGCAAAGACGAAATCCTCGAGAGTGCGAAGTGATGTTCTGCCGTAGCAGGCGTTCAGCTTCGGCAAAAGAGACAAATTACTGCAGTTATGGGTCGTAATCTGGCATTTAGAGCATCATCTAATTGTTCTAATCCAAAACCTTCGGTGTATAATATGCGGCAAATAGGTTATTGAACGGGATCAATGAAGAAAAAAACAGAAGATGGAAGAAACAATATTTTCGAAGTCAACGTGATCAGCTCAATCCCGTTCGTTTATTATCGTCGGCTTAACGTTTATTCACAAAGAAATTAATTTTCATTTCCAACATGCGTATCTTCAAATCTTTATATCAGTAAAAAGCGAAAAAAAAGAGTGCATATTCGTTCGCACACGGAAATACGCATCAACGAGCACAAATCACTCTCAATGTTAGCAAATTTTACATCTCTTCGCAGACAATAAAAGCTGCCGGCAGTAAGCGCTCTTCTGTTTTTCCATCTGTTCTGTTTCTATGAATTTATATGCGGTCTCATAACTGTCATCTACTTACGAAAACTTATCGCTGCCCTATACTGATTACTACTATAGTGTTACTTTTCATTCGACCCATTCAGAATAAACTTCATCGCATCAATTTAGCACCTTTGGGCTTATTCACTTCGCAATTCAGATCAATGTCCTTCTTCATCTCTGAAATACTTTTACAACAAAGTGTATAAAAAAACTCTTCTTACAAAATACTGTCACATACCTGACCAAATTAAAACACCACTTTAATGAATTTCTTATGAAGGTGCACCACCATCTCTGCGTAGTCAATAAACAGAAATAAGTTCGATGGAAAAACTTACATTTGTTCGATGAGACACATTTGATTGCCCAAATCGAATGCTTCATGCAAAGTGAGTAACTTTTCATGATGCAGTTGGTTCACGACGTTGATCTCACACACAATGACCTCTTTCTTGACACCCGCTCGCATTTGCACCATTTTGCCTGTTGCTTTCTCTATTGCGCGATCCACTGGGCCGTATGATCCTCGTCCCTGCTTCTCGCATATTATGTACTGCAATGAAAATTTCTTTAAAATACCTGTCTCTGTAAAGGGGGCCATGGGGAAAGAAATCTTTCAATGTGGCAGCTGCTTTCATGTTTGTTATAATCATGCCCTAGCGCAATTGTAAAAAGACTCCAAGCAGCCTAACATTAACGAATCATCATAAGTAACAGCGTGCCTTCAGTGAGTTCTCAATTCTTCCCATAACAATTTTCGATGAAGAAATGTAAAAACTAAAACCTGTGCCGCTTAGATCCAAAAACTTTCTTTTTAAATTCCTTATTTTAGGCAATGAATGGAGAAAAACAGCCCCTCGTGAGTAAAAGCAGACATGCGAGAAAGGAAAAGGAAGGGTTATGGAACTGATAGTTTAAAACTTTTGAATGCATTGAAAAAAGCATCGATATTAGTGAACAAAACGCTGTTATTAGAAGAAAGAGCGTGACTCGAGTTCTCTTCGAAATTATTGATTTAATTTTTGACTGTTATCTTAAACTTAGTGATAAATAAATTGATTATTATAGGAATTAAACCAAACCAATATTTCAACATTATAAACGGGGAAAAAAGTGTGCGCACTTCAGCCATAATAAGAACGGTATTAATTAATATCCTCGTTTCATTCAAACACCTTTTAATTCAAACCTCTTCACAGGCAGTGAGAATGTAATTTTGGAGTTTACGTCTCTCCACTTCGAAATAGCTGCATGTTCTATTCCCTTACACGCATTCCTCCTCATACTAACCCACTAGGGCTAGCCTGAAATGCGCCGAGATTGAAAATGCATTCATAAACCTTTAAAAAAGACTTTTGCTCAGAGGTTTTTTAAAACAAAATTCAGAAGCCTTGTAGTCTAGACCATCGAAGTGGATACCATTGTTGAAATTTCGTTTACGCTGTGAAAGTATTACCCCTTGAAACCCACCACCATTCTGACGTTAGCTCCTAGGCAGAAGGTATACTCCGCATCTCCCTTTTCCTCCGCATACCTTATAAGCTCCTTCTCATCGTAAGACATCAAGTGCATCTTCCTCAATCATCCCCTCTCGCTCTACACTTTCATAAGCACTGCTCAAAGCTAACCTTCGCTTCAAGATCGTTCGGCAACCTGTTGACATCCACAGTTCAGTATTCTGAAGGATTTATGTCGGTCACAAGACGACCATAGTCGATAGGGCAGGGTACCCTCTCGGCGGAAGTCTTGTCCTTTGGTGGAGGTTCGATGACCGATATTGTCATGTCGGGCATAAATACCTGCAAATAGTTAACCATTAAAAGATAACTTGCATAGGATTGAAAACCATAGGCTCTGCATCAGAAGGTTTTCGTTTTCCCTGCGCCCTGTGACTATAAAAATTATCATCGTTGCAATAAATGCCTTTGATTCATTGCCTATATAGGTTCCAGTTATGTTGCTGCATATAGAAAAACCCGATAATATGAACTTATTCTTCGAGCGCAGATCTATGCTCTAGCTGTGTTGATTGAAAATGAGAAGCGAAAAAGAACTCATGATGCATATGAATAGACGAACACAGTCAAAATGGCAAATAGAAAGCATTGTCTACGATATCCAAAGGATTGTCTAATCTAATGCTGTCAACGATATGCTCATATATGCATCTTCATTATTTTCACGGTATATTAAATGAAGTCTGAATCGATCATCTACTTCTGCACATAACTATAAATACTCGAAAACTGGAAGGTTTCATGAACATGATCATGTGTCCAAGCGGGTTTCTTTCATTGAGTGCACACATTCATACAAAACCAAACGAGTTTGAAGTGCACATCTCCTATTCAGCAATACCGATTTCACTCGCATCAACAATCCTTCATATCGCTATCGCAAGGAAATGAGCACATTTTCCACTACTCTACGTTCTTTAATCGCTGAGTGCTTACGCTAAACGATGACAGTGCATCGAGTTTCGACGGTTCCAAACAAAGATACTGTCGTTGATGTTCCTCATACGCCTCATAGATCTTCGAGGCGACGCGATCGTCGAATTAGGTCCTAAAAGTACGGCTTCCAGTGACCAATTTCCCATTCAAATACCATTCGACAAACGGTTTCAGATTACCGTCATCTTCCACTTCTAACAGCTCGCGATTTCCTATAACAGTTCTATACAGTATGAAGTAGATGATGATCATACCCGTGATGAAGCAACAACGAGGCTCAAATGAACATCAAAAGAGGGGAAGAGCGCCCCAATGAAGCTAGTATAGAAAGTCTTTGATTCGTCTGAACCAAAAAATTTCATAAACACCCAACAAATGGTGATAAAAATATGCGCAATCAGCCAGTTATACATAATCCCAACCTGTGCTTCATAACAATTTAAAAAGGATGTGTTTTCCCGAACTGACCGTCTGCAAAATGCAATCCGATTTTTGCAGAAATCGGTAAATTTTAGATCTTTTAAAATTCATCACCCATTTCAACATTAATCGATGAATCTGAAGGTTGCTAAAGAGGCGGATCATTGGTTTAAGTCAATAACGTGAAAAACAGCGACCCTAAGTTCAATATTTCCAAATAGTACAAACAGAAACATACACAGAGACATGAGATTCGGCTTATCCAATATTTCTAGACGCCATCTCAAAACGCAATACCCGGAAGGATTCAACACTATCTTATGCTTGTCAACCACTATCTTATGGGAACAAATCAAGAAAATCAACCACTATGGGAACCACTTCTCAACACGGAAACCATTTTCATAGTATCACCTTCAAAGTCGGTTGCATCATTGAGTGGCCTAGTTATCACTGCTGGTCTGAGTTCCTCTTGGACAGCTATAGCAGAAGGCGAACGGCCGTGAGTGGTGGATTTTGTTGGAGAACGCGGAGTTTCATCCGTACCTAGAAAATTCATCAGTGAAATAAAAATTTTTCTTTATTATGAAAATTGAAAATGACATTCCAAGAGATCGCTTCATGGTGGTAAATCAAGATGGCAATTGCAGTAATTCAGGAGCAAGTGGTGAACGGCCTTCAAAAAAGGGAGGAAGGGGAAATAAGAAAGAACAATTTTTAATACAAAACCTCTAAATTTGCAATCCGTACATATCCCCATAATGCTCTTTCCCGATATGAAGAGATCACTTCTGATGGTTAAGTACCATTACTGGAGAAATAATAACAAAAAATAAATAAAAAAGGAGTCTTTGTTATAACAGTACAGTGGAATATATCATCAAATCTCTACCTTCGCCATTGTTCATTCTAAAGGGAAGGGGATATCCAACGTTAATTAAAACTCAGAGTGTTATGAGATGAAGAACGTACCGATAATTTTAACGATGCAATTTGCAATTTGTGAATTCCTTTCGAGAGGGATTGACCGCTTCGCATTGAATATTCTCCTGCATCTTCGTGCACAATGTTCGTTACGTTCAATACTGACACCCCTGAAATTTAGCAATACCCTGATATCGTGCGACTAGACAGAGTTATGCATCTGAACTGCTGCATGCGAGACAAATAATTCGATAACGCCCCTCAAAAACCATCTCTCCTCGTGTCTCGTCCCTCCCCATCTCCTCTACCATTTCATTACTTCAGTGCCGCATAATGCAGCCAGAAGGACTCAGAGTGCCGAAAATCGATCATCAGAATTGCGTTCATGATCATAGACAGGCATCATTTGACGACGTTTCATTTAAAAGCTTTGAATTGAATATCCATGTATACCTTTTCTATCGGTATATTGTACATTCTGTTTTCGAGAAGCAACTTCAAGCCATCCTTGTACAAGGTAAGTGTTGGCGCCGGCGTTCCGACAATTCTGGATTCAAGGAGGTGCCAATTTGTATACTGGTCGATGCGAATTGGCCAACTTTCAGATCCGTGATGTTGACAATTCCAGTACCTCGCTTGCCCGTTATCGGGAACGATATTTGCGGAAAATGAATTGCGTTGACTTCACGCTCAAGCTAGAAAAAAAAACAGAATCACTGAGATTGGGGATTCTTGTATGAGATTTCATGATTTCTACTAGCCATCAGTTTTTGTAACATTCCTTAAAACAGACCTCCGCCTTAACAGTTTCGTCAATTAACGATACATCCTAAGAGTGACGTCGAAGAGAGATCGTTCTAGAATGTCTTAATGGCAAGGATTCAATTTTAAACAATTTCACTATTTCGCATCACCTCAAAAACACCCGGCTGGTTGAAAAATTTCATAGAGAAATGGAAGAAAGTTTGGAAATATTTTTCAAGTAATAATGCCGTTGCATAATGCACCAATGAATGCTAACGTTTCGATCAACAAGCGATTAGAATTTTGTGACGACATTCCAATATGAATCAACACAACGAAAATATTTCAGTTGCAAATTCGGAAAGGGTATAATCACCTAATGAAGCGTAAATCTAGTGTTACTCATCGAAGAAAGCGTTGCTCGATGGGATCTCGAATATCGAACGCAATCGAGCCACGCTCATAGCTCCCTATAATCATTGAGGCACGCCAAACTCACATAACATTTCGGTGGGATCAATTAGCAACAATCTCTAATAAATAAACGAACAGATTGATGGTTAGTTTGTTTGTTTCGTTATCACAAACTTCCACTAACTTACAGCACTCGAAACATCACCAGAATTACATTGAGAGGAAAGCATTCGAATAAATCCTCGACATAATCTAATGTAAAAGAATGCTCAAATATTCATATGGTCGCCGATGAATCAATAATTGATAATTTTGGGATCACAAGGGAATACCGATCACTTCGCAGCAACAGGCGGGTGATCAAGTCCTTTGAGAGTCATATCGTTTCCTGATCTATCCGCATATCTTTTCATCACTGAATTCGTCTAAACTAAACAGATAGTTACTACTCTCTAAACTGCATTCCCTATTAATGTGCTGACTATAACTGCAATGAACTATGCAAACACTTCAGCAAACAACCGTTTCAAGTGATATCGCTTAATAAGGCAACAGGTCAGCAAGCAATCCCCGCAACTAACTAATGATGACCCATCCAATAAACATTGTAAAGAATTTGCCGCGTAACAAAACGCAACACGAATCCCCCAATAACCTCAATACACTCAATTATTATTTCTGAATCGCTCGTCGAATGAAAGGGCGAATTATTTTGCATTTTTTCTTTGCCTATTATTGAGGTACTCAATCATGGAACCACGGAACTTCGTCCATACAGTCAGTATTAGTAGTGATATTAGTAGTAGTAGTAGTAATAACAGCGTTAGTAACAGTCATTTATTCACATGAAAATACAGAAAACTTCTCCGAAGCTGTGGAATACAATGCAAAAGAAACATATAAAGGCAAATTAAGGCAACGCGACACTTTATATGATATATATATATATATATATATATATATCATAACACTGAAAAGCAAATCAATTTGTGAAAAATAAGTGATAAAACAAAGTAACAGGGAAGCAAATGAAGGGACTAATTATACTCATATACTACAATATACTCATATACTACAATAACAGCTCAATGATTGTGTTGCTCGAGACGCTTTCCAGACCCGTATCTATAGCCTCTTGACGATCCTACTTGCTGCTTTTATAGTAATCACAGTCTAATTCTAATCAGAACATTCCCAAGGCAACCATTGAGCAAATGGCAGAGACGCAGACCATGGATGACTACGTTCATATAACCATATGGCAAACAGCCAAGAAACACTTCAATCCAAATTTTTAAACTCTCAAAACTTCGCAGCTCTATTCCATCAACAACAAAAACTGCGGCAATGCTGATAGGAGTCTAACGACTTACTAAACAGCAGGAACGAGATTTTGCTTCGGTTGCCAGTCGAAAGCAACTGTAGGCAGAAAGGAGGTGGCTGGCCAATGCGACCGTGTTCTTGTCAGGGGCGGCGGTGAACGGCTCGTGAGTCCTCCTTCTCGGTATGCCCGATGTGCACACTTTGGCTAGCATATCCATCAGCTCATCCAGCTGTCGCTGGCATTTAGTCAGTGCCGTTACACCTGACTTCATGCGCAACCAACAATCCTCCGCTGCAGCAAACCTTTCTGAAAATTGCTTTCACGTGAACCCGGAACTCTAACGCTCCGCTGCGATGTGTGTGTAGGGGGAGGAGGGAGGAAGGGGACTGGCGTCATCGGCCGCGTCAAAGAACTCGGAGAAGAGTATAATCGGTATTCTCTGTTCTGATGCACACACCGTACACCATCCATACCTCTCTCAGCCAAAGATCGCACTATACTCAGCGCATTCACGTAACTCGCCAACGCAATCAATTACGGAACAGAGTTCCCTTTCCCGTAGGATGAAACGCGCATGAATCCTGACTAAATCAGTCTCCTTTTCAAAGACGCTTTTTCGAACCAACTCTTAAACTTGATCCATCCCCAACTGAACTCAGCTTCGTTCTCCTAATATGTCGCTTCGCACGATCTTTTCTCCGACAAGCAAAGATCTCAAACCTTCGATGGAAGAATTCAAAGCCCTATGATTACATCAACAAATACAACACGAGTGCTAATGTTTTCACAACGACAGCACTTCTTCGTTATTTTATCATTCAGAAGTCGTCGTATCGACCAACCGGTTTTTGACTCCCCAATGAACATTCAAACAGAACAGCTAAATTAGCTCTAACTAAACAGGTCAACACCATTTTAAATCACTACACGCTAGCCGTGGATCACCCCTTCGCTAATAATCACCTTTAACTAATCATTTATATCCAAATTTAAAGGCAGTAAGTTCATACATCTGCCGCAACTAGACGACCAATGTGACCTGAAGATGCACCCCACGACCTCGTTCCTCTGTCTCCGAGAATCCCATACAGAAACACTCATAATACTCCCAATAAATTCACTGTTACGATCGGTAACAACATCTAAACAAAGCATTAGGAAAACCAAAACTATCTCGTTCCTAATCTAACCTAGCATCGCATCATCAGAATATCAACCCAACACTTTCAATTGCCAACCCAACACTTTCAACAATTAGAGTTGATCATAAAGACTGCAGAACACTATTTCTAATGCAAGCACATTCATGCCACCTTGAACAGGGTCGACTTCAAGACTATATAAAGTCACAGATTACCCACCGCTCCCGATGTATTCCATTTCATGCAGATCTAATGATCCATCAAAAGGAAGACTTACTCATCTCATTTCGGCGACGTTTCATTGCGCTAATGAACTTCGTAGATAGAAGGATGTTGCAGAAGTGTTCGAATGGTTCCTCGGCGATGAAAGCCTGTAGTCCTCGCTCATTCAGACATAATGCTGTGAAGGTGTTTGGAAGTGCAGAAAGCACATCTCGAGACGCCGGCAGCTGCAATATCATTTGCTTATAACGAAGTAAAAGTTTCGCGCTTTTCGATTACTTACCACAACAATTAATTGCCTATGCTAATACTGAAACGTTGCTCCTCATTTAAGTGCGTTCATTGGCGAGCCTTGGGTTGTAGCTACTTCCCATAATACTGGAACTGAAGGCTGCCCCCCTCCATTCTCCATTCTCCTCTTCCTAACCCTCACCTCCCTCCCCCCCCCTCGCAAAAAAATGGAAGGTCGAGGATTGGAAACTGGAAAGAACGAAGAAGGAAACATGTGGAATAGAAAAAACAATAACAAGTATATCCTATGAACGCGCACATCACTAGCATCGACTCACTACAATAATGGAACATAGCTTGCAGTCGCGCAAATGCCTTTCATTCAAACCGACTCTGACTTAAAGATAGGACTTCTTCTCCCCCCCCCCCTCCCAAAAAAGTCTGAAATGGCGCTCAGTTAGATTTACTTATACTAATACCATCGGAAATAAAAAAGGTTTCTGACCTAAAAAACGACAAAAGAAGAAGTAAAACTGGCGAAGAATACCCTCCCACCTAGTCAGGTCAATAAACGAAATATGCGACATCGCATTTGCGTCCTCAACTGTTATATACTCTTCAATTACCTAAAAAATCGATGCTTTTTCCGCTTAACGCCTATAGAATCTATGATATTCCTACTTAACAGGAACATCACTTAGACCCACAGCGTTCCTAGTCAATAGAAATTCGCTGATCAACGGGGCTGACTATGTCAAAAACTTGAAAAGAAAGAAGAGACCTCCGAAGAAGATGAAATATCGAAATTCTAGAAAGCAATGTAAAACCTCCGTGACAAAAAATGAGGAACGAATAGAGCCTAAAAACATCCTCTCAAATAAACACATAAAAATCAAAAAGTCATTGTCATTTAAGAGCCGAGAATCCAGTTACCACCAACCAACCAACCACCATCATTTTTTGAAAAAATTCATCAAAAATTTCAAGTAGTACAAACTGGAAACATCCTTCCTTACGAAAGATAGCATCCATGATAGCGGTCGTGACACCTTTGTCCTGCATAGTCGTCAAAAGCGATAGCTCTTGATATATAAAATTGGTCACCAATCCGATGGCTGCAAGTAATTCTGATAACATTTTGACACACTATTTATGGCCCCTTTGGTTTCTAACGAAATTTCATTTCCGATCCAATTCAGATGTCAACGTATATTTTATGGCATCTTATGAATCCTTGTTTCATCCCCCCCCCCATTATACAAATGACTAGCGTTCAATTCATTTAGGGAACGATATATATCTCTTTCACGAAGGATCTCACTACATGAACCATTTTATGCATATCGTACTTCATTCACTTCGAAACAAACATTACATTACAGAGTAAAAACTAACTGCAGGGACCACTTATAATTCCCTATATTAAACGCCAGCACCGTGTTGGCATTCTCAGAAAGACGTTGGCTCCGCTCACATTAAAAAAAAACAATAATAATAATAAAACTTTAAAAAGGTTGATTAGAAAGGAGTTATATGCCTATGATATGATAAGCAATTCGCATCAAAATGAAACTTTATGATCGCTAAAATGGCAAATCGGTGGGGATGAATATGCAAATTATACCAAAGAGTTTGCCTATCAAGAAATACTTAAGAGAAATAAATGATTTATATTTGTTAACAGTCAATTATAAATACGCATTATATAGAAAACGCCTCACCTTGAAACGCTTCACTAATTTTGTTGAAACAAATAAAACTTAAGGCATAGTCAACTCTTAAAGAAACAAAACAAAACAAACCATTATGGAATTGCGATGCGCCAAAGAAGTCGCACCTCGAAATAATCTGGGTAAGTGCTGCAGGAATTGCGCCATCCATTACTGCAACATTTACAATCAAATTCGGAATTACTTTATCGAGTGCATTTCTTTGGGAAATCAAAAGCAGAAGCAAACAGAAAAGAAATACGTGTGGCCTAGAAATGAGAAGTAAGGAGTATCAAACTCCTTCCTCATAGACCCACCTAATCACGATCAAAATGCTTCATAGCAACAAGCTCAATAATTTACAACTTGAATACCTATAAAGATATAATAATACCTATACACGGTTTTGAGTCCGTAAATAATACTTAACGCTGACCACTTACGTGACAACCCAAGGTTAACGATTTTCGCAATTTCGGCGTGCGCAATGAAGTTTTTGCAAAAGCAATTTAACTCACCTTTGTGACGCATAAATCACTGAGGGTACAGAGTTTAACATTTTCGAGGATATCCAAAAATTGGCAACAGAAAAAAATGGATGATCTATCAGCCTAAATCGCTAGCTTTATACCATTTTATCTCTTCTGAGTTTTCTATATTAATTCACCTCAGAATAATTCCCAAGAAAACGCATTCACGAAAACAATGACACAACAAATTGTTATCACAAGTTTGATGGTGCATTTGCTTAAACCATCTCTCCACCCCACCCCTCTTCCACCCTCACCACACCAATACCAACAAAATCACACCTTCATTCATTCATTGTGCGAATTTGTCACAACTACTTCATCATGACCTATCATAGTTCATTGAAAGCGAACAGATACGCGAAAAGGAAAGAAGAAACATCTCTACAGCTTCTGCAAAAAAAAATCGCTCTATAAAAAAGCAAGAAGATTTAATGAATCCATCGCAAATTTAGAAAATGAAAGAACTACTTCCCATCCATCACCATCGAAAAAACTAATCGTAGCCAAAAGTCAAAAAAACCCAGCCCGACACGTGTGACACCTCATATCCTCGCACTCTCGAGATATAGTGAGAAAAATCTGGACACATAAGCATTCATGCAGTCAATAAAAAATACCTAGTTAATAGGTTGAAAATCGACATACTTGGCAGGTTTATGAAGTGAGATGATACTGGTAAGCGTCCTTAGTGCCTCAGTCTTAATCGTATCGACGAGTACACCCGAAGGTGCAATATCAACCAACAAAAGGTGCGATATCTCCTCCACCAGATTATCGTAGATCATTGAACTTAACTGCCATTCCTCCAGTACAGTACGAGAATATACTAAAAAACGGTTCAAAAAATATATTACACTTACAGTGATTACCTTTAATATCACTAGCTCCGCTAAAAGGTGCTACCTTTTAAACAACACGGTGAATTGACACAGTCTTCATAACTATACTCTCACTACCTCCAGTATGACACGGGATGACTAATCCTTTCTTTGCAATAGGTAGCAAAAATGTTACCCCTCAATGAGATTACGAAACTTCCGATATCTGACAGGCGCAATACAACCATTTGCCTAGAACTGTTCACCGAAGATTTTAATTTTACGCGACAACCACCATCGGCGAAGAACGCCGCTTTGACGGAAAGCACTGTGCCACATCCTACTCACCTTGTCCTATACAATAAATTGTAATTCACAGAGGTTTCTTTAGAACTATACATTTTGAATTTCAAGTACATGTTAATAAGTAAGTATTATTACAGCAACAGATGAAATCAGCTACCTCATTTAGTCTACATCACTCAATGTGATAATACTCTCCTGCCCATACAATCGTTGCTACCCAACCATTAGGCTGAAGCACACTCAAGAAATGATCAGTGATGGCAATAAGCATGAAGGCACTTCGCCATCAATCTCCATCACTGACGAACCACCCCCTTCACAAGTGACAGTGTTTCAATGAATATCCGCAAGCCAATAAAACGCTTTGACTTCATCCCCACAAGCAATCCATTTCACGAGAAACTACAATTGCAAACACGACCACGAAGAACTAAGTCCGCATTTAATTCCAAGGCAAATCAAAATCGACATCAAAAAATATGATACAAAGCAAACTAAAAACACAATCAGCAATCAACTTACCAAGTATGGAGAGAGCAAGCAATCTAGCAACGACGCAGAGACGACGTCCTTCGACACTCGAGAATGCACGTACAAGTCGCACACGAGCAAACAACGAAATGCGCTCCTCTTCGTCGATCCTCTCCCCACTCAGCAGTTCGTCCATCTCAACTGCCAAACTCTTGTCCAACTGAAAAACACATTCTTCTCTCCTATCTCTCAAAAACTATCACAGGAGAAGGAAAGGACCATCAAACTAACAACATCCATTCAACAATCTAACCATGTTCCATATTATATATCAGCTAGGACAATATTTGCAGATAAAGAATTTCTGGGCAAAATCCCATCCCCCTCTCCACAAAAAACAAAAATCCTCATTTCTAAATGAAAAAAGTTCACCTTGAGTGGTAAAAATTCACTCATAAAACCCATCATAACGAAATCACTTCATTTAAAAAAAATCTATAGAAACTACCTGAACACTTCGAACCAATTTTGTTGAATTTTCCACTTGATAGCATATCGGTAAGAGTGGTGGTGCCCAAACATCAGATATGCAACATTCATCCATCTTTGAATTGCGCAATTTGCCACTCCAACACTAAATCAACGCTTCTATACACTTCAGCGTAGTTTACCAATACATTAGTGATGCCAGTAAAAAGAATCTGAATATTTCTATATCGTAATATAGTGAAGAATATAGCAAAAAGACTCTGCACCCAGTAACTTCGACTCCCCCTCAATCCATGAATATGCTCCAATTTTTGAAATTCATATTTAAAGAAATACATGGGCAATGGGCAAAAGAAAATCCCATTCGATAAGCCAGCCAACTTCTGCACAAATTCGCAGAGTTATCGATTTGACCTTATACTAGGCGAATAAAAACTTAACGCCACCTAAAATAATTTTCGCAACGAATCCTTAGAAAAAGTGCTGCGAGTAAAATGAGGGACAGATTGCTATGATATGCTATAATTTGGCCTTGTATCCATCAATATCACATAAAATCTACAACTTGCAATTACTCTCCTTAATCCGGTTCTCCCATTATATAAAAAATTCGCTTCGTTTCATTGCTTGAATAAACAAACAAATGAACAAATCAACAAATAAATAAATAAATAAGTTCATGATGAAGTAAGCACCTGTACGATAGCAGTGAGTTTCATAGTAAGCTGCTTCTGTTGAGATTCAGAGAGATGCTGGGAGAGGAAACGTGATCGTTTGCTTATCACCTGTAGCAAACGCAACGTCTCCACTACCACCTCCATATTGCCTGAGTCCAGTAAGTCCATCAGCCGCTGCAAACATTGATCATCACTCTTCACCTTATCAAACTCATCCCTATTACAATGAAACCTCTGCTCACTTATGCCATGCACCAAGGCTCAACCCAATTCCGATCAAGACCGGAGTCGGAATTTAACCTGTTGCGATATTCAGGTGAGTTAAACCCGTCCCAGGTCACATCTTTCCATGGGTCACAATAATTCGTTGCGTTTCTGCTCAATTGCCATCTTCACGGTCATGCTATTATTTACAGGCAGGCAACGAGAATATGAATAAGAAATTGCAAACAAACCAACTGCTTTCTGAGCTTGCGTTCCTGCCTTTTCCGCATCGTTTCGTGCTCAACCAATCCCGTTCCTTGCCCCCTCCTCCCCCTCCCCATTACAGCAGAAATAACGGCAAACACAACAGTGTTCTTTCACTTCAGAACGAATTTCTCTGCGGATAAAGAATGACCTAAATTTAGAAAGCCAATGCCATCTTCTGCAGGGGTTCGAGAAGTGAATTCATCAGTCTCTCATAAACTGACAGAAGCAGAGAAAAACACTGCAATCTCGAAACAGTTTTCTATGTATAATGAAAAAATTGTTGGAATATTATATGGTTATTTCGCATACCTCTAAGGTAGATGTCACCAGCGACCAAGATGACACAGAATATGAAAAATAAACAACATCAGATAAATCCCAGTCACTTTCTTAACTTATTTTAGGGAAAACTGCTGCTTCACTTTTAATAATGATACCCCCACACCTTCATAATTATATTACCCAACATTTAAGGATATTCACTTCTAATAATGCGCCTTATCCTTGCACCGAATCGCATTCTCATCGCCTCTACTTCTCTGAACTTTATTCGTCGATCCACTTCTCTTCACTAGAAGAATCACTAGCACCCCTATATTGAACTACCCATTTGCAAATCCCTTCGAGTTGGAACTACGGGAGGGAACGGAGGGAGGATTCCTTACATATGCGCCCGCCATTGAGCAATGTCTTATTCGCCTCGTACATCTGTCCGCCTCTTTCTCGAACCTTTTGTTGTCAACTTAAAAAAAAGGAACAAAAAACTCCTGACAATGCTCTCATCCACAACTTAACGCCATCCTTTTTTTACCAAACTAAACAATGAGAGCATTAGTCAGCATCTTTTTCTTCCTGCCTATTTCGAAGGAACAGGTGAGATCGAATCTCAAACCGATTCCAGCATTTTTTCAGCTGCTATTCCACCTTTCTTTTCGCACAAAAAATCGCATATCTACTCAGAAAAAAGGAAAGAAACTAACATCAGCGGAGTTGTAGATGGAACGCGTAAAGGTGTTCTCGAATAGTAAACCCGTAAACGAGAGCACAGCGGCAACTCGTCGTACCATGATCGGCTCTGCGTCGACTGCCATCAATACACCGCGAGTGTCCACATGTGCTACCGCTCTTTTGAGAACTTCATCGCACATGTTCAACACGTCTGCCCAACGAGCCATCTCCGACTGCAAGCAATGCTCATTACAAATAACAATGAAATCAAGCATGATAGGTCAATGCTCAGCCAAGTAAGAACAAGTGAAAGTACAACATGATCTAAATTCTATGGTACTACCTAGGAACTACCTAGGGATTAGATTTGGTGGAAACAAAAAATATTGAAGTCAAATAGTTCGGTTATAGGGATACAAAAACAGAGTAAATATAAATGCTGCAAATGCTTTCGAGAAAACAATAACCCCACGTAGCAATTGGCAACGAAACAAAAATTTGAATTCCCGCTTCACAAGAATTCGTTGCAGGACTCGTCATTCATCATTGTAACATCCTATTACTTTTATGTACTAGCCACCCCCCCTCCGTGATGGAGGTCATAATGACGGATAAAGAAAAGTGAAAGAAAAACATCAAGAAGAATAAAATGTCAACGATATGCGCTAATCGGCAAATCACTTTCCATCCACGCCTATCCGCCTATATTATTTATCCGATACGTACCCTCTGTACCAGCTACAGAGTAGTAATCATAAAACGGCTTCTGCGATTCATTCAGGTTACTATTCAGGTCACCGATTCATTCAAGTTCTATATTCTATGGTGTTTCCTTATTGCGTATACATGTGCTTAGGTGCACCATCCCTTTTATTTCAAGCCGGGGTTTTATGTCATGGGTTTACAGTAGTTGTTTGAATAAAACCCCATGTGAATTGGAGTCTGTTGTCGGCGTATGTTAAAAATCCCTCCAGCACAAACCTTTTCCGAAGATGCACCTAGACTTTTTCGTATGCCTGTACTTAAAAAGGGTCGATTTTTTAAATATGTCTAAATTTTACTCAATAACATCCAGTACCTAAATCAACCTGCCCCAACGAGAAGTAAAGAAATGAAGTGGTGAAAAACATCAGCCCCATCTGCTCAGATGCATCCATTTATGAACCATCTCCTCCCCAACGACGGGAAAGACCATGGCCCAGGTCTTCTACTTGTGCAAATGGGTCATTTATATAACATAGTTGAAAACTGATCCAGTCCCATCTTCGAGATCATACGAGCACAAAGGTCTAATGCCAAAGCTTCTAGCGACCCCGGATGCAAAGGTTTCTGACATTCACGAAGATGTCTCGAAGATTGTCGGGATCTTTGAGTTAACATTACATCTTTCTACAAACAAGTCGTTTCAGAGGTAATGCCTCCGAACGAGCACAATGAATGTGCACGGAATAGAGAAAAATGAATGACCTTTAGACGCTATTAGTGCCATAACAACTGACAAAATCACTTGAAAGCGTGAAAAGATGAACTGCTAAAGAAAATTCGATAAAAAACGGAATGTTATAAATCCATTGAGAAGACAACATGACAATGTAATTCACTGTATATTGTGAACGTCATCACAAACAGCCCCATCAGTGCAAAATTTCCTTTCCCCTTGAAAAATTTCAGATCCACTACGTACATTTGCACGGAGAAGAGTGAAAATTTTTCGAGGATCTTCGAAATTAACTAACTAACAACTGATCTCTACAAAGTGCTGCAACAAGTGAAACTTTAAGGCACCCTTAACAGACCCGTAAATGTAAATATGCACTGTTCCGTGAAACAAGCTAAACAATCCCGTGAAGCCTGCCAACACAAAAAGGAATACGACAACATGCGTTAAAAGAAGAAACTGTTACCTGATCGCATAGAAGTCGAGATAGGTCGGGATTCGCATCCTTCCACACGTCGATGTCGCACAGAAGGTCTTCCCGGTTATTGTATGTTGTTTGTAAGTCGAGAAGAACACGTCGATGTATGTTGGGAATTGATGGAGTGTCCCGATTTGTGTCCACTAGCACTGCCAATGTCTGAAAGTTGACAGAGAATATGCTTGGCAGCCATATTCCAATTTTGCATAATGCAAAGAAAATGCACGAAAATGACATGGAGCAGGCGGAGAAGCATTAAAAAAGTCATTGAAACAATTGAAAATTGACTGGTGCTTACTTGATAGGATCGTATCGCATTCAAAACAGTAGAAACCGAAAATTTTGGTGAGGAATCATTTGAAAAGGCAAAATTCGTGACATCTTTTAAGATTAAATTGCACAATACAAGCGCTCATCGAATTCTTGTGCAACAACCATTTATAGCTTATTCGACCGTCATATTGCTTCCATTATGCAAGAGACGATATCAATGAGTAAATGTCAATGAGTAAATAGGCATAAAATTCATTATAAAAAAACTACCTCGAGAAGTTACTGCTTCGATCGTACTGCAGCTTGCAAAATTTTTTCAATTTCCAGAATCCAGATTTCTTTGAAAAGGAAATCTGTGCCGCTGAAGTTTGACGACTGCCTGCTTAAATCTGATGCATGTTTTTCGATGAAACACTAACGAACGACATATCCTAGCCTACGGAAATCAAGCAGTCATTACTGCCATCTTAAATTATCCACCATCACGCTCAACTACATGTCATTATATGCAAAAAAAGCGTCCTAAGAAAAGTGCCGATAGGAACGGAGCAATACAAGGAAGCAGAGACATGATTACAGGTATTTTCACCGCTAATTCGATAAGTGGGAAAACAGAAAAGAGAGCAGAGGTGTTGATTGAAGAGCTGAAACGATGTTTGCCTAAATCTAAGCGCAAAGCAATAGTATACCTTCCTTCATACGGTGGAAGCAGGGCCATCAAAAACGCTATCAGCAAAAAACAGAAGGTGACAAAACGAAACCTGGAAGTTGCCGACGTAGTGGGGTTCAAGCGCCGATATATTCTCGCAACGGCCTCCGCACTTAGTGGCTCCTCGAACAAGAAGAAACCCGCAACTTTGATGTGCAATCTTAAGCAGAAAGCATTTATGCAAAGCAAATCATCAAGTTCCCGCTTTTTTTAAAACAAAATTTAGAAGCCTTGTAGTTTAGACCATCGAAGCGGATACCGACGCGATCGTCGAATTAGGTCCTAAAAGTACGGCTTCCAGTGACCAATTTCCCATTCAAATACCATTCGACAAACGGTTTCAGATTACCGTCATCTTCCACTTCTAACAGCTCGCGATTTCCTATAACAATTCTATTCAGTATGAAGTAGATGATGATCATTCCCGTGATGAAGCAACAACGAGGCTCAAATGAACATCAAAAGAGGGGAAGAGCGCCCCAAAGAAGCTAGTATAGAAAGTCTTTGATTCGTCTGAACCAAAAAATTTCATAAACACCCAACAAATGGTGATAAAAATATGCGCAATCAGCCAGTTATACATAATCCCAACCTGTGGTTCATAACAATTTAAAAAGGATGTGTTTTCCCGAACTGACCGTCTGCAAAATGCAATCCGATTTTTGCAGAAATCGGTAAATTTTAGATCTTTTAAAATTCATCACCCATTTCAACATTAATCGATGAATCTGAAGGTTGCTAAAGAGGCGGATCATTGGCTTAGGTCAATAATGTGAAAAACAGCGACCCTAAGTTCAATATTTCCAAATAGTACAAACAGAAACATACGCAGAGACATGAGATTCGGCTTATCCAATATTTCTAGACGCCATCTCAAAACGCAAGTACCCGGAAGGATTCAACAGCTTGCTTGTCAACCACTATCTTATGGCAACAAATCAAGAAACAAGGGAAATGTTGGAACGCTGAGTCGCACTATTTCTCAACACGGAAACCATCTTCATAGTATCACCTTCAAAGGCAGTCGCATCATTGAGTGGCCTTGTTATCACTGCTGGTCTGAGTTCTTCTTGGACAGCTGTAGCAGAAGGCGAACGGCTGTGAGTGGTGGATTTTGTTGGTGAACGCGGACTTTCATCCGTACCTAGAAAATTCATCAGTGAAATTAAAAATTTTTCTTTATTATGAAAATTGAAAATGACATTCCAAGAGATCACTTCATGGTGATAAATCAAGACAGCAATTGCAGTAATTCAGGAGCAAGTGGTGAACGGCCTTCAAAAAAGGGAGGAAAGGGAACTAAGAAGGAATAGTTTTTAATACAAAACTTCTAAATTTGCAATCCCTACAGTATCCCCATAATGCTCTTTCCCGATATGAACAGATCACTTCTGATGGTTAAGTACCACTACTGGAGAAATAGTAACAAAAAATAAATAAAAAAGGAGTCTTTGTTATAACAGTACAGTGGAATATATCATTAAATCTATACCTTCGCCATTATTCATTCTAAAGGGAAGGGGATATCCAACGTTAATTAAAACTCAGATTGTTATGAGATGAAGAACGCACCGATAATTTTAACGATGCAATTTGTGGAGTCCTTTCTAGAGGGATTGACCGCTTCGCATTGAATATTCTCCTGCATCTTCATGCACAATGTTCATTATGTTCAATATTGACACTCCTGAAATTTAACAATACGCTGATATCGTGCGACTAGACAGAGTTGCGTATGTGAACTGCTGCATGCGAGACAAATAATTCGATAACGCCCCTCAAGAACCATCTCTCCTCATGTCTCGTCCGTCCCCATCTCCTCTACCATTTCAGTGCTTCAATGCGCATAATGCAACCAGAAGGACTCAGAGTGCCGAAAAGCGATCATCAGAATTGCGTTCATGATCGTAGACAGGCATCACTTGACGGCGTTTCATTTAAAAACTCTGTATTGATTATTCATGTATACCTTTTCTATCGGTATATTGTACATTCTGTTTTCGAGAAGCAACTTCAAGCCATCCTTGTACCAGGTAAGTGTGGGCGCCGGCGTTCTGACAATTCTGCATTCAAGGAGGTGCAAATTTGTATATTGGTCGATGCGAATTGGCCAACTCTCAGATTCGTGATGTTGACAATTCCACTGCTTGGCCTGCCCGTTATCGGGAACGATATTTATGGAAAATCAATTGCGTTGACTTCACGCTGAAGCTAAAAAAAACATTAGGATCACTGAGATTGGGGATTCTTGTAGGAGATTTCATGATTTCTACTAGCCATCAGTTTTTGTAACATTCCTTAAAACAGACCTCCGCCTTAACAGTTTCGTCAATTAACGATACATCCTAAGAGTGACGTCGAAGAGAGATCGTTCTAGAATGTCTTAATGGCAAGGATTCAATTTTAAACAATTTCACTATTTCGCATCACCTCAAAAACACCCGGCTGGTTGAAAAATTTCATAGAGAAATGGAAGAGTTTGGAAATATTTTTCAAGTAATAATGCCGTTGCATAATGCACCAATGAATGCTAACGTTTCCATCAACAAGCGATTAGAATTTTGTGACGACATTCCAATATGAATGAACACAACGAAAATATTTCAGTTGCAAATTCCGAAAGGGTATAATCACCTAATGAAGCGTAAATCTAATTTTACTCATCGAAGAAAGCGTTGCTCGATGGGATCTCGAATATCGAACGCAATCGAGCCACGCTCATAGCTCCCTATAATCATTGAGGCACGGCAAACTCATATAATATTTCGGTGGGATCATTAGCAACAATCTCTAATAAATAAACGAACTGACTGACGGTTAGTTAGTTTGTTTCGTTCTCACAAATTACCACTAACTTACAGCACTCGAAACATCACCAGAATTACATTGAGACGAAAGCATTGGAATAAATCCTCGACATAATCTAATTAAAAGAATGCTCAATTATTCATATGATCGCCGATGAATCAATAACTGATAATTTTGAGATCACAAGGGATACCGATCACTTCGCAGCAACAGGCAGGTGATCAAGTCCTTTGAGGGTCATATCGTTTCTTGATCTATCCGCATATCTTTTCATCACTGAATTCGTCTAAACTACACAGATAGTTACTACTCTCTAAACTGCATTCCCTATTAATGTGCTGACTATAACTGCAATGAACTATGCAAACACTTCAGCAAACAACCGTTTCAAATGATATCGCTTAATAAGGCAACAGGTCAGCAAGCAATCCCCGCAACTAACTAATGATGACCCATCCAATAAACATTGGAAAGAATTTGCGGCGTAACAAAACGCGACAAGAATCTCCCAATCACTTCAATACAATCAATTATTATTTCTGAATCGTTCGTCGAATGAAAGGGCGAATTATTTCGCTTTCTTTTTGCCTATTATTGGGGTACTCAATCATGGAACCACGGAACTTCGTCCATACAATCAGTATTAGTAGTGATATTAGTAGCAGTAGTAGTAATAACAGCGTTAGTAACAGTCATTTATTCACATGAAAATACAGAAAACTTCTCCCAAGCTGTGGAATACAAATGCAAAAGAAACATATAAAGGCAAAATAACGCAACGCGACACTTAGATTTATATATATATATATATATATATATATATATATATATATATATATATATATATATATATATATATATATATATAGCATAACACTGCAAAGCAAATCAATTTGTGAAAAATAAGTGATAAAACAAAGTAAGAGGGAAGCAAATGAAAGGACTAATTATACTCATATACTATAATAACAGCTCAATGAAAAAAGAAGACTATCTACTCGCCAAATAGGAAGATGTGGTGCCGATTTAAAAAAAATGCTAGCAGTGTCCTCTCATCGTATGTCGAATAATCAATGCCACCAGCTTCCACGAACTTAAAAACATTGATAACTTAATCGTATATCCCATATAATGAATGAATTAAGATTTCTTAATGAGTAAAAAAACATCAAAACAGGGCCATTAAACGAAAGTTTTACCGGGAAAGACGGAAACGCTGACAATGAAAGAAGTAAGCGCCCCTTTTCGAGAAAAAACGTTTGTGAAAAATACAAATGAGAAATAATGTCAGCGATGCAGATATGATATCTGGAAGATGAAATGGAATATAGATATCCATGTATCTCAACAGAAAAAATGACGCGAAAGAAGCGCAACAGAACGAAAACTTCGATAAGTGAGATGAGAAAGGATGAGAGAGAAGCAAGGAATGGGTATTGCATCTTTTATACGAATTATCATAAACGTGAAGGTTGCCTTCAAAAATAAAAGATGGGAATGTCGCCTTGTTGTAGCGCACTCTATTGCAGATTCTTATTAAATTACTAACAAGATCTGTGCTGTTTTACATTTCATCCCGTTACGCCAACTTATTGCACTAACACACAAAAATAATAATGCCCTTCACCCCATGAACTGGCTGCTGATTGTAATAAATCAAAAGATGAAAAATTGTTTTTTTTAAACAAATCCGATCAGGGAAACTGCATGCAGCCTGAACTATTCAAATATCGAAAAATTTGTCGTTCTATACAGTGTTAAATTCCAATTATTGTTGTAGTATCCAGAAAATGTTTCATGACCAGACTATAGGTAAGACTTTTTACCAGCGATGTAACGATTGTTTCATCAATAATATGAAAGCGTTTACAAACGACTTTGAATTTTGAAATGACAAATGATTGCTACAATGACAGAACTATAATTATATTTGGATATCGGGAACGTCATTCATCGCTCACCTTCCCCTTTTCTTCCTCCATTTCACGACCGAGACGTTCGTTCTCGCTCCTCAACCATGATACTTGTCCATCCAAGTCGCCTAATTCACGGTTTCGATTGACGACTATTTCGTTGGCAAGCCAAACTTGTTCACCCATTCGACGTATCTCATTTTCCAATTATAATGCTCGTTTTTTTGAAACTTCAGCTTCCACCTCGATGCATTTGATCTAAAAATAGGACCATGACGTTCAAAATATGCAATGAGGCAAAACGAGTTGCTAATAGAGCGAAGAAAGGGGATGACACACATGTTTTGCAAATGTGAAGAGACGTCATTCTATGTAAGCATCGCCCACAAAGTTTTCGCAGTTATCAAAAATACGTGACAAGTGATCTAATAAGTGCAAAGCTATCAAAAAAATGTTTAAAATGGTCAAGCTTTCAAAAACCTTAAAATTAGCTAAGCTGCTAAAAACATTAAAAACATCTTTTTCAACAAATAAGAGCCCCTACCTCTCCTCCTCGGGAACAAAAAGTGACTTAGTTGAATACTTCAAGGAACAACTGATTCTGTACTGAAATACACAAGTAGCTGGTGTACAGCGGAAGCTCTTGGTATCCTCTTCTACCTTTACCGCACCCCCTCCCCTCTTCACCCCTCACAGCGCAATTGGCTATAGCAGAGATCAACAATTCCAACCGGTATCGATAGATTTAATTAAGCATGGCTGGCATTGCATTTCCAAACAACTGAAAACGAATGAAAGCTACTCGCATCTTGCATTTTTCCACTAAGCAATATTTATCAACAGCGTAGACGACAAAAAATTGGAGTCATTTTTTCCTAAGTGAAACACTCCCAAACCAAGACAAGCATTCAGCAAATGACAGAGACGCAGAGCATAGGTGACTGTATCCATATGATTACATGGCAAACAGCCAAGTAACACTTCAAACCGAATTTTTAAAATGTCCTCTAATGTATGAAGCCGAGCTTCCGCATGTATTCAATGGTTTCCCATCAATACGTTACAAACACTACTACAGGCGCTCGATGCCTCGATAAAAGACAAACAACATGAAAACGGTCACCGAAGCAACAAAAGATAAAAGGTTCGGAAAGCAATGGGATACTAACGTCAGGATCCGGATGCAAAGTTATTCCTGAGGAGATAATTTAGACCTGTAGGTAATATTGCTTGATGATGAGGTAGGCAAACATCGCCGTAACACTGTGGAAACGTCAGAACCGGACCAACGAGGAGGGATTAGATTTGGTGCGAACAAAAAAAAATATTGAAGTCAAATAGCTGGGCCACAGAGATACAAAAACAGCAAATATAAATGCTGTAAATGCTTTCGAGAAAACAATAACCCCACGTAGCAATTGGCAACGAAACAAAAATTGAATTCCCGCTTTAGAAGAATTCGTTGCAGGAATCGTCGTTCATCATTGTAGCATTATATATATATATATATATATATATATATATATATATATATATATATATATATATATATATATATATATATATATATATATATATATATATATACTGACTAATCGCCATATGTATATAAAACTGATGCATACAATCTAGACCTTTTCGTACGCCTATACTATATATATATATATATATATATATATATATATATATATATATATATATATATATATATATATATATATATATATATATATATATATAAACTGACTAATCGCCATATGTATATAAAACTGATGCATATATATATATATATATATATATATATATATATATATATATAACTGACTAATCGCCATATGTATATAAAACTGATGCATACAATCTAGACCTTTTCGTACGCCTATACTTAAAAAGGGTCATTTTTTTTAAATACATTCAAATTTTACTCAATAACATCCAGTACCTAAATCAACCTGCCCCAGCGAGAAGTAAAGGAATGAAGTGGTGAAAAACATCAGCCCCATCTGCTCAGATGCGTCCATTTATGACCATCTCCTCCCCAACGACAGGAAAAACCATGGCCCAGGTCTTCTACTTGTGCAAATGGGTCATTTATATAACATAGTTGAAAACTGATCCAGTCCCATCTTCGAGATCATGCGAGCACAAAGTCAAATGCCAAAGATTCTAGCGATCCCGGATGCAAAGGTTTCTGACATTCACGAAGATGTCTCGAAGATTGTCGGGATCTTTGAGTTAACATTACATCTTTCTACAAACAAGTCGTTTCAGAGGTAATGCCTCCGAACGAGCACAATGAATGTGCACGGAATAGAGAAAAATGAATGACCTTTAGACGCTATTAGTGCCATAACAACTGACAAAATCACTTGAAAGTGTGAAAAGATGAACTGCTAAAGAAAATTCGATAAAAAACGGAATGTTATAAATCCATTGAGAAGACAACATGACAATGTAATTCACTGTATATTGTGAACGTCATCACAAACAGCCCCATCAGTGCAAATTTCCTTTCCCCTTGAAAAGTTTCAGATCCACTACGTACATTTGTACGGAGAAGAGTGAAAATTTTTCGAGGATCTTCGAAATTAACTAACTAACAACTGATCTCTACGAAGTGCTGCACAAGTGAAACCTTAAAGCATCCTTAACAGATCCGTAAAGCTAAATATGCGCTATTCCGTGAACTAAGCTAAACAATGCTGTGAAGCTTGCCAACACAAAAAGGAATACGACAACATGCGTTAAAAGAAGAAACTGTTACCTGATCGCATAGAAGTCGAGATAGGTCGGGATTCGCATCCTTCCACACGTCGATGTCGCACAGAAGGTCTTCCCGGTTATTGTATGTTGTTTGTAAGTCGAGAAGAACACGTCGATGTATGTTGGGAATTGATGGAGTGTCCCGATTTGTGTCCACTAGCACTGCCAATGTCTGAAAGTTGACAGAGAATATGCTTGGCAGCCATATTCCAATTTTGCATAATGCAAAGAAAATGCACGAAAATGACATGGAGCAGGCGGAGAAGCATTAAAAAAGTCATTGAAACAATTGAGAATTGACTGGTGCTTACTTGATAGGATCGTATCGCATTCAAAACAGTAGAAACCGAAAATTTTGGTGAGGAATCTTTTGAAAAGGCAAAATTCGTGACATCTTTTAAGATTAAATTGCACAATACAAGCGCTCATCGAATTCTTGTGCAACAACCATTTATAGCTTATTCGACCGTCATATTGCTGCCATTATGCAAGAGACGATATCAATGAGTAAATGTCAATGAGTAAATAGGCATAAAATTCATTATAAAAAAACTACCTCGAGAAGCTACTGCTTCGATCGTACTGCTGCTTGCAAAATTTTTTCAATTTCCAGAATCCAGATTTCTTTGAAAAGGAAATCTGTGCCGCTGAAGTTTGACGACTGCCTGCTTAAATCTGATGCATATTTTTCGATGAAACACTAACGAACGACATATCCTAGCCTACGGAAATCAAGCAGTCATTACTGCCATCTTAAATTATCCACCATCACGCTCAACTACATGTCATTATATGCAAAAAAAGCGTCCTAAGAAAAGTGCCGATAGGAACGGAGCAATACAAGGAAGCAGAGACATGATTACAGGTATTTTCACCGCTAATTCGATAAGTGGGAAAACAGAAAAGAGAGCAGAGGTGTTGATTGAAGAGCTGAAACGATGTTTGCCTAAATCTAAGCGCAAAGCAATAGTATACCTTCCTTCATACGGTGGAAGCAGGGCCATCAAAAACGCTATCAGCAAAAAACAGATGGTGACAAAACGAAACCTGGAAGTTGCCGACGTAATGAGGTTCAAGCGCCGATATATTCTCGCAACGGCCTCCGCACTTAGTGGCTCCTCGAAGAAGAAGAAACCCGCAACTTTGATGTGCAATCTTAAGCAGAAAGCAATTATGCAAAGCAAATCATCAAGTTCCCGCTTAGCACTAAACTCACCTGTCGATGAGACTTTCCAATAACGAGGCACTCCCATTCATCAGATCAACATACACTGGTTGAAACTGTTTAAAGCCACCAAATAAATAAACAAGAAAACTTCAACTATGTGAGTGACAGCATGAGCTCTATATAAAACAACTGCCGTTGGTGAGGCTAAGAAGTGAGAAGAGCTGCTGGTTTGGCACAGTACAGGAATGAAGAACACCCAGAAATCAGCCTTGGAATGCCCTCGAATGAAATACTTCATCATTTTTCTGTTCGTCCGACAAACGCATTTCAAGCTCTTACTGAGTGAGGCTATCTGTTGCGGCCTTTGGCCTTCAACTGTACGATGTGACGGCTGTGGGTACCCTCCATCGTAGTTGAGGGGGAGAGAACGAAGAAAAGATATCCGTGTTCGCCGCAGAAAAGATCAAATAAATACAAAGAAAACAGCTGCTTAATATAAGATGCACTAACGTAGTGCACAAACAAATAAAAGGGTACGGTAGGAGATGGAGAATGAGACTAAAAAAGGAGAGAGAGAAAAGAAAGAGCAAAATTCGGCAACAGTAAGAACTAAAGGAAAATGCCAACCTGACTGGCTTAAGCATTGACCGCGCCAATACCACTGCAATATGTATCCACCGCCGTGTGCCAATAACGTCAGCGAATGCAGCGAATGCCACTCTCACCAAATCGTCGATATCCAAATCGCCTTCTTTCTCTAGATCATCACCCGCAGTTTCGCTCTCTGCTGTGCATATGAGCAACGAATAGTCGATTAAACTCGGCTGCAAAGATCGTTGGTAGGATCAATGATTGGGACTTTCATCGAAGCTCATCGTTCACCCCATTTCATTCATTTGTAAAGACAATGGATCTTGTACACGTCGCGGTGGCCCTCATTTCTCAAGATGTTCGTCTTCTCCCCTCCCTCCCCCTTTATTTGGAGAAGTGAACGCTTCCCGAATGCACCCCGAATTGATAACAAGGTGATACCTTGGAACGTGATCACTCAATAACAGAGGATCCCTTCCATCCAGCAGCAGAAAATGCACCAACTGCGATCGATTTCTACTGAGGGAAGCAAAAACAACGAAATTTTTGTGTCTTCTCGCATGACATCGTTTGTCAATCTGCAGCACTGTCTGTTGTTGAGCCTCATTGTTACACTAGATGAAATACAGTGCTTTCACGCAGACATGAAGCAGACAACGAGCTTAAGCACCGATCTTCTGCCTCGTGAAATAGCATTTAACTTAATTTGCATAGCACAAGCCATCGGAAATGTTACGTTTCGCCGACTTAATGAGGGAGGAACAATTTACAAGGGGAAAAATCTTCAGCATTCCATATCGCATAACGGCGTAGCGTAAATGTTGAGTGATCATTCATGGACATTCGTGCCAAGATCAAGCTCTCATAAATAAAAACGTTTCCAACTAATCCATAAATCAATACAAAGCTCCTGGTAATGAAAGTTCAGAAAAGTGTTACAGCCAATTCATGCACACGTTGCATTTACAAGGTAGACTACCAAGATGTTGGTTCCATTTTCGTTACACATGATCATGCCAAACGTGAACATGTGATCGTTAAAGATTTAAGGTTGAAAGGTGACGGCAGCATTCTGCATTCAGTACGTGAAAAGTACAATCCATTTCTAAATCAGACCAACGAACTGCGTTAATAAAGGAGAGCCATAAACAAAGCGTACCAGGAATGGATCTGTTCGTAATGCTGGAAGACTCGGTGAAACGCACAAATATGTCCACGCACATGCGTAGTATCCAGATGCCAAACATTGTCACTTCCATCAAAACATTTTGAAGAATCGTCGAATGCCCCCGTGGCACGAAGAGCTGTGCATAAATTGTCCCATTTGATCTGCAAAAAAAAGGACAAAAGTTTCGCACAATTGTCACTTCGACCAAAAATTGCTATTCAAAGCCAAATGAAATGTAATTCGACGTTTTTCACGTAATACAAAGTCTTGGTTCAATAGTTCATTTAACGGGCAAGTGCTAGAGATAGCCATACGAACTATGCAGTTCTGTTAAAAAAAAAAAAGCTGTCATGTTCATCAGTGGATTTCTGCATAGTTTCTGACATCGAGAGAAAGCAGCAGTGACATTAGGCAGAGATAACTTCCAACACGCGGGAGCATCATATGCACTTTGGTTACTTGAATCAGTAAATTAAGTTTCCCGATGGAACCAAGAAATGGGTCAGAACAAATCGACGAACCACCGCAGTTGCTGTCGTTCCGGTTTTCTGAAGATGGAAGGACCATCCGGAGAAATATACTTGGAAAGGATAAAGTACTGAGATGCCTTACCCCAAACTTCAGAAAACATATGGCGAAGAAGCTAAATAACAAGAGTTAATGCGAACATGTCAACTCAACGTACATAGCCGCTACGTATCGCCTACTTAGATAACATGCCAATTGATCATCAGGAGTGATAAGATCATTTTTACAGTAACAATATGATCGCCTAGAAACCCAACTGATAAGAGAAAGAATTCGTCGCATATTGATCTGCAATTTGCAATCCCCGCATCTCAAAATGTTTAGACCAAAAACGCATAAAACAGCAAAATCATATAACGCAGGAGAAACCAAATGAAACAATGAAAAAGAAAGTTCGATTAGCATTGATCACACCTGAAAAAATCACACACTATTTGGACTTCACAGTGCTGGTTTTAAGCCAAATGTGCTCAGACATAAAAACAACGACGAAAACTTACGTGGCAACAGTGAGTCCATTAAGCGGTCGGAAAACATACTCGCCATGGCCCACTCCGCCAAGATCCGCAGAAACAGGAGAGAGGGAAGGGATCAGCAAGCAAGCGAACCCTTCCAGAGACATATTGAATCCCACGAACATGACTGCGCGCAACACGATGACCATGTGGTGTCATCATCGACACTAGTGCCTTCACTCTACAATAATCGACGTTGAATGAACTGATAGCAAACAGCATCGAATATTTCGCTTCGTACTCCTCGGCTACGGGTTTGCTGCCGAGCAATACAAACAATAATGAAAACAGCCCTCATTAATCCACTCCTCGGCCTCACTCGGGCCCCACAGTACCACACTCGAACAACCACCACTTGCGAGTAAACACGAAACGAATGACTAGAGAGGGAGTAACGGTCTTTATATACCCTATTCTTAGCACAAAATCGATATTTGTAAGAGGCATGGTCACAATCGAGCTGACCTACGTTCTTAAACGACTTGCTCTACGATCAACAACGTTACTGTAACCGTTTGGAGGCGTCTACAATGTTCTATCCACTGAGAGTTGATATTTCTATTGCGATCGTCTGGGCATCGCCCGCGCAAATGGCTCCACACGACTGTCGCGTGCTGCCCTCGGTAACGGGAACGTATTGTAAACTAGTGCACCCACTTCTTCATTGCAATCCATTGCAAAACATTCAAGCATGAATTACATACAGATCAAAAGATTCTAACGTCCAAAATGACAACAGTAGGCTTGAAGCCGATGGAGATCACTCATCAGAAAACGATCGTAGAAAATTTAAACATAAGTATCTAGCAACTCTCAGGCAGATTATTGTTGAAGGAATCAACATTAAAAGCGAAGGCAATCGAAATGATCACAAGGGAAGGGGGTGCTGGGATGAATAAATTAACAATTGAATGTTGCAAAATCACAGCAAATCCGAACAATGCAGAATTCGATAAATCTATGCAGCAAACAGCACATATCACAAACTGCACTCATCACTCACTTCTATAAATATATTTTAAATTAAAAGTATACACAAGTATTATTCATAAACAATGGATGAAAGCAGAAGGATAATCAAATACGCTATGATATCAATGGTATTTTACTAAGAAAGAAAATCTTTAAAGAAAGGATGCGATGTGGAAAATTTGCAAAGAAAAAAACAACAATAACACGGAAATGTTGAAAAGTCTTCCACTCACAACCCCAAAAAGGCCACATTGTTAAGTAGATATGAATATGACTTATCCTGTGAATAAGTCTCGATGCTCACTCCAACCGGAAAAAGTGACATAAATTATAGAAATAAGGATTTCATACCTCCCTATATAAATAACCCAAAACTCAATAGTTCCGTAATCACTCTTCAAGCAATCAGTAAAGATGAGGCTATATGGTCAGTGCCAAGTGATTCCAAATGCAATAATAAAGTGCCTAAATCAAACATGAACTAACCATCTTCGCGCTGAAGTTGAACCACACAACCGGCCGCAGTCTCACCGTTCGCCAATGAACATCCCTCCATTTTAAGTACTTCAGTATGCGCTGGAAGAGACTGCTTGTTGATCTTTGTGCACCGAGGCGTTTCTCCACGAATACGCTCGTCCACCTTAATTGCAACTTTATATACTCTTATTTCTTACCGTACTCACTTGGGTATAGGCCTTTCCGGAATAGCTTGATTCCGGAAAGGTCTATACCCGAGATGAGTTCATTAATACCACTGAAACTGAAGAGGCGATAAGCCATTCAATTCTGCTGAACGTGAGAAGTGGATAACGACTTTGAACTCTACTGGAGAATGAGAGTTGTCGCGTGTCTATTTTGCTAAGGGAAGGAGGGGAGAGAGTTCGGCTCCAACCGAGGGTGAAGGTGAAATCATATAATATCGGGGTCCTTATGGCAGATCCGAAAGCATACCTACTCATGGACCCAAAAGTAAAGACGAGATCGTTTCAGTTCGGAGCTCTCGAGGTTTAGCAGTGGAGTCCCCTCGCCTGAAGCAAAATTAATACTTAGTAATGCATTATTCGCTGTAACGAGGACTATGTTTCGCTATGTTACAGTATAAAAGATAGTACAAGAATGAAGAGCATAGCTGACTGCTTAGCTAAACATCCGGAACCCACTTTACTGCTACGATTCTGTTACATTGGTGCACTCAATGTATGACAGGAGAAAAAACTCTCACCTGGCTCCGACTGATACATTCGTATCGACTGGGCGATTGCCACCAGTGATGGCTGTATCAACCACACTCGTATCCAGGCCTGGATTGTGTTGCTCGAGACGCTTTCCAGATCCGTATCTATAGCCTCTTGACGATCCTAGAGAATATATATTACTTGCTGCTTTTGTAGTAATCCAACAGTCTAATTCTAATCAGAACATTCCCAAGACAACCATTGAGCAAATGGCAGAGACGCAGAGCGTGAATGACTACGTTCACATAACCACATGGCAAACAGCCAAGAAACACTTCAATCCAAATTTTTAAACTCTCAAAACTTCGCAGCTCTATTCCACCAACAACAAAAACTGCGGCAATGCTGATAGGAGTCTAACGACTTACTAAACAGCAGGAACGAGATTTTGCTTCGGTTGCCAGTCGAAAGCAACTGTAGGCAGAAAGGAGGTGGCTGGCCAATGCGACCGTGTTCTTGTCAGGGGCGGCGGTGAACGGCTCGTGAGTCCTCCTTCTCGGTATGCCCGATGTGCACACTTTGGCTAGCATATCCATCAGCTCATCCAGCTGTCGCTGGCATTTAGTCAGTGCCGTTACACCTGACTTCGTGCGCAACCAACAATCCTCCGCTGCAGCAAGCCTTTCTGAAAATTGCCCTCACGAGAACCCGGAACTCTATCGCCTCGCTGCAATGTGTGTGGGAGGGGGAGAGGGGGAGGAGGGGGAACAGCGCCATTAGCTGTGTCACAGAAGTGGGAGAAGAGTATAATCGGCACTCCTTGTTCTGATGCCACACACCATACACCATCCATACCTCTCTCAGCCAAAGATCGCACTATACTCAGCACAGTCATGTAAGTCGCCAACGCAATCAATTACGGGACATAGTTCCCTTTCCTGTAGGAAGAAATGCGCATGAATCCTGACTAAATCAGTCTCCTTTTCAAAGCGCTTTTGCGAACCAACTCTTAAATTTCATCCATCCCCCACTGAACTCAGCTTCGTTCTCCTGATATGTCGCTTCGCACGATCTTTTCTCTGACAAGCAAAGATCTCAAACCTTCGATGGAAGAATTCAAAGCCCTATAATTACATCAACAAACACAACACAAGTGCCACTGTTTCAAAACGAGAGCACTTTTTCGTTACTTCATCAAGAAGGTATTTAATAGAGACAAATGTCGCAAATTTCCTTCCATAAAACAAGCTATTTAATTGACCTCGTCAACCTACCTAAGTGCTCATATATTCATCAGCATTGATTACTACTGCTCAGAACTTACGTTATCCAGCGGAGCAATTCACACAAAGTTGACAGCAATCAAACTGTAGTAGACAATGGAAACAAATCGAAGACCACACCAGCGTTAATATGGATCACTGTTGCGTTCGACGAACCTTGTAGGTGTTCATTTCCAAGATCCTAGTCTGTTTTCCACTTTTCGTTCACCATCGTTCACAGCAACGAAGCTATCAAAACTCACACAAAAAATTCCAGGGTCGTAGAAAATTGCCCATTTAGTGAAGGCTCAAGCACCCCCCAACAATATGAATTCTCCTCTTGAACAACTTGAAAGACGATTACTGTAACAAAGAGAAGCATTGACCAAACGGCAGAGACGCAGAGCATAGGTGACTATATCCATCTGCTTACATGGCAAATAACCAAGAAACACTTCAATCCAAATTTTTAAACTGTCGAAACTTAGCAGCTCCATCCAATGCGACAGAGATCGGAGACCGTAAAAATATGGTTCTATTAAAAAAAATATTTTTATTATTTTTAATTAACTGAACCTTAAAATATTTGAACGAAGATCATAATTGTGTCACCGAAAATGTTTTATAAAGTTTTCGTTCACAAAGAGGGAAAGAAAACTACTTAATGAGGAAGTGCTAAGGCTTAATGCCTCCCATCTAATTTGACCCATTATTTCATCTGTATAGCCCTTTTCCCGCCCAGCTTGACCCATTAATTCGTCAGTATACCCTCCTCCCACCTAGTTTGGCCCTTTATTTCGTCAATACATCGAAACAGCATCATTTACGTCATAAAACCAACAAGGTGTTGCGGTTTTAGCACCTGTGTTGCGGTAATTAAACGTTGCACAACACCTTCTACCGTCGTTGAAAAATCGTTGTGGGACCTCAAGAAAAGGATACGTTTACCGCAACACATCGCTAATTACAATGCTTGTGATAGAGGCATCTGTTAGGCAATTAGTAAAGAATGGGCGTGTGAGTAACTGATAAATATACGATTGCATTACTGGACATATTTTTAACTGTCATTAGTGAAACCGGCCGTTGAGATGAGTGGCGGTAAGTGAAAGGCGCATATCGGTTAACTTCAATGGCGCGCTTTTCCACTTTTTTACCTTCAACTGGTTGGGCTCGCAAAAAGTGGAAAGGTTAGAGAATTACCAAAGTGGGCAGGTAAGAGAATTACCTGACAAATACGCTCATATACTCCCATTAGGGTTGATAATGGTGAAAACGAGTGCAGAAATAAATCTATAGGCAGGTAAGCAGCAAGTGACAACGAGGTGAGTAGGTAATGTTGAGAGAACTTACTGAATTTCTTTTATTCGTAAACAGAAAGAGTAGACAATCGGCGAACATTCACAATTATTGTTCACTTGCGTCGTTTAGGAAATAGTTTCGAAGCATTCGGTAATGCGTTCTTCACGTCGTTAGCACATTGCTGTGGTTTGAGCTTTTGTAATGAAAGGCATGCCGATATACCTAGACGACCTTCACCGATAAGAATTTGAATAGTTTTCGGATCGATACCACATGAGGCGGCTAGACGTATACCTTCACCGTATGTTAATTCTTCGATTTGTTTCTTCAATTCAGGCCACATCATCTCCATTATCATCCCTTAATTAAGAAAAGAATAAAATATTTTGCATTTGCATATCAAATATTTGTAGTTAAAATGAAAAAAAAATTATGGAAAAAATATTTTGCATATCTAATTGAGATATAGCATCATAATATAACAATAATTTTTTTGATAAATGATAATTGCTTGTCTTGAATATTAAACAGATAAAGCAATCCGCTAAAGAAGGAAACTAAAAAAAAATACGGAAGTAGAAGAACTTTAATTTTTGAAGGAAATTATTAGGCATAGAAAACAGTGCTTGCGTTACAATCTAACTAATAGAGAACAGCAATCAGCACGATAATAAACAGTGACAAATGCGCTTCACTTATTGCATATGATATACGCTACGCATACAAATAATGCGTCAAACATGAAAAAATATTATAAAGAATACCTCTCATAAGATCCTGAACGAAGAACGACCATGAAGGTGGAAAAGCACCCTTTTCCATGACAACATTCGTATCAAGTAGCTGCACTTGGGTACGTAATGTTCCCGAATCGAACATCGGTCGAAGTTCGGCATTGATCGTTAAGATCATTGAGACGAACACTGATGTGACATTCCTTTCCGGATTGACCACTCGTAGATTCAGTCTATCCCGTCTAAACAATATCTCAGTTACCACTGCCAACAACCCCTAAGCATGACATCTGTGAATAGTAAAAACGGCTGTATATCAGAACTCTACATTCGCATTTTATCACACGCAGTTCCGCTTGATATCGAATTGAATTTTCTATAAGGAAAAAGTTCCTGGAAGGGCATATAGAAATATACACAAAGACATCGTGTTGGCCTTCACGGCACATCCTTCCGTCTAGGAAGGATGTTCCTGGAATGCCAACATGATATATACCTTGTATATTAGTCAACTAGGCGAACCTATTGGCCGAACATCTAAAAACACCAACAAAATGCCTCATATTATGCATTTTTTCTATGAAATCAACAACCCGCTATATGAATCCTCAATGAAAGATCTACTTTCGCTTGAATGCGATTCGCATATGGCGTATTAATCATAAAATCCTTACATCAATAACTCATTCACTATAATGACTACAGCCAACAAACTTCATCAACTCAACTTTGGTGAATTTATATATTAACTGAAGCCGTAAGTAAAGCAAACGGTCACATACACATAGGTAAGGCATACAAATATGACATTTTAATAATTTGCATATGCAAAAATTTGTCGGAAAAAAAAACGATAAAGAAACAATTGAAGAAAACAACCGCTTATTAATACCTACATAATGTATAGTACATATTATTCGGCGGAATGAGATTAATTCGACCACACAGTTATGTCACAGCGTTGACGAAGACGCATAATACAACCTAGAAACTTGGACTCAAAACTTGCCCCACCTTGGAGTTATTACATCAACTATTTTGGAGTCAATACCTTCAAAACTGAAAAACAAGAAAATAGCGAACACAAAACATCAAAGAAACTTACTTCTCAAGTACAATGGAGTTATTGGTGGCGAGAATAATGGGTGGTCCTTTTGCCCAAACGTTCAAGAGGAAGTAGCACGACGTACAAAGTGTGGTAAGAAATTCTCGAGAAGAGAGCGGTATTGCTGGACTACTCACCGGTATTTGCTCTTCCATCCATTGAAAATCCCATTCAATCTGGAAAATGAAACATACCTGTCATAAACAATTTGCTCAGGAGGGCATGGATAAGCAGAAGGATAAACAGGACGTTTTTATATCGTCCTTCAAGGAACTGATAGTCCTTCGTTTCCTTCATCTCCTTTCGTAATTTTGAAATCGCCATTTAATTAAGCTAAGTTAATAGAGTGAATAAAAGGAGACAGTAATTTATTGAGTTATTTCATGGAAAAAGAAACGAAAACACCGTTATGCCTATCGTTGCATTATGCGTAAGCAGATAGAAATTTAAGCAGGTCTTCGGAATATAGCAAAAACAGCAATCACCTCACTATGAATTTAGTAACCTTCCCCGTCCCCTCGCCAACCCTCTTCTTCAATTGCTTCCAAGCAACTTTCTCCAGAGATCTTCGCTCCTATAAGTTATGAGACAGAGTAGCCCCTTTTCTTTGAGAAGATGAGTTTTCGAATACAGATTTCATAAATATTTAACAAATTTTCGATTAATTCATAGAAACCGGATAAACCTATCGGATCACCATTCTCATAAGAAAATAACCATTCCCTATCTATTACGAATCCGTCGAATTTCATTAGAATTCATCGACGAGATAAAAATCTTGTAAACAATTTGGCTGAAGTATGAATAACTAAAAAAGTAAATTTCAAGTAGCCGATAATTCTATACCATAACTGTACGGTTCCCTGCATAGACACTCATGGCGTTGACGATCCGTTTCCACGAGTACAGCATTACGTAATAAGGATGTATGTCGCTCAGTAATAGATGGTTCAATAGTGCACAACTTAATTGTTAAAATCCATATAATAAAACTCGCTTGCAAATATTACAATTTTTTCAAGTACTAATACCTCATGATGGAGCGTCATGAAATTAAACACAGTTCATTCTATGGTGATAACTAATATCTACGAATTTCATAGTCATGCTTCTATATTTCGCGAATTGAAACTGCACCAAAGACCGGTAGTAGACCGACAGACAGACGCATACACATACCTAACGACATACAGAGATAACGCCGATATAATGCATTTTTTAAAGAATCAGCAGAGTGCTGGAAATTCTTGTACGCGAATTGTATGTCGGCGATTCTAATTTGTCGATCTTTGTACGATGTATTCAAGAGTAAATATGACCTGATCGAGCATCTCGTTGACGGCAGCATCGTCGATCCATACGGCGACCCGTTCATCGGTATCCCATTCGAGTTCGATATCAGTTCCATTCGCCGCAAATGCACCATGACTACCGAACATTGCCGTTTCATTCCATTCAAGTTGCGCGCTAATCACCGCATGTCGTTCAGCAATACTTATCATAGTTATTCGATAAAATAATATTGGCTCCGAACCGTTGAAAAGTGAACGATATTGTGGTGGAATCACTTCCTCTAGAGATACGTTCCTAAATAATTCCATAATTTGCATACAATTAAAACATTTTGAATACTGAAAGCTTATGGCAAAATCGGCAATTCTATATCTTTTAGGAGTAGGTGAATGTAATATGCAAGTCAGTGATATCTACCTCTAAACTATGCACTAATTGAGAATGAAAACTTCTCAATAGGAATTCGTATCGGCTATTACCCCACATCCCCCAGCCCCCTCCCCCTGATCCATTGCTATCTTTTCCTTGTGCTGTCATTGCCCGCATCGTATGATTAATTAGGAAGCAATAAGCCTTAATTATATATCTAAGTTGAGAATATAACAATGTCGCGAAAAAAACCATTCGACGTAATCGGTCCAGAAACGATTTGGAATGATTATGAAACTAATGAATGCTGCTATTTTCACGCTTTCAAGTCCATCGGATAGTTCTTTTATTAGACTACCGTGCTTAAAGTTTAAAGCCATTGGCTTTTAATCCTGGCTGCTTCCGATAAAACGTCAGGTCCGGGGCTATTGGCCACTTCATATAGAATGCCGAGAAAAAGCTTTTAAATAGAAAATTGCCTAATTTCTCCACTTACGCAACAAAAAGAAAGTTCGCAACGATCAAAACCGGTCAGAACACCTAAGAAGCACTAATCTAAATCAATCTCTTATCCCTATCGAAGTCGGCGAGTTAGCTAATCTCAAGTTGAAATATCTCAGCAGCCGATCAATACTTTCATAAGAAAAATTGTTGATATTGCAAATAATAACGCTTCATAAAAACATAAAAATACAAATAAAGTAAGTAAAAACTATGATATAGTGTCCAGTAAGTGGTCACTTGATCAGTTAATTTCAATTAAAGGCTCCTCAATGTATGGGCATAAAAAATCAAATACCTTAGTGGTCAGATTTCAAAAACTAATTGCAAATTTATTAGGGCATACTAACTACGGAATATTATAAAAATAGGATAATCGAAGACATACTTGATAGCCTTGCTGTCAATGGAGGCGATATAGTGTGAGATGATCGGGCAGACGATTCGTTGAAAATTGTTTTGAAGTGGACGTGATGCGAGTGAGAGTATTCTATCGGTGATCCAGAAATTCCTCGATGATGCGTCGATGAGTGGATCACGCAACGAACACGAGAGTATACGAGCAGAATAGCCCTCCAAACGTGCGGCCATCTCCACATCACCAAGCTAAATTCCAGCATAGATTCTCCTTCTAGGCTTGTAAGACAACGACTGTTAAGCAAGAAAATGGGAAAACAGTCAAATCGGTTAGGGGCAACAGTTTTCTTAGCCAATTCATTCTTTAGAACACACGGCTGTAGATAAACTCGAAAAAAAAGGGATTCATGAGATTCATGAGTATAACAGACAGCCTGAGTACATAAGAGTTTTGTAGTCCACTCAAAAATGACTAACAGCATAAATATTTGAAAAAGTAACAAAAGTTTGCATGCCTAATCAACAATCGGAAATTGTTCTCGTTGTTCTCTGCTAATATTTTAGTTACAAGATAGAAGCATAAATTGAAAATTTGCATAAATTTAATGATGAAAAGACATATCGTCGTGAAAAGCTAAAGCAACAGCAAGCAGAACCAATAACAATTGCAATTAAATCGAGTATCGAATTGTAAATAATTCAAAGACTCCGAAAACATAATTATGCGCCAAGAATAATGAATTTGCATATCTGGCAATAGGTAAATATAACAAATGTGACGCATAAAAAGCGGTGGGAAAATCCTGCAAGCAAACCTATTTGTACTGATCAATGAAAACGTTCGCCACGCATTTGTGAGGGTATTTCTGAGGGATTCGCATAGCGGCGATACGGCAGACTAGTAGATCGCAAAATCAGAACTTATATGCAGGGTTGCTTAGATAGGCCCCTATAGTGCCGATTGCACTAGATCAAGTTGCTCAAGGTATAGGAAAATAAGCATGTGAAATTCGAATTCAATATTTACACAAAAGCAATCATTTCGGAGTGATTTTGCTTAGCTTAGATGCTAAGGAATTATAAGAGTCCAATATTCAAGGAACTAGTTTTCCTTGAATACTGGACTCTTTTATGCCTAAATCCCATCTCTGAAATTTTTAAACTGCTAGAAAACTAGAAAAATCTTAAGATACACCTTAAGAATCTTCAAAAACTTGTCCTAATGAAGTGGTAAAATGCCTATCAGCCATTGAAATTTTTATTTCATTTTCTAAAATATTCACCATAATTCGGCTATTTATCTCATACTACCTGAAGTATAAAGCTGTGCCAATCAAAAGGAAGTAACTTATTCACGATGGCTATGCTCAGCTAATTTGTTCAATGAACGGGAACGAGATGTTTTGTTTACGAAAGAAACAAATAAATGATGAAAGGGATCAATGGCAACCTGGTTTAGCGTTTTGCTCTGCAATGTGTATCCACATCAAAAAGTAGTTCTTTTAATACACACTAGTCATAGTGGTGTTGTTTAGAGATGTGAATGGCTATTAAAATTTGAACGCAGACTGGGATTCATAAACCTGTTTCGAGGGTTTTCTCTAGATGACGCTATCGGTAGTGGGCAATCAATCAAAGCTCAATGAATGCCTTGCCTGCACGCTCACGTTGACGATCTCATCGCCAAAGCTCATCGGCCATACGTTGGCACTCACGTTCGACACTGATTCGACGCGAACGTTGCTCGCCTTCACGCGCACCGTATCCGGGTAGAACCTCAACGTGACGTTCGAATACGCAACACGATTTACAGTTGCGACGTTAACCAACGAAGCGAGTAAAGGTTGTTGATGAGTGACCAACGTGACGTATGTGGGCCGTGGAGTTGTAAGCACATGATGGAGTGCTTCTCGAATAAGTTGCGATGCAGCTTCGGAACCAACATCGAGAGAAACGAACGAACTGAGTACACATGTATGCAGAGCGCAGAGGAGAGCGGCGAGTCCAACGGTGTACATGGGCATATGAGTTGGCGCACCCGTAGAACAGCACCTCCTTCAAGGCCGCTCATGCATTTCGTCTGCGTTGTGTTGTGCGCGTTGCTGCGAGCGAGCGTCACTGCGCACAGTGCCGACGTCCATCCTCTACTCGAAAAGCATGGGTCGACGTCGAGTGCTCTTCGAATTCGTCTACTACCTCCAGCTATCCGCTACCTCAACGAGGTGGGCGCCTACATCCTTGCTAAACAACTACCTCGTATTCTTATACCGAATATCAATCATCGACTAGCCAATGATCAAGGGTTTATTTCGCTGAGTCGAGTACGTGTCTCACGTTTCAAACGTGCTTCCACTCATAACATATCAACCTCAGGTCCAAATAAACTCACTTGGGTGATGCGGAACCTCAACATCGGGTACGCTCTTTTCCAATTCCGAGTTTGCTTCACTAATTAATCTAAATTTCAATTCATTGAATATATCTCTTTAAAAAAAGAAATAACTTATTTCCAGTTACATCATTTCTCGTTACTCGCTTCTAACGATGCCAAACTTCGAGAAATCTATTTGCACTTTTATATGAATCTCACCTGATCTGATGATTTAGGTGACCTGCAGTTGATGCTCGTTAGCAGTGGCACTCTCCCATTTCAGCGGTTGAATGAAACCATATCAGTCGTCGATAGCATTTGGTTGTTTAACATACAATAAGTGTCGATTGAGTTTGTCCTCACTGATCCGCTTCAGTTGCCATCTTTGAGTTATGTTATCATTTATTATAATTCCTGAAATATTCATTAATAAAGCAATGAAGTATTTGAAGGAAGCGATTCTTTATGATGCAACAATATCTTATAAAACTTTATTTGAAAATGAATGAATCTGAACGCTTAGAATAAATAATATTGTAAGCGTAAATTCTGAAACCATCATGATAAGGTCATCTTCAGACGGTAAGACTGTCACTGTCACTTCTTTGTGACAGTCCTTCTATTTTAGTAGACACTGAAGAGAGCGGACATTAGCGCCATTTTTTCAAGTTGCGCTTTCCTAGACTTAATTGATGTACAAAATGCTCAACTGCTTATTTAGGCGCTGCATAATTTGGCATCGAAACAAGTTTAATGAATTCAATAAATTGCACCCGTTCAATTGGCTCATCTCTAAGTGTAGTGATTAGGGCATCGTTTAGTGCTAATCGATCAATAGAATTGACTGTTGCAACGCAACAATGTGACAGCGATTTGTCATCATTAGTGAACAATGAAACTATTTTTGCCACTCTTTCATCAAATAGAAATGCACAAATGAAATAAATAAATATTATGACATATTCATAAAAAAATTTATTCAAAATATCGAATTTACATATGCGAATTTTTTGAGGGGAAATTAAATTCTGACTAAAAATAATTATGCAAAATTGCAATTATACCCGCTAATTTGTTGCCAATATCTATGTTAATAGTACTTATATTTAGCTCGCTTTATCTTTAGTGTGACTTCGCTCATGTATATTTAGATTGCGTCTGTACGATAGTTCCAACTTACAACCCCACTAACATTACGGTTGGAAAATTTTGTGAGTGAAATCTACATCGTAATAAAAGTTCCCAGTCAATTTTTCCTAGTAGTCCATCACCTTTAAAAGGAATAATAGATATTTAAAGGTGAAAAAATTGTTTTCATTCTAAACCAATCGGTTTTTAATTTGCGTTGACATTCAAAATACTTCATGGGTGGCATTGAGTTCATCGTATTTTTAATGACTTATAATGATGAAATGACATAATGAAGTAACGGTAAAAGTACCATGATAAATGAAATGAAATGAGATTCATAAAAGGCACAATATAGCAAAAAAAAAAAGAAACAAACAAATAAAACAAAAAACGAAACAAAACAAATCCTTTGTTGGAGTTTTCTACAGGTTGATTAGCGAATGCTTATTTACCACTTTCTGATACCTTATGAAACCGGATGAGTCAGGTAGACCGATAAAAAAACCTCAATAAAATACAATAAAGTAAAAGCTATACCTCAATAACACGTTTGGTTTGCTTTCCAACTTCCAACTGGTGTACAGCGACCCGTTGTTCTCCCTTTTTCTCGCGTTTGTGATCGATCGCCCTTGATTACCTCGAGTCTTCTTACCGTTCCTCACGGTTTATTCGCTATCTTAGAAATATAGTGAGGTATTGGCTCGGTAAAATAATGCTTCTCCTCTGTTTTTAAGTCTCCGAGGTATGAAAACGTTTAAAATAAACAAAAACGCTTTTTTTCAGCATGATAGGAGACCTATCAGGTGAAGTAAACATTGTCGTACCATTGATGTTGGAGGGACAAGTAGAGGTATTGGCCGAAGGAGTGGATTTCCGATTGGAGAGTGCCTTAGAGCGATCACCTTCTGGTTCCGCACGAGTTGTTACGATCTCTTGTCGAACTTCAATAAAGGCGCTCTTCATTGACAATCATAACGGAGGTCTTGCTGGTATTGCCCTCAACCTCTTCAAAGTTGGTGCTAAATCCTTCAGAAGCAATCTCTAGAATACTCGTTTGGCGATTCGTTTTTATTCGCCATTCTGCAAAAAAAAAAAACATCTCATTTTATTCAACTTCTCTGTACCGTTGCCAGAAGCTTCCTGAAAGGAATTCAGACAAAAAAGAAGGAACTCAAGACTTTCATGATGAATATTTTTTACCCTCTTCATCGAAATGAGTGTTCTTTAGGCTTTCAAAAACCTATTTTGAAGACTTCAGTGAAGCATTGTAAGAACATATGCTCATTGAAGTACACCTTAAAAAATATTTCTAATAGTAGGATAGACGGTGCATCACTTATTACTTATTACGTCAGGTTCAAATTTATCATCAACGTATTTCAGATGGCAATCTCAGAGCATATTCGTCCCCTAATTCAAACCTTAATTTGTAAGAAGGTGACACGATTTATCGATGAGGATTTAAACGAGAAATTGGCTCGTACACAGACTAAATCATCATTGGCATTGGCCACTCAACAAAATTCGATAGGTCGTCATTTGGGATTACCGGATGCAAGACATATTCTCACCCGATTTAAAGGATTCACCCTCAATGCAAGCAATCCATTTGGCGAGGTATAATAATCGGCTAAATGTATTTTTTTGCAACATACTATTCTTTATAGATGTAATTTCGCCTACATGACAAATGCTTTCAAGTGAAAATATTTCCCCAAGGTGATGCTTTTCACTAAGTATCCCTCCGATAAAAGTAACTCACGTTTAGGGTTCAGATTTATGCCTGAAAGCTTATTGCTTCCTATTCAGAGCTATTTTTATGCTGAAGCGAATGAGGCGACGTGTTTTATTTCCATATTACTATGGTCCCTTATAATATTAAATTTAGAAAAAATAAATTAAGAAATAATATAAAAGTAAAATCTATAAAAGAAAATGCAACTTTTGCGCCAACCTTCATTGCTCTTGAGCCCGTTTTTAGATTCATCTTTCCTTTACCTATTACTTATTAACTCTTACTTACTGATTAGAACCTAGATGACCAATCTAGCCAAGCATTTTTTTAATAACTCATCATTCATAAAAAACTTATACTTGCTTTCTCGCGAGTATGGGTTTAGTATCTATTTTCATCAAAGTCGTTCCTTAACTCTATTAAATAAAAAAACCTCCTGTTTAATTTTCCTCACTTTCTATTATAGGTGAATACAGGTTTATTGTCACGTAAATCTCTAAACCTATGAAGTGAGGCAATTTCGCTAGGAATGTAATTAGTCGAAGAGCGTTAGTTAATAGGATTTTAGGTGATCTTAAGAAGAATTCTTCGTAAAGAAAATTGTATATTAGCAAAGTTATTCGAGTATTTGCACAGGATATCGACTAACATGCTTTTGACATTTTCCCAGTAGCAATTTTTCCAAACCATTTGGAAATTGCCCAACGAAATTCGATTATATCATTAACGATGGTGATCACGATAAACACCAAATAGAACCTGTTAGAGAAGAACATCTAAAACAGGCTCGTCTAAATTGATTGATTACGTACACGACTCTCCTCTTTCTCGTTATAGTTATTTACACTTTCAAAACTACATATCGAAGAGTGTCTCATAGATCATTTTAATTAACGAAAACTACAAAATCAAGAGCATATTTGAGGAAACTTTCAAAGTTTGCTTACCTCTTTGACTGTCTCGATTCTACGATTTGCTAATAATAGCGCCGATTCTTCTTACATTTTTCATCGAATAGCCACTGATCGCTTTTATGGGGAATATATTTCAACAATAATCGTCTCCCAATTCAGCAGAAATAAATTTCTATTGCGTCACCTAAAAATAAAATACATTTGTTCAGTATCGTAAAATATTTTTTATCCCTCGCACAACGATCAAATTCCCTCTCCTTAGGTAATCGATAATCAATCGAAGAGGTCAATTTGCAATCAAAAAACTAGCTGAAATCCGATGCATTTCAGAAATATCAATCAGTTGTTGATCAAAATTGCAAGTCTTAAAGCGTTATACTATACGAATCCTAAATATTACAGCATATTGCATCTTGCATCTACCATAATGCTGCAAGCAAAAAAATTAGCATGCGCGAAATTCCTCGCATTTCCGACCCTTCACTAATGAATCCTTTTCTGATAGAAGAAGACAATCGGTAACCAACCGGAAACATTCGATGAAATCCGCTCCTTAAGTCTTTCAAAAGTGTTGAGGCGGAAGCATTCGATAAAACGGAAGTTTCGGCTGCTATCGATCGGACCAAAAAAGTTGCAACCAAATCTCAGTATCCACCGAAATTCATCGTTGGCAGGAACCGACCAACGTTTCGATTGGTGCGATGAATGCAGTGCTGAAATCCTCTTTAAATTCGTAACTCAATCTCGTGACAAATTTATTCGCAAACGGGTATCATACTCATATGCGAAGTGGTCTTCAAGTTGAAGAATTTTGCATTTCTCATCACTATTTGCCATGCAGCAATATCTTATATAACCGATATTAATTTCAGCAAATTGCAACGAAGGTCTTTATTGACTATAGGTAAGTGAACATATATATTACGCACCGCTTGCTTATATATTTCCTAATAACCTTGCATAAAGCAAATCCAATTAGATATGGGTAAAAGTAGGCAGAAATCCTCGAAACATTGCTTGAGAAAATTTTACTCTACGCTTAGTTCGATCGCATCAGCCATTTGGTGATATTATTCAGTGGATATTATGAATGACAACTATGGAAGCGCTGCCTTCAATGAATGAGATCCACTTTTTTCTGGGAGTAGTGAACAATCGAAAGATTTTAGCCTTCAGTTACCTTTACCACTATGGTTGAAGGCACAAAACGTGTATTCCAATGTGATGAATAGAGCGTTCGCTTTAACTAACATACGGTTAGTAAGACCATTCGAATCTAAAAAATGACAATGAAATATATTTATCGATTCCACAGTCGTAGTAAATATTGCTATTAACGGATAATAATAAAAACAATAACGCTTATTGAACGAATAAATGATATGTAAATATCGAAGAATACGGCAGAAACTGTAGCGACCTTTAAATAAAGGCAAAATTAAATATCAAAGAAGTATAAAACAACGACTAATTTTTGAAATATCGACAAAGAAATTCAGAGGCTGTAAACAATAGGTAAATATAGACCATTTTACCGGGTGAAAAAGTGTTTCAGATGGAAGTAAATTATAAACATAAACTAAATAGTGAGCGAAATGATAATGAACTAGGTAGGTTCAAATAGTAAAACACAACAATTCATTTAAATTAAAATATCTCTGTGCAGATGACTGTCAATAATGCGCAATTCCGCTTTCTAATACCACCTTCTTGCACCTAACCAGACGGCTATCGGATGTGATCACACTAAGCGAGTAACTTTTAATTTATTGCTCACGTTAACTTATCGGAATATAAGCTTCGTTGAACGTTCCATAAAGAAGTGGACAATATCAGCTATCAGCTATAACCTTGCAGACTTATAGAAGAGCCGATATGTTATACAAACACCATTGAATTAGCCAATTTGGGTCATATTTCGATAGGAAACAACGGAAATGATGAAACACCATTCGGTGTATCTCCACTACGATGGCCAAAAAATATGACGAATGATGCGATGGCAGAAGTGCTAATCTCTGATTATCTACCAAATGCGCTCCTCTATCATGCGTTCAAGTTAATTTTTCACCCGCATACTAATTAAAGTTTGTCTCGTATAACATATATTAATTGAAAGCCTACGTTAGCCGCATAGTCATTGCTCTTCGATCGCAAGCGAAAAGAGCCCTTTTTTGTCGAATATATAGAAAATTTATCAAAAGAATGCAATTCCCGATTGGAACTTCTAAAATCTCTACTATCTAAGGATATTATTGCAAGAAATAATTTACTCAAAAGTACCATAATTTCAAATATACAGAGTGGGATTACTGTTGCAATTGCAACTGTTTCATTAAACGATTTTGCAAATATTCTGTGAAAAGAAGTTTTTCTTATATATTATCTCAGCAATTTTTGAGCGTTTATCGGTAGCCTAATAAATTTAGGTGAAAAACATTCGAACAGTTGTTTAGAATATAATAATGACAAGCAAATCATGTCAGCAAATCTATGCAATCATCGTTAATTCAACTGAAAAATATAAGAGGAGCTTATCGGAAAAAAAAAACTATACAGAAATTAATGGATAGCGAAAGAAAATAGGGAAAAATGCATAATACCACTATAAGTATTACATTGGGAAGCAATCGAACTAAATACTTGAATGAATTCCCATTCCCCTACCACTAAGCATCTCGTTCAATTTAAGCCATCTCGAGTGCTTTAATATGAAGCTATTATATTATAGCTGTTCCTAGTATTTAGCATAAATACCTACTTCTTAACACAGGTAAACAGTTAGTTCATATAAACATAGAAAACTACTGATGAATTATTTGTAGTAGTAAACAAATCGCCAAAATGTAATAATATCTAAAAACTTTTACCATTGTAGAGAACGCTTGTTGAAATTCGTAATAGATGAGGAGACAACATCATCGCTGAGCGGTTTCTTAAGGACATCATGTACATCGGAATCGGTATGCTTCGCCGATGTATTACCGCAACTTGGCGAACGCTTTCCTAATAGTAAAGTACAACTAGTTGTTGTTGCTACTCGTGCTCCAACGGTTATCTTCGCATCTAGAAATGGTGGTAAGGCTTTTATCATAGATTTACTTTACGGTTACTGCAATTGTCTCATTTAAAAAACCCAGATTTTACATCTTTTTTACACCTTTCCACGATTATCATATATCAACCTAAGCAGTTAATGAACTACGGAGGGAGAAATTTTGAGAAAATTAATCCAGAAAACTCTAAACATTCGGAGCAAAAAAAAAACCAGCGATTCGGCAGTGAGTCAAACGATTCTTCATGCAACCATTTGAAGAAGCTTATATTGAGGTACTAATTTTGACATGTTACTATCAGGTGCACCACTATTGCTTAAGTTTTTCAAAATGGACACTTACGATTTTGTTGATTTTCATTAAAGCGTTCCGATGTGACGTTACTCCTTGAATATTGACCTGTACACAAGCAGATATCAGAGAGGTTTTTAAATGTTTTCACCGTGATTTGCAACTGAATTTTCGATTCTACACTATAAAAGTTTTGTCACATAAAATCGAAAGTAGGGAAGTACACCAAAATTGTCACCTTCTAATCCCTCTTTTTTTCGGTGATTGAAAGAAATCGTCACAACGGAAGAATTTCAGAATCCTTTGAAAGAAAAATGTTTCATTTTCATCACATAAAAATATATATTTAATATTTGAACAGATGACCCAAAAAGGAAATAGATGCTTGTCGATATTATGTGAGAAAATAGAAGAAAATAAAAGGTAAGTATGAGCAACTACCATTTCTATTCGTCCTACAAACTCAATTGAGTTAATAATACTAAAAAAATATATGAGAAAAGAGTAAAATGAACATATATATTCACAAAAGGATACTTGATATTGCATTGAAATAAAAAGACAGGTAAGAACATCGATGATCGGAAAAGAAGGTATTAAAGAAAATATCACCTCAGTAAACAGTCCAGTTAAGGATAGGCAGGAAAGCAGATCAAAAGAAAGTGTCCCATCTTGACAACAAAAACTCTTATCTCATAATACAAAAATGCTTTTGAAAGCAATAAAGAAGTTGTTGAAATTCCCATCGAAAATGTAAGTATCTCTATTGCTTACCCATTTTCGGATTTATATAGTAACAAAAAGAAAATACCCTAAATTTAAGGAGTAATATCAATGAATGTCAATGGACTCATATTTATTTACGTTTTCAACGAAAATGGCGTTCGTAGACAAGCGGCTGTCTTCAGGCTTGATCTTGTCGCCGATACCAGTCTTCATTTACAGGTAAGAGTTATTAAAACAAAAAACGATGTTTGGTTTTCTATTGTTATTACTATTAAAGTAAAGTAACAGTAATTATCACTAAAAACTGACAGTAACAATAATTATTAAAAAAAGAATAAAGTCAATAAAAACAAACAATTCAGTAGTGATAAAAATATTGCATCAAACAGATAAAATACTTACAAATTTCGCATATTTTATCCCGATCCATAGATAAGTATTGGATAAGACCGCAACTTGTTTCTTCGAACATCAAACAACGAACGATAAAATCCATTTCCATGGTGCAACCAGGTGGCCGTATTCTATTCGTAATCATTCAATATCTAAACAATAACCTATTAGCGCATTGCATATACTGTTTTTTTCTGTAATCCTTTTGTATTTGCTGAAGCAATTCTACAGCAATAAGCTCACCTACCACCACTAAGGAAATTCTAACCACTCTCTAAATCATGATCCCTACTCCCTCAGAATGCCTGAAAATTTACATTCATTCTTCAACCCATAACGTTGTTACATACCTCGAATCTCGCAGCACACCCCAGAGGAATTCATGATCGATCATGGAGTTTTGTAGATTTTTAGATCATTCGTCAAAAATTTGAACTCCAGAATGATTACCTGCAGAAAGCCTCCGCAGGTAAGTAGGTAAGAACAACCAACTAACCGAGATAATGCAAAAAAAAAAATCGCTAAAAATTTGAGACAAGCGAAGAGCAAAAATCCATTCCGATTTCGAAATATTCCTATCATCGTTGAGCCTAAAAGACAATAGTTAGAACATCCTATGTCATACGTTTGCTTGACCCGACTCTCTAACTCTTCTTTTTTTAAACCAACTGCAATCGCAACAATTTTGTTGTAAATAAAGTGAAATGAATATTCAAGGGGAATTTTTATGCACTTATAATTTACAGCATTAATGCATTATTTTCAGAACAGCACGATACTCGGGAAGGTCACTCTGAGTAGATTCCATTTGAGTAAAACATCGGGTAATATCGGCATCACCGACGAGGAAGTCTCCGATTTAGCATTGCTAAGCTCAGAAATGCTGCAGAAATTCGTCAACAACGTTCTGCAAAATGGATTTCCCATACCAATTCCACAAGGTATGTATACAGATTTGGGAGCGATGAATTTGTTTCTTTTGTACTTCACCGGAAGTCCTGGTGAGCGCTATGTCGATCCACCCCCCCCCCACCCCATCCGTATCCGTCAATGATGGGCACCACATTCACGATATCTACAGCGGTAAATCAGCCTTCTACGAAACTATCCCCAAAAAACAAACGCTAACTGAAAATACTTTTTGCCATGCAACAACAGTGTTGAATAGTATTTTTAATATTGAACTAGTAGCATAATTTCAATGCCTTTTTTACAAATATTTATACTTCTTTTTCAAAGACTAAGCGCAACCTTAGTAATAGTCAATATTTTAAAACCGAATATAACGGCTCATGGCAACTCACCGATAGTGAATAACTTTCAGTAGTGCATCTTACGGCGTCCGATCTTCGAATATTGGATCGTTGTGCACTCCTCTCCACTCATTTCACGCTTGATCAACGTCGTGTTAGTGATATAGCCTCATTAACTATCTTCAACTCCACTCCTTTTGGTCATCAATGATGGCACACCTCTATTCATTCTACTCCTTTTCTCAACTATTTGCATCGTATCAATTAGAAGCGACCAGATTTATACTGAAAATGATATATTATATAATAAAATATAAGTGTTGCAACGGCCTATTGTCGTGCTCTAACGAAATAAATAAATAAATATCGACATATGTGCATCTAGGTCAACTGAATAACCTCAGAGAGGGTCAAACGACATAATTAATAATGAGCAATAACCAATTGTAAGTGACTCAATGCGACAATATTCAACACAAATTCTGTCTACGTTTCGTGAAACATTTGCAGTAAAACTTCATCATAATTCAACAGAATTTTGCGAAAGCAAAATGCAACGTCTAGAAAAAAAACTTCGAAACGTTGTAAAATTTCCAATTAAGTAGCACCGCCGCCTAAAATCGAAACAATTGGTTGCCCTAAATGCAATAAACAAACACCGAATAAATAAACAAAAAATCATCGAACGATTAGTAATGCCACAAGAAAATCCACTAAAAAGACTATATCATCTTGAGCTATTTTCATAAAAAATAATACCCTTCAAATACCTGTCGTCACTAAAAAGAAAATTGGATATATAAATCTATTTCGCAATTATGAAATAATTCATACGATGAAATAGTATAAAATAATTATATTCATAAAATTTATTGCACAAAGAAAAGAGATTCGAAATATTTATCGATAATAATTAAACTATATCAAAGTCCAACAAAAGCATCGTTTAAAAACACGATGAATTTCGAATAAACGTCTTCAGACGAAGCACAGCAACTACATCGGCTCACAACACACGTTCGAACGCTTATAGGCAATTTATAACTCGTTGAGCATTTCACTTAAATTTCGATCAAACGAAATTTTATATTCACTTAAACTTTATATTCATACTATTCAAAACAATGACCGACTGTCCCTCAATTATCTTGTTTTATCCCATTAGGCGAATGCAGAACATATAGATGCTTGTTTCGAAAAATTCTGTTACATAGTAAACGCTAAACAACTCTTCGCACCTCTCATCGATTGCAAATATTAAACTTATCTCAAAGATATTAGACCACAAGTGTTTAACGACACTCCCTTTCATTAATGAGTAGAATAAAAATAAAATGTTACATCTGTTAGTAATTAGCACTCTTATCAGTTAAAACAATCGATTTGCTATCAGAATCATCTCTCAATGTTTCATTAACCGACCTAAGCACCTTTGAAACGAAATATTATACGCCTAGAAATTTCACATTTAGAAATTAAAGAAAATCATTCCATTCTAGAGGGATGAGAAAATTTGAAAGTAGCAATGAAAAAAAAAGTCTACTAAATGGCTTAAGAATATCTCAAATTGCCTATAAAACATAAATATTACAAACAAATATTCCACAGAATATAAAAAATACAAAGTAACAATCAAACAGAGGAAAGATTGATATCGATAATACGATAAATATTCCTTTGCAATGCAAACATAACAAACACTAAGATGGAGAAGACCGCAAACAACGACCCCAATAAATTGCCTCTTATTCACCCAAATTATAACATCGCTTCAAAAAATTCTACTAAATAAGACCGTCGACTCGATGCAACGAGTGCATTTGTAAGTGCCGAGTGAAAAAAAAAACCCAGCGAAAATGACGCATATTGGCTATTCGAAAATCGAAGAGTGAACGCAAATGGATCCTCTACGATCGTCATACGCGATGTGGTGGCCTACTCAGAAAAAAGCGAAACGCTAATAAATTCGAGCTTTACTTTAGACATAGACGATCAAAACGATGATAACTTTACTATATATTGAAACCTAAACAGTGACAGAGGCATGGGTCACGTTCACGTCTCGCACCGTCCATCAATACAAATCAATACAATCAAAAACTTGTCTCGACAGATCACGTCCATGCCTCTCATCACATCATTTACCCACCACTCCACACTCACATCTCAACTCGTCTCGACAGCCTTCATTCGCGCCTCGCATCTCCTATTTACCCCACACCCGATACGTATCTCGACAGAGACTTTCTTCCAAGTTCAGCTATAGCGAATGTTTGCTGCATAGGCGAAAACTCGAACTCTCATCTCTTACTCCTCTAGCCAATTTGATCAATTCTCCACGCATACACCGTTAAATTCGATTAGAGCCATCATACAAAAAATTCATTTAGCAAGTAGTAACAGTCCGTGCAAGTAATGCAATCTGCGCGCACAGCCCGTTTCACGCAATCTGCGTGCACAGCCCGTTTCATGCAATCTGCGCGCACAGCCCGTTTATATTTTCTAAGCAGTCAACTCCACAAAAACGTATCGCACCAATCGAAAACAAAATCGAAGTCGAAACTACCCGCACCATAGTGAACGTCACAACTCTAAACAATGCTAACAACTTTTCGACGTTCACCCGTTAGATTTAATTCCTTACGTATGCGTTCACGTTCAGCCATTTCGGCTTTCCTCGATTTGATCACATCACCTTTCACCTTCACGAATGCTGCGAAGCCGAATACGATTATTAATGCAAACGATATCCAGATATTACGATGGGCTCGATCCAATTGTAGGCCCTGTAAGCATATAGATGCATAATTGCTTCCACCTGCCGTGGAAGAAAAGAGCAACTTATTAAAAAAACTTTTCCACACGAAATAACCAGTTTATGGTAAGATAGAAGACATCCAACGAGGTTATTCTTCCCACTTCTTAGCTGAACCAAAGTATAAAGCAACGATTTATACAAGAAAAGTAGTAAAAATAGCTTGCATACCGCACAGATGGCAGTTTATACATGTGAAAGGAGAAAGAAAACAATATGCGATTGAAATGTTCAACACGGAGATGAAGTTGAAAGAAGTCTTAAGCATAGAAAGGACCCACGTAAGCAGAAAATAAGAGTTGGGAAGGCTATGCGCTGCTAACATTTCGCATACTCGACTGCCAATTCGCACTGCTATCCATCAAAAGGCATGAAAAACTTTTCAGGATTGGCGCAACTAAGGAGTGACCCCATTCCTTAAAATCTTGGTGGTGGCGAAAATGCATTGATCAAGCGATAAAATGATGGAAAAAGGAGATGGGTGGCAATAAAAGGATAGGAGCTGTCGCATTAAGAGTGGTCTAGTGACGAAAAATTTTAAAGCAGGAAAAGAAAGTCACTGAAAATGGAAAAGAACATTGCCCATCCTATAAACCGCAAAGCAACAAAACCAAAAGAAAGTCACCAAGGGTGGAAAAGAAGATTGCTCACCCCTATAAAGCGCAAAGCAACAAAACCAAGAGAGTCACTAAGGGTGGAAAAGAAGATTGCCCACCCCTATAAAGCGCAAAGCAACAAAACCAAGAGAGTCACTAAGGGTGGAAAAGAAGATTACCCACCCTATAAAGCGCAAAGCAACAAAACTAAAAGAGTCACTAAGGGTGGAAAAGAAGATTGCCCACCCCTATAAAGCGCAAAGCAACAAAACCAAAATAGTCACTAAGGGTGGAAAAGAAGATTGCCCACTCTATAAAGCGCAAAGCAACAAAACTAAAAGAGTCACTAAGGGTGGAAAAGAAGATTGCCCACCCCTATAAAGCGCAAAGCAACAAAACCAACGTCAAAAAATGAAAACACCCCGTTGCAGTGTCACGTGAAGAAGGCAGTTAGGATGGCTGGATTGTGGTCGAATCACTAAAGTTCAATCATAAATGCTTGAAGCATCTTTAGTCAAAAGATGGTACAACACTATACAATGCCAAACATGCAGCGTTCAAACTGCAGAGGACGACATACGCGTTTGCACGATGATTCCAGAAATAGTCACAAATATTAGTTAACTCAGTGTTGATATTCATAGAGGCAAATATCAACACAGCAAAACATACTTGCACAATCTCTGAGCGATAGTTCCACCTGAGGGTTTGATTCCCAACGCGTTCTTCCCTTGATTCGGCTCGTTTCTTTATACGTTCTTCAATTAGATCCATACTCCTAGAAAGGAATATCTTTAACGACTGACGCAAAGTAACCTTACCATCCCTAGTGAATTAAATATCGCTGCAAATATGAAGCCTGGTATTGTGCCATCCACCTAAGACTAGAAATATTTCACCTCTGCCCACTTTTTCCACCCACAGTAGCTGGTACCTAATAGGACCCGAGGCTTACTCTTCAACCAGCTGTCACTTGCATTTTGAATGAACGAAGTCTTCTTTACTTGTATAAAGGGTAAATAGTGCATACGATTATTTAAGAGTGGAATATTCAAAGATATGCCAACAATATGAAAGTATTCATTGCTATCAACTGTACGTTCCTATGGGAATTATTTCGACCAAAACTTCGCGTAACTAACGAAAGGAAGAAATTGTTCGAATATTGGCCATAATCGTAATATTCATAATCCATACGGATGGCTAGAAAATACTGATTACAGATTTCGTTCAAAATCATCAGCTGCAGGTAGATTCCGGTTCCAATCGTTTTTTCTTTGAGGCATCGAAACGATCCGTCACAAATCAAAGTGTTGAGTCACCTTGAAATGGTAATTCACTCACCGGCCCATCACCCATCTCGGAAACATCCACTGCTAAGGTAACGACATCTCTAAGGCCACAATGAGCCCGGCAGGATTCCCAAGGTCTCAAGCAGGAATGGACCGTTCTTCCATGCCTTTTTGCTTCAGTGAGCCTCCGCGATCCAAATAAATACTACCACTTTTCCTCCGCTACGCGTTTCCAAAAGAAAAACGGCAGCAAGGTCACACCTGCAAATGGGGTGAGTCTCGATTGCTACCAAAGCATTGCTATCACCCTAAATGCTTTGATAGCAGTCGAGACTCATCCTAAATGCTTTGGTACCAATCGAGACTCACCCTAAATGCTTTGATAGCAGTCGAGACTCATCCTAAATGCTTTGGTACCAATCGAGATTCACCCTAAATGCTTTGGTTGCAATCAAGACTCACCCTAAATGCTTTGGTTGCAATCGAGACACACCCTAAATGCTTTGGTTGCAATCGAGACACACCCTAAATGCTTTGGTTGCAATGAAGACTCACCCTAAATGCTTTGGTTGCAATCGAGACACACCCTAAATGCTTTGGTTGCAATCAAGACTCACCCTAAATGCTTTGGTTGCAATCGAGACACACCCTAAATGCCTTGGTTGCAATCGAGACACACCCTAAATGCTTTGGTTGCAATCAAGACTCACCCTAAATGCTTTGGTTGCAATCGAGACACACCCTAAATGCTTTGGTTGCAATCGAGACACACCCTAAATGCTTTGGTTGCAATCAAGACTCACCCTAAATGCTTTGGTTGCAATCGAGACACACCCTAAATGCTTTGGTTGCAATCGAGACACACCCTAAATGCTTTGGTTGCAATCAAGACTCACCCTAAATGCTTTGGTTGCAATCGAGACACACCCTAAATGCTTTGGTTGCAATCAAGACTCACCCTAAATGCTTTGGTTGCAATCAAGACTCACCCTAAATGCTTTGGTTGCAATCGAGACACACCCTAAATGCTTTGGTTGCAATCGAGACACACCCTAAATGCTTTGGTTGCAATCAAGACTCACCCTAAATGCTTTGGTTGCAATCGAGACACACCCTAAATGCTTTGGTTGCAATCAAGACTCACCCTAAATGCTTTGGTTGCAATCGAGACACACCCTAAATGCTTTGGTTGCAATCGAGACACACCCTAAATGCTTTGGTTGCAATCAAGACTCACCCTAAATGCTTTGGTTGCAATCGAGACACACCCTAAATGCTTTGGTTGCAATCAAGACTCACCCTAAATGCTTTGGTTGCAATCGAGACACACCCTAAATGCTTTGGTTGCAATCGAGACACACCCTAAATGCTTTGGTTGCAATCAAGACTCACCCTAAATGCTTTGGTTGCAATCGAGACACACCCTAAATGCTTTGGTTGCAATCAAGACTCACCCTAAATGCTTTGGTTGCAATCGAGACACACCCTAAATGCTTTGGTTCCAATCGAGACACACCCTAAATGCTTTGGTTGCAATCAAGACTCACCCTAAATGCTTTGGTTGCAATCGAGACACACCCTAAATGCTTTGGTTGCAATCAAGACTCACCCTAAATGCTTTGGTTGCAATCAAGACTCACCCTAAATGCTTTGGTACCAATCGAGATTCACCCTAAATGCTTTGGTTGCAATCAAGACTCACCCTAAATGCTTTGGTTGCAATCGAGACACACCCTAAATGCTTTGGTTGCAATCAAGACTCACCCTAAATGCTTTGGTTGCAATCAAGACTCACCCTAAATGCTTTGGTTGCAATCGAGACACACCCTAAATGCTTTGGTTGCAATCAAGACTCACCCTAAATGCTTTGGTTGCAATCAAGACTCACCCTAAATGCTTTGGTTGCAATCAAGACTCACCCTAAATGCTTTGGTTGCAATCGAGACACACCCTAAATGCTTTCATAGCAATCGAGACACACCCTAAATGCTTTGGTTGCAATCAAGACTCACCCTAAATGCTTTGGTACCAATCGAGATTCACCCTAAATGCTTTGGTTGCAATCAAGACTCACCCTAAATGCTTTGGTTGCAATCAAGACACACCCTAAATGCTTTGGTTGCAATCGAGACACACCCTAAATGCTTTGGTTGCAATCGAGACACACCCTAAATGCTTTGGTTGCAATCAAGACTCACCCTAAATGCTTTGGTTGCAATCGAGACACACCCTAAATGCTTTGGTTGCAATCAAGACTCACCCTAAATGCTTTGGTTGCAATCAAGACTCACCCTAAATGCTTTGGTTGCAATCGAGACACACCCTAAATGCTTTGGTTGCAATCAAGACTCACCCTAAATGCTTTGGTTGCAATCGAGACACACCCTAAATGCTTTGGTTGCAATCAAGACTCACCCTAAATGCTTTGGTTGCAATCGAGACACACCCTAAATGCTTTGGTTGCAATCAAGACTCACCCTAAATGCTTTGGTTGCAATCAAGACACACCCTAAATGCTTTGGTTGCAATCGAGACACACCCTAAATGCTTTGGTTGCAATCGAGACACACCCTAAATGCTTTGGTTGCAATCAAGACTCACCCTAAATGCTTTGGTTGCAATCGAGACACACCCTAAATGCTTTGGTTGCAATCAAGACTCACCCTAAATGCTTTGGTTGCAATCAAGACTCACCCTAAATGCTTTGGTTGCAATCGAGACACACCCTAAATGCTTTGGTTGCAATCAAGACTCACCCTAAATGCTTTGGTTGCAATCAAGACACACCCTAAATGCTTTGGTTGCAATCGAGACACACCCTAAATGCTTTGGTTGCAATCGAGACACACCCTAAATGCTTTGGTTGCAATCAAGACTCACCCTAAATGCTTTCATAGCAATCGAGACACACCCTAAATGCTTTGGTTGCAATCAAGACTCACCCTAAATGCTTTGGTTGCAATCGAGACACACCCTAAATGCTTTGGTTGCAATCAAGACTCACCCTAAATGCTTTGGTTGCAATCGAGACACACCCTAAATGCTTTGGTTGCAATCGAGACACACCCTAAATGCTTTGGTTGCAATCAAGACTCACCCTAAATGCTTTGGTTGCAATCGAGACACACCCTAAATGCTTTGGTTGCAATCAAGACTCACCCTAAATGCTTTGGTTGCAATCGAGACACACCCTAAATGCTTTGGTTGCAATCGAGACACACCCTAAATGCTTTGGTTGCAATCAAGACTCACCCTAAATGCTTTGGTTGCAATCGAGACACACCCTAAATGCTTTGGTTGCAATCAAGACTCACCCTAAATGCTTTGGTTGCAATCGAGACACACCCTAAATGCTTTGGTTGCAATCGAGACACACCCTAAATGCTTTGGTTGCAATCAAGACTCACCCTAAATGCTTTGGTTGCAATCGAGACACACCCTAAATGCTTTGGTTGCAATCAAGACTCACCCTAAATGCTTTGGTTGCAATCGAGACACACCCTAAATGCTTTGGTTGCAATCGAGACACACCCTAAATGCTTTGGTTGCAATCAAGACTCACCCTAAATGCTTTGGTTGCAATCGAGACACACCCTAAATGCTTTGGTTGCAATCAAGACTCACCCTAAATGCTTTGGTTGCAATCGAGACACACCCTAAATGCTTTGGTTGCAATCAAGACTCACCCTAAATGCTTTGGTTGCAATCAAGACTCACCCTAAATGCTTTGGTTGCAATCAAGACTCACCCTAAATGCTTTGGTTGCAATCGAGACACACCCTAAATGCTTTGGTTGCAATCAAGACTCACCCTAAATGCTTTGGTTGCAATCGAGATTCACCCTAAATGCTTTGGTTGCAATCAAGACTCACCCTAAATGCTTTGGTTGCAATCAAGACACACCCTAAATGCTTTGGTTGCAATCGAGACACACCCTAAATGCTTTGGTTGCAATCGAGACACACCCTAAATGCTTTGGTTGCAATCAAGACTCACCCTAAATGCTTTGGTTGCAATCGAGACACACCCTAAATGCTTTGGTTGCAATCAAGACTCACCCTAAATGCTTTGGTTGCAATCAAGACTCACCCTAAATGCTTTGGTTGCAATCGAGACACACCCTAAATGCTTTGGTTGCAATCAAGACTCACCCTAAATGCTTTGGTTGCAATCAAGACTCACCCTAAATGCTTTGGTTGCAATCGAGACACACCCTAAATGCTTTCATAGCAATCGAGACACACCCTAAATGCTTTGGTTGCAATCAAGACTCACCCTAAATGCTTTGGTTGCAATCAAGACTCACCCTAAATGCTTTGGTTGCAATCGAGACACACCCTAAATGCTTTGGTTGCAATCAAGACTCACCCTAAATGCTTTGGTTGCAATCAAGACTCACCCTAAATGCTTTGGTTGCAATCGAGACACACCCTAAATGCTTTCATAGCAATCGAGACACACCCTAAATGCTTTGGTTGCAATCAAGACTCACCCTAAATGCTTTGGTTGCAATCGAGACACACCCTAAATGCTTTGGTTGCAATCAAGACTCACCCTAAATGCTTTGGTTGCAATCAAGACACACCCTAAATGCTTTGGTTGCAATCGAGACACACCCTAAATGCTTTGGTTGCAATCGAGACACACCCTAAATGCTTTGGTTGCAATCAAGATTCACCCTAAATGCTTTCATAGCAATCGAGATTTACCCTAAATGCTTTGGTTGCAATCAAGACTCACCCTAAATGCTTTGGTTGCAATCAAGACACACCCTAAATGCTTTGGTTGCAATCAAGACTCACCCTAAATGCTTTGGTTGCAATCGAGACACACCCTAAATGCTTTGGTTGCAATCAAGACTCACCCTAAATGCTTTGGTTGCAATCAAGACTCACCCTAAATGCTTTGGTTGCAATCGAGACACACCCTAAATGCTTTGGTTGCAATCAAGACTCACCCTAAATGCTTTGGTTGCAATCAAGACTCACCCTAAATGCTTTGGTTGCAATCAAGACTCACCCTAAATGCTTTGGTTGCAATCGAGACACACCCTAAATGCTTTCATAGCAATCGAGACACACCCTAAATGCTTTCATAGCAATCGAGACACACCCTAAATGCTTTGGTTGCAATCAAGACTCACCCTAAATGCTTTGGTACCAATCGAGATTCACCCTAAATGCTTTGGTTGCAATCAAGACTCACCCTAAATGCTTTGGTTGCAATCAAGACACACCCTAAATGCTTTGGTTGCAATCGAGACACACCCTAAATGCTTTGGTTGCAATCGAGACACACCCTAAATGCTTTGGTTGCAATCAAGACTCACCCTAAATGCTTTGGTTGCAATCGAGACACACCCTAAATGCTTTGGTTGCAATCAAGACTCACCCTAAATGCTTTGGTTGCAATCAAGACTCACCCTAAATGCTTTGGTTGCAATCGAGACACACCCTAAATGCTTTGGTTGCAATCAAGACTCACCCTAAATGCTTTGGTTGCAATCAAGACTCACCCTAAATGCTTTGGTTGCAATCGAGACACACCCTAAATGCTTTGGTTGCAATCAAGACTCACCCTAAATGCTTTGGTTGCAATCAAGACACACCCTAAATGCTTTGGTTGCAATCGAGACACACCCTAAATGCTTTGGTTGCAATCGAGACACACCCTAAATGCTTTGGTTGCAATCAAGACTCACCCTAAATGCTTTCATAGCAATCGAGACACACCCTAAATGCTTTGGTTGCAATCAAGACTCACCCTAAATGCTTTGGTTGCAATCGAGACACACCCTAAATGCTTTGGTTGCAATCAAGACTCACCCTAAATGCTTTCGTTGCAATCGAGACACACCCTAAATGCTTTGGTTGCAATCGAGACACACCCTAAATGCTTTGGTTGCAATCAAGACTCACCCTAAATGCTTTGGTTGCAATCGAGACACACCCTAAATGCTTTGGTTGCAATCAAGACTCACCCTAAATGCTTTGGTTGCAATCGAGACACACCCTAAATGCTTTGGTTGCAATCGAGACACACCCTAAATGCTTTGGTTGCAATCAAGACTCACCCTAAATGCTTTGGTTGCAATCGAGACACACCCTAAATGCTTTGGTTGCAATCAAGACTCACCCTAAATGCTTTGGTTGCAATCGAGACACACCCTAAATGCTTTGGTTGCAATCGAGACACACCCTAAATGCTTTGGTTGCAATCAAGACTCACCCTAAATGCTTTGGTTGCAATCGAGACACACCCTAAATGCTTTGGTTGCAATCAAGACTCACCCTAAATGCTTTGGTTGCAATCGAGACACACCCTAAATGCTTTGGTTGCAATCGAGACACACCCTAAATGCTTTGGTTGCAATCAAGACTCACCCTAAATGCTTTGGTTGCAATCGAGACACACCCTAAATGCTTTGGTTGCAATCAAGACTCACCCTAAATGCTTTGGTTGCAATCAAGACTCACCCTAAATGCTTTGGTACCAATCGAGATTCACCCTAAATGCTTTGGTTGCAATCAAGACTCACCCTAAATGCTTTGGTTGCAATCGAGACACACCCTAAATGCTTTGGTTGCAATCAAGACTCACCCTAAATGCTTTGGTTGCAATCAAGACTCACCCTAAATGCTTTGGTACCAATCGAGATTCACCCTAAATGCTTTGGTTGCAATCAAGACTCACCCTAAATGCTTTGGTTGCAATCGAGACACACCCTAAATGCTTTGGTTGCAATCAAGACTCACCCTAAATGCTTTGGTTGCAATCGAGACACACCCTAAATGCTTTGGTTGCAATCAAGACTCACCCTAAATGCTTTGGTTGCAATCGAGACACACCCTAAATGCTTTGGTTGCAATCAAGACTCACCCTAAATGCTTTGGTTGCAATCAAGACTCACCCTAAATGCTTTGGTTGCAATCAAGACTCACCCTAAATGCTTTGGTTGCAATCGAGACACACCCTAAATGCTTTCATAGCAATCGAGACACACCCTAAATGCTTTCATAGCAATCGAGACACACCCTAAATGCTTTGGTTGCAATCAAGACTCACCCTAAATGCTTTGGTACCAATCGAGATTCACCCTAAATGCTTTGGTTGCAATCAAGACTCACCCTAAATGCTTTGGTTGCAATCAAGACACACCCTAAATGCTTTGGTTGCAATCGAGACACACCCTAAATGCTTTGGTTGCAATCGAGACACACCCTAAATGCTTTGGTTGCAATCAAGACTCACCCTAAATGCTTTGGTTGCAATCGAGACACACCCTAAATGCTTTGGTTGCAATCAAGACTCACCCTAAATGCTTTGGTTGCAATCAAGACTCACCCTAAATGCTTTGGTTGCAATCGAGACACACCCTAAATGCTTTGGTTGCAATCAAGACTCACCCTAAATGCTTTGGTTGCAATCAAGACTCACCCTAAATGCTTTGGTTGCAATCGAGACACACCCTAAATGCTTTGGTTGCAATCAAGACTCACCCTAAATGCTTTGGTTGCAATCAAGACTCACCCTAAATGCTTTGGTACCAATCGAGATTCACCCTAAATGCTTTGGTTGCAATCAAGACTCACCCTAAATGCTTTGGTTGCAATCGAGACACACCCTAAATGCTTTGCTTGCAATCGAGACACACCCTAAATGCTTTCATAGCAATCGAGACACACCCTAAATGCTTTGGTTGCAATGAAGACTCACCCTAAATGCTTTGGTACCAATCGAGATTCACCCTAAATGCTTTGGTTGCAATCAAGACTCACCCTAAATGCTTTGGTACCAATCGAGATTCACCCTAAATGCTTTGGTTGCAATCAAGACTCACCCTAAATGCTTTGGTTGCAATCAAGACTCACCCTAAATGCTTTGGTTGCAATCAAGACTCACCCTAAATGCTTTGGAACCAATCGAGATTTACCCTAAATGCTTTGGTTGCAATCGAGACTCACCCTAAATGCTTTCATAGCAATCGAGACACACCCTAAATGCTTTGGTTGCAATGAAGACTCACCCTAAATGCTTTGGTACCAATCGAGATTCACCCTAAATGCTTTGGTTGCAATCAAGACTCACCCTAAATCCTTTGGTACCAATCGAGATTTACCCTAAATGCTTTGGTTGCAATCAAGACTCACCCTAAATCCTTTGGTACCAATCGAGATTTACCCTAAATGCTTTGGTTGCAATCAAGACTCACCCTAAATCCTTTGGTACCAATCGAGATTTACCCTAAATGCTTTGGTTGCAATCAAGACTCACCCTAAATGCTTTGGTTGCAATCAAGACTCACCCTAAATGCTTTGGTACCAATCGAGATTTACCCTAAATGCTTTGGTTGCAATCAAGACTCACCCTAAATGCTTTGGTTGCAATCAAGACTCACCCTAAATGCTTTGGTTGCAATCAAGACTCACCCTAAATGCTTTGGTACCAATCGAGATTTACCCTAAATGCTTTGGTTGCAATCGAGATTTACCCTAAATGCTTTGGTTGCAATCAAGACTCACCCTAAATCCTTTGGTACCAATCGAGATTTACCCTAAATGCTTTGGTTGCAATCAAGACTCACCCTAAATCCTTTGGTACCAATCGAGATTTACCCTAAATGCTTTGGTTGCAATGAAGACTCACCCTAAATGCTTTGGTACCAATCGAGATTCACCCTAAATGCTTTGGTTGCAATCAAGACTCACCCTAAATCCTTTGGTACCAATCGAGATTTACCCTAAATGCTTTGGTTGCAATCAAGACTCACCCTAAATGCTTTGGTTGCAATCAAGACTCACCCTAAATGCTTTGGTACCAATCGAGATTTACCCTAAATGCTTTGGTTGCAATCAAGACTCACCCTAAATGCTTTGGTTGCAATCAAGACTCACCCTAAATGCTTTGGTTGCAATCAAGACTCACCCTAAATGCTTTGGTACCAATCGAGATTTACCCTAAATGCTTTGGTTGCAATCAAGACTCACCCTAAATGCTTTGGTTGCAATCAAGACTCACCCTAAATGCTTTGGTTGCAATCAAGACTCACCCTAAATGCTTTGGTACCAATCGAGATTTACCCTAAATGCTTTGGTTGCAATCAAGACTCACCCTAAATGCTTTGGTACCAATCGAGATTTACCCTAAATGCTTTGGTTGCAATCAAGACTCACCCTAAATGCTTTGGTTGCAATCAAGACTCACCCTAAATGCTTTGGTTGCAATCAAGACTCACCCTAAATGCTTTGGTTGCAATCAAGACTCACCTAAATGCTTTGGTACCAATCGAGATTTACCCTAAATGCTTTGGTTGCAATCAAGACTCACCCTAAATGCTTTGGTTGCAATCAAGACTCACCCTAAATGCTTTGGTTGCAATCAAGACTCACCCTAAATGCTTTGGTACCAATCGAGATTTACCCTAAATGCTTTGGTTGCAATCAAGACTCACCCTAAATGCTTTGGTACCAATCGAGATTCACCCTAAATGCTTTGGTTGCAATCAAGACTCACCCTAAATGCTTTGGTACCAATCGAGATTTACCCTAAATGCTTTGGTTGCAATCAAGACTCACCCTAAATGCTTTGGTTGCAATCAAGACTCACCCTAAATGCTTTGGTTGCAATCAAGACTCACCCTAAATGCTTTGGTACCAATCGAGATTTACCCTAAATGCTTTGGTTGCAATCAAGACTCACCCTAAATGCTTTGGTTGCAATCAAGACTCACCCTAAATGCTTTGGTTGCAATCAAGACTCACCCTAAATGCTTTGGTACCAATCGAGATCTACCCTAAATGCTTTGGTTGCAATCAAGACTCACCCTAAATGCTTTGGTTGCAATCAAGACTCACCCTAAATGCTTTGGTTGCAATCAAGACTCACCCTAAATGCTTTGGTACCAATCGAGATTTACCCTAAATGCTTTGGTTGCAATCAAGACACCCTAAATGCTTTGGTTGCAATCAAGACTCACCCTAAATGCTTTGGTACCAATCGAGATTTACCCTAAATGCTTTGGTTGCAATCAAGACTCACCCTAAATGCTTTGGTACCAATCGAGATTTACCCTAAATGCTTTGGTTGCAATCAAGACTCACCCTAAATGCTTTGGTTGCAATCAAGACTCACCCTAAATGCTTTGGTACCAATCGAGATTTACCCTAAATGCTTTGGTTGCAATCAAGACTCACCCTAAATGCTTTGGTTGCAATCAAGACTCACCCTAAATGCTTTGGTTGCAATCAGGACTCACCCTAAATGCTTTGGTACCAATCGAGATTTACCCTAAATGCTTTGGTTGCAATGAAGACTCACCCTAAATGCTTTGGTACCAATCGAGATTCACCCTAAATGCTTTGGTTGCAATCAAGACTCACCCTAAATGCTTTGGTACCAATCGAGATTTACCCTAAATGCTTTGGTTGCAATCAAGACTCACCCTAAATGCTTTGGTTGCAATCAAGACTCACCCTAAATGCTTTGGTTGCAATCAAGACTCACCCTAAATGCTTTGGTACCAATCGAGATTTACCCTAAATGCTTTGGTTGCAATCAAGACTCACCCTAAATGCTTTGGTTGCAATCAAGACTCACCCTAAATGCTTTGGTTGCAATCGAGACACACCCTAAATGCTTTCATAGCAATCGAGACACACCCTAAATGCTTTCATAGCAATCAAGACTCACCCTAAATGCTTTGGTTGCAATCGAGACACACCCTAAATGCTTTGGTTGCAATCGAGACACACCCTAAATGCTTTGGTTGCAATCAAGACTCACCCTAAATGCTTTGGTTGCAATCGAGACACACCCTAAATGCTTTGGTTGCAATCAAGACTCACCCTAAATGCTTTGGTTGCAATCAAGACTCACCCTAAATGCTTTGGTACCAATCGAGATTCACCCTAAATGCTTTGGTTGCAATCAAGACTCACCCTAAATGCTTTGGTTGCAATCGAGACACACCCTAAATGCTTTGGTTGCAATCAAGACTCACCCTAAATGCTTTGGTTGCAATCAAGACTCACCCTAAATGCTTTGGTACCAATCGAGATTCACCCTAAATGCTTTGGTTGCAATCAAGACTCACCCTAAATGCTTTGGTTGCAATCGAGACACACCCTAAATGCTTTGGTTGCAATCAAGACTCACCCTAAATGCTTTGGTTGCAATCGAGACACACCCTAAATGCTTTGGTTGCAATCAAGACTCACCCTAAATGCTTTGGTTGCAATCGAGACACACCCTAAATGCTTTGGTTGCAATCAAGACTCACCCTAAATGCTTTGGTTGCAATCAAGACTCACCCTAAATGCTTTGGTTGCAATCAAGACTCACCCTAAATGCTTTGGTTGCAATCGAGACACACCCTAAATGCTTTCATAGCAATCGAGACACACCCTAAATGCTTTCATAGCAATCGAGACACACCCTAAATGCTTTGGTTGCAATCAAGACTCACCCTAAATGCTTTGGTACCAATCGAGATTCACCCTAAATGCTTTGGTTGCAATCAAGACTCACCCTAAATGCTTTGGTTGCAATCAAGACACACCCTAAATGCTTTGGTTGCAATCGAGACACACCCTAAATGCTTTGGTTGCAATCGAGACACACCCTAAATGCTTTGGTTGCAATCAAGACTCACCCTAAATGCTTTGGTTGCAATCGAGACACACCCTAAATGCTTTGGTTGCAATCAAGACTCACCCTAAATGCTTTGGTTGCAATCAAGACTCACCCTAAATGCTTTGGTTGCAATCGAGACACACCCTAAATGCTTTGGTTGCAATCAAGACTCACCCTAAATGCTTTGGTTGCAATCAAGACTCACCCTAAATGCTTTGGTTGCAATCGAGACACACCCTAAATGCTTTGGTTGCAATCAAGACTCACCCTAAATGCTTTGGTTGCAATCAAGACTCACCCTAAATGCTTTGGTACCAATCGAGATTCACCCTAAATGCTTTGGTTGCAATCAAGACTCACCCTAAATGCTTTGGTTGCAATCGAGACACACCCTAAATGCTTTGCTTGCAATCGAGACACACCCTAAATGCTTTCATAGCAATCGAGACACACCCTAAATGCTTTGGTTGCAATGAAGACTCACCCTAAATGCTTTGGTACCAATCGAGATTCACCCTAAATGCTTTGGTTGCAATCAAGACTCACCCTAAATGCTTTGGTACCAATCGAGATTCACCCTAAATGCTTTGGTTGCAATCAAGACTCACCCTAAATGCTTTGGTTGCAATCAAGACTCACCCTAAATGCTTTGGTTGCAATCAAGACTCACCCTAAATGCTTTGGAACCAATCGAGATTTACCCTAAATGCTTTGGTTGCAATCGAGACTCACCCTAAATGCTTTCATAGCAATCGAGACACACCCTAAATGCTTTGGTTGCAATGAAGACTCACCCTAAATGCTTTGGTACCAATCGAGATTCACCCTAAATGCTTTGGTTGCAATCAAGACTCACCCTAAATCCTTTGGTACCAATCGAGATTTACCCTAAATGCTTTGGTTGCAATCAAGACTCACCCTAAATCCTTTGGTACCAATCGAGATTTACCCTAAATGCTTTGGTTGCAATCAAGACTCACCCTAAATCCTTTGGTACCAATCGAGATTTACCCTAAATGCTTTGGTTGCAATCAAGACTCACCCTAAATGCTTTGGTTGCAATCAAGACTCACCCTAAATGCTTTGGTACCAATCGAGATTTACCCTAAATGCTTTGGTTGCAATCAAGACTCACCCTAAATGCTTTGGTTGCAATCAAGACTCACCCTAAATGCTTTGGTTGCAATCAAGACTCACCCTAAATGCTTTGGTACCAATCGAGATTTACCCTAAATGCTTTGGTTGCAATCGAGATTTACCCTAAATGCTTTGGTTGCAATCAAGACTCACCCTAAATCCTTTGGTACCAATCGAGATTTACCCTAAATGCTTTGGTTGCAATCAAGACTCACCCTAAATCCTTTGGTACCAATCGAGATTTACCCTAAATGCTTTGGTTGCAATGAAGACTCACCCTAAATGCTTTGGTACCAATCGAGATTCACCCTAAATGCTTTGGTTGCAATCAAGACTCACCCTAAATCCTTTGGTACCAATCGAGATTTACCCTAAATGCTTTGGTTGCAATCAAGACTCACCCTAAATGCTTTGGTTGCAATCAAGACTCACCCTAAATGCTTTGGTACCAATCGAGATTTACCCTAAATGCTTTGGTTGCAATCAAGACTCACCCTAAATGCTTTGGTTGCAATCAAGACTCACCCTAAATGCTTTGGTTGCAATCAAGACTCACCCTAAATGCTTTGGTACCAATCGAGATTTACCCTAAATGCTTTGGTTGCAATCAAGACTCACCCTAAATGCTTTGGTTGCAATCAAGACTCACCCTAAATGCTTTGGTTGCAATCAAGACTCACCCTAAATGCTTTGGTACCAATCGAGATTTACCCTAAATGCTTTGGTTGCAATCAAGACTCACCCTAAATGCTTTGGTACCAATCGAGATTTACCCTAAATGCTTTGGTTGCAATCAAGACTCACCCTAAATGCTTTGGTTGCAATCAAGACTCACCCTAAATGCTTTGGTTGCAATCAAGACTCACCCTAAATGCTTTGGTTGCAATCAAGACTCACCTAAATGCTTTGGTACCAATCGAGATTTACCCTAAATGCTTTGGTTGCAATCAAGACTCACCCTAAATGCTTTGGTTGCAATCAAGACTCACCCTAAATGCTTTGGTTGCAATCAAGACTCACCCTAAATGCTTTGGTACCAATCGAGATTTACCCTAAATGCTTTGGTTGCAATCAAGACTCACCCTAAATGCTTTGGTACCAATCGAGATTCACCCTAAATGCTTTGGTTGCAATCAAGACTCACCCTAAATGCTTTGGTACCAATCGAGATTTACCCTAAATGCTTTGGTTGCAATCAAGACTCACCCTAAATGCTTTGGTTGCAATCAAGACTCACCCTAAATGCTTTGGTTGCAATCAAGACTCACCCTAAATGCTTTGGTACCAATCGAGATTTACCCTAAATGCTTTGGTTGCAATCAAGACTCACCCTAAATGCTTTGGTTGCAATCAAGACTCACCCTAAATGCTTTGGTTGCAATCAAGACTCACCCTAAATGCTTTGGTACCAATCGAGATCTACCCTAAATGCTTTGGTTGCAATCAAGACTCACCCTAAATGCTTTGGTTGCAATCAAGACTCACCCTAAATGCTTTGGTTGCAATCAAGACTCACCCTAAATGCTTTGGTACCAATCGAGATTTACCCTAAATGCTTTGGTTGCAATCAAGACACCCTAAATGCTTTGGTTGCAATCAAGACTCACCCTAAATGCTTTGGTACCAATCGAGATTTACCCTAAATGCTTTGGTTGCAATCAAGACTCACCCTAAATGCTTTGGTACCAATCGAGATTTACCCTAAATGCTTTGGTTGCAATCAAGACTCACCCTAAATGCTTTGGTTGCAATCAAGACTCACCCTAAATGCTTTGGTACCAATCGAGATTTACCCTAAATGCTTTGGTTGCAATCAAGACTCACCCTAAATGCTTTGGTTGCAATCAAGACTCACCCTAAATGCTTTGGTTGCAATCAGGACTCACCCTAAATGCTTTGGTACCAATCGAGATTTACCCTAAATGCTTTGGTTGCAATGAAGACTCACCCTAAATGCTTTGGTACCAATCGAGATTCACCCTAAATGCTTTGGTTGCAATCAAGACTCACCCTAAATGCTTTGGTACCAATCGAGATTTACCCTAAATGCTTTGGTTGCAATCAAGACTCACCCTAAATGCTTTGGTTGCAATCAAGACTCACCCTAAATGCTTTGGTTGCAATCAAGACTCACCCTAAATGCTTTGGTACCAATCGAGATTTACCCTAAATGCTTTGGTTGCAATCAAGACTCACCCTAAATGCTTTGGTTGCAATCAAGACTCACCCTAAATGCTTTGGTTGCAATCAAGACTCACCCTAAATGCTTTGGTACCAATCGAGACTCACCCTAAATGCTTTGGTACCAATCGAGACTCACCCTAAATGCTTTGGTACCAATCGAGACTCACCCTAAATGCTTTGGTACCAATCGAGACTCACCCTAAATGCTTTGGTACCAATCGAGACTCACCCTAAATGCTTTGGTACCAATCGAGACTCACCCTAAATGTTTTGGTACCAATCCAGCTCATCAATATATCCATCATCTCCACTAATGAAACATTTCTGACTTCGTCATGCCCACTTTTATGTTTCAGGCTGCGAAACAGCATAGAAGGGGATTTCGAGAGGAATGCAACGTATATAGAGAGGTTTTATACAGTTGTTTTGAAAATGAACCCTACACCTTAGCTAGCAGTATTGACACTAGGAGCAGCACCGATAGAAAAACAGAGGAAAAACTCACTATTAACGAAAAATGAAATCTACATTCAACTTTAGGCTTCTATGAATGCATATAAAACAAACAGGCATATACAAAGTGCATATACTCTCAAAATAGTATAATAGCCAATTATTATTTCATTCGTCAAATATAATAGCCAATGATCAGTGAAGAGGTATAACGAAAAAATAAACATTCAACTATAAGCGTTGTATGGATAAGTCGTTCAATGGGGAAATGAGAAACAAGAGAAGCATTTAACCGCCAAAATTTCGTTAAAGTCATTAAACGAGGAGAGTGAACTAGATGAACTAGATGATGAGAGAAAAAAAGAATCCTTAGGCATAAGAAGTATTTAAATGCGCTAATTTAAGCATGCCTAAAACATGGCTAATGATCAAAGCAATACTGGCACACTATCGGAGTTGTTGACGAACAACGAATTTGAGAGGGCACAGATAAAACCGATTTATTCATAACATACCGATGCTTTATTCTATCGCCAGGGATATCCTATGCAATGTTCAAAAGGAATGCAGCGAGGTTATCCATCAGCTTACTTATGCAAATTTCAAAAAATCAGAGCATTCTGCTAAGAAGAGCAAAATTTGCAAAAATTCATCGCAAGAGATGGTATATGATCTCCCTTAATCGACTTTAGATGATCGCTTTCTGCGTATGAATCCCAAATTGGTACCCGCATTGTTCATAGTATTCAGTAAAAATATTTTGAGGTCGGCAGTGATACATTGCCTTTGTCACATCATAAATGCTTCAAATACTATTCTTAAGGTTATATTATACTATCGCCAAGTTGAATTATTGCATCTTCCAATTTGCGCGAAAAATTCAACAAAAAATTTATTTGCTTCATTTTTCGCAAATCCCACTAAATTGGTAAGAATGTAATTCATAAATAAGTATACAAAATCTTCCCTTCAATTTATAATAGCTATCGCTCACACTAATTTCTATCAGTATTAACTTTCTCACACAGAGACGCCCTAGTGTATATTATGATTTGCATAACCAGATAGCACAGATGGGTGGGTCACCCTATTCCCTATGTATATTCTATATAATAGTCCTCGTTAGAATAGCACAAGATGCGAAAACGTTCACAATGAACCTGTTTTACCTATGACATTAGGCCACTAAGCGTCTATTATAAATAAAAATATATGACTATTAATGAGACGATAATGAAATGTCTTGCAAAACACGTAAGAAAAACTTACGTCACATCGTTTTTAGGACTGTTAGGCGCAGATGAAGACGTTGCTTCATGAACGTATCTTCGACAGCCATAGACACATCCCGGCGTGTTGACAGCATTGCGTATCACTCTCAGCATTGAACTCATTGCAGACGCACCCTAACATACACCCCTATAATAAGCGATTTTAGTAGGCAGAAAAAATCGTAATTGGTAAGACTTTTGATGAAAACAGATAGGAATAAGATTAACAGATGCCTTCTCCATTTACTTCAAATAACAGTGCGGAATATATAATCCAACAATCGGTTTTATTACAATTATGGATCAAGCATAACATTATATACATATATATATTTGAGCGGGACATACATAAAACCTTTTTATGCACTGGAAGAAAGCACAACTTTCGGTAACAAGTTATGCTTACTTCAAGTATGAACGACTACCTACTACACGTATATACATTCAACCACATATAGCGTGTAAGTATATATATATATATATATATATATATATATATATATAATCTACCTACATGTGCATATATGCATACATATACGCGCCTAAGTATGCATTTATTTGTATTTATTATATGTACAATCTCTGTAATAAATATAAATAAATAAACAACGTGCATGTGCACACAACAAATGTAAGTAAATTATATATAATATATGCAATTATATGTAAATAATATATGCAAAAATATAATAACATACACAATTATATATATATATATATATATATATATATATATATATATATATATGTATATATATATATATATATGTACATTCATGCAGATTCATTGCATCAACATTTTAAAATGAAATAAATTCGCACATAATTTTCCGTCAATGTAAAAAAAAAGCGAAACAAACTCACAAACATGTGCCCACCAAATGTTAAAGAATAGTGGTTGGCGCATTTAGCAACAAGCGCAGGCGCCGCACGACAGAGGCAGAGAAAGACCGCACGCGTCTTCAGCTAGCGACGCGGTGTTGGTCGCTCGGTGATCAAAAGCCGCAATAAATATAGTAACGTACAGTATGGAAACAAAGATTCAATAATCGAGTTTCAAAACATTTAAATCAACACTAAAAACCCTATCAGAATCACTAATAATCTCACATAAAAAACAACAATTTTACTAGAATATCAGTTCCTTATACGATATACAATTGACATACATTGCAATGTCACCTATGCGTTATTCTCATGCATCTGTGTGTCCTTAACGAAGAGTTGAATTCATGAAACACCTTGACGAATCTATAATATCCGATACATGAAAGTGCTGAAATGACTCTAACACAAGAAGCTTATTCAAAATACAACGACAATTATAAAATGCAAACCGAGAAAATATTGCCCTATCCATGTCGATACGATCGCAAAAAGATAACTGCCTTGATCCTGTCGATTCGGTTCGCACTCTTCGAGAGGGGCAGTCACTAGTGAGCTTCGACGTGCCGAGTATTCGAAAGGCCATATTTGCGGGCATATTTCAAAGAAACTCTATTTTTTTTTCTCGTGGTTCTATAATATCAGACAACTATTTATAACCAGCCGGATGACAGTCTGTTGATTCCGCCTATGTTTTGACATTGCTCTCATGCTTCTTTCTTTCTTCGCCGTTAAAAACGGATGGGCGTAACACGCTCATACACCGTTCCCTCCAGCTTGTAACCCGCTTCAGATCATAGGAGTTCTCAAAAACGACTTCTGCAGGTTTTATCTACCCTTCCTGCTTAGATCTCATTCACGATCTGCTTAGTGATGGAATCAGAGTTAATTATGTCTAGAACATTTGCACCATCAGCATTATCCTTTTCTCTGAGGATGGGGATGACAGCAATAACCTCCATGACTCTCGATAAGTATCACAAACCACTCGTAGCGTTGTTTCTCCTCGGCCTATTGAAACGAGTCCAAATAATTGCTACCTTGGTCGACCTGCACTATCGCAATTGTTGATGTCACGCTATCCCATCACCTCTTATAACGATCGATCATAAGTGCTGCCGAAATTACTCCATGAAATCCTTAAGAAAATCGGCCTAGATATTATCCCGAAGTTTCAAATATATCCTCGTATCCATCATCACCTTCACTACTCCAAACTTGGGTAATAAAACTTTTTAGTGCGTAATACCTGCACATTCACTCGACGAGAGGATAAAAACTATGGAAATCGATGAGCGAATGCAGTCGTCAGAAGGCAGACGAACATCCTCTCGACGATAAAGATAGCGTCCATCTTAATTACATCAGCTACCACCAACCGACTTCACGAGTTGTACGACACGTGTTAAGGGTCCAAACATACAATGCAATTCACATATTCAATATTTGATTATCATCAGACAATTATATAACGAATATGATAGAATTCGTTATCTACATTCACTATACAAGAATTTGTTGAAAAAAAAAAGAAGATACGAATTCAGAATTCAATAAAGTTTATATACTTCAATAACGAACGTCGCATTGATACGAATGAGAGTAGTGAACATATAAAATAAATGCTATTTAATGCACAATTTCAATGTATTTATAAGACAATGAATAGTTAGCTCTAAGACTTAATGTGTGTCTTAAATCAAAATAACGATGCAACATTTGCAAAAGAACAGGATTATAATTGCAATAGGGCGTTACTCAAAGAAGTGAATGTGAATTGACTAACTGGTTATCGTCTAGTATCGTCTTCAGACTACCACTCAACGAACAATCCTGCGAGCATCTCACTAATAGTGCCCCTTTCATCGTCGACCACATAATCGGAATGATCGCGAACTTGGTGATGCTATCATCTTTACTTTCACAATTCGTATCGTTAAGTTTAAACATGAATCGATTAGGTTGTGGTGAGACAAAAGGATGTTTATTCAAGCCGGCTGGTTGTAATCCATCACTTGATTGTACCATTGCGTTTATCTTCTTTGTCGATGGACCTAATTCATTGCGTATTGAGATGATGGCGCAATCACTTATTCCATCACCACCATTACAATATATCGCTATCGCATTTTCAAATGATGAATCTATGGTTAGTGGGATTTTTTCTTTTTTTTTTTCATTTTTGGGTTTTGATAAAAATTTACTAAATGAAAGAAAATATTTTTAAAGATAAATGAAACGTTGGAAGCAAAAAAAAAAAAAAAAAGAAATGAGGAAAAACGGTTTTTAAAATATTCCATAAAGAATTGTGTAAAAAAAAGACATAAGTCTAAAATAATTTGTTAACGATTTACTTTCGAAATGAATCGAATTCAAATCGTGCTGCAACGTTTCATCGCTTAGATACAAAAAAAGAAAACATTTATTACTTTAGTCAAAAGGGGACGACGACTCTTCTCACCTCCTTATTTCCTCTCACTCTCCTATTCCCATGCAAATGAAAGCACAGGAAACCCATCTATAGAGATTAGCGTTTGGTGAAATCTCGTTCCATATACCACATACTATTATCACATTCACTATTCGCCTTTTGTAAATTTTACTTTTTTCTACTTTTTTTTTATCTAAAAAATTCCTTTTATATTAAATTACGCTATTCTTTTATACCCTTCCATATAATCATTTAAAAATAATTGTCCTCATTTTAAAAATTTTCAACTAGAATTTCTTTATTTATTTATTCACTTGAGAAACGTTTTAAAAAAATCTAAACAGAAGTGATATATTCAGGGAGATGATATGGTCAGTGAATGTGTACTCAGCACAAACTCAGAGTTCATCGATACTGAGGTATTCCTCTCATATAATATTCCCAACGTTAGAGGCAACGATCGCACATATCTAACAGAGGTATGACATTCTATAAATTTATAACGGCAATAGCATCGAAAAGGATAAAAGACCGACGACTAAATATATGCGAGCAAATAAAATAAAAGACAACGCGAGGCGACAGAGGATCGTTTACTAAGAGCAGAGCAGCCAGAAGGCTCACACAAGAGTCATGACGGTACATACAATGAACAGCAAGCAACTGCGCAGCCTATTTATAGCATCGGTTGCGGCCCTAAAGGCATTCGGGGGTCATAAACCACAATGGGGCATATGACCTCCCCATAGTACATCAGATCAAACAAATGTGAGCAAATAACTCGTTATACAATGTGATCGCGGCGATCACAAAACTCATTTGATCGCAACAGATATGCGTACTATTTATAAATTGATGTATTAAGAAATCAATATATTGAAAGAGTAGAAATTCCAGCAAGCAAAGCATAGGGCACTGTCTGATAATAAAGTAACTGGGAAGATTACTAATAGAAAAATTCAAAGAAATAATAATTTAATGCGGCACTCAATTTGCATTCATATAGGATTGACCGGGGTTTGGGGGGACGTTTAAGTCTTTGACAAAAATGTTCCGATCCCATATATTTTTGCCAACCCTCCTCTCCTACACTCAAATATACATGGAACTGCCAATACTGATGGCGCTTATTGCTTTAAAAGCGATCTCACTTTACAACTCTAAATATCCCACTGTTCAAATGTGAACTGATTCGAATGGAAGGAATGTGATTAGCTCATGGATCTCCGAATTTAGAGTAATAAACGACAATACTTTTGCAGGATCAGCTCAACACTTTATTCCACAATGTAACAGGCGAAGTGATTGATGGTCGTCTTTACTGTCAATTCTCACAACAGATCATACCACAGATGGACCATCGTGATGGACGTCTTTGGGATCTCAACCGAAAATATTTCGTTATTGGTGCGACAGGAAGTGCGCAACCTGACGGTAAGTTCGGGTTGTACCTGTGTTGAGCATTTCTGCCAAAATGCGTTTTCCACATATAGACAACCACAGACCCTCCATCACTTTCCATACTGTGCAGAAATCACTGCTGGACAATTGCAGTTAAGTCGCTTATATTCAATAAAACCTAGCAAAGTTAACGGTTAAGAGAGGTTAATTAAACAAGAACCGAAAGGTGAAGTTGGCTTTAGCCCTTCACCGAGGAAGTACGTTAGAGAGACGGAAAGGGGGAAGCGAGAACGAAAGTGACTCAAGGATGCCTCATTTCAACTAGTTGTCGTCTCGTGTGGAAATAAAACAAATCCTGGAGTATACCATCGACCATCTTATTTGAATACCAACTAAAAAATTTATTAAAGAGGTTCTTCCCAAAATGGTTTAATGATTTCGCTGAAGTGATCTCTCTATCAAAGAAATTCCCTTTCGTAATCATTGTTTCATTTCCATCTTCAAGTATAAATACCGTAAAATTCTAAAATGCTCATAGAAAACAATTTTATGGCCTAGAATTGCCAATAGTTACCCGAATAGAAGCTGTATCTTCTCTGAAGGAAAAAAAAAACCATTTCGGTTCAATTTTTGAGTGAAAACTATTTCGGCCAATTCGAAAGGAAATCACTTTCTTCCTCCACCCTCCATTCCTCATATATTATACTTACTTACCTGATAATAGATGATTACAATATTGTAGAATTGAACGCACACGACACATCGAGAGAAAGCCTCTTCTATCCGATCGTTTCACTTCGAGCCATAAATCCTTCGTTGACCGGTGAACGACAATATCAACTACCCGCATCGTTCAGCACCGTCACCAATAAGCTATCTTATGATAATAGCACTCTTTCATCAAATGTTCCAACATCAATGTCAATCGAATATGCAACGTTTTCATTGATAATTACTTCACTTATTCTCATGCTTAAATTCATATGAGCTTTCATACAAAAAGCTGGATATACGACCCCCCCCCCCACCCCTAAGGAGGCCAAAGTCTGATCGATGGCAAAGGAGCCAACACGTTGGTTTGCTAGATGAGCACCTTTTTACGTCTAAAATTTGCATAATCAAACGACGACTATTTATGCTGCTGAATATTGAAACAGATCTACTTGGGACAACGAATCGAAGAACTTCGATAGGAATTTTGGCACGACGAATTACTTCCTACTTTCTATTTCCTAGTCACTCTTATAGCGACGACTACCAATCCTCATTATCACCTCACGACATGGATATGATAGACTGCAAATCTCATGTCTGATATCACTGATACAGTCATCTCATATCACTGATACGATATAATCAGAGATGCACTGCTTATTACTGATATCGATTACCTAAATGTCCCTCGACCATTTAAAACAAATATTTGTAATGCTAATATACTTTACGACTGCAAAAATAAAGCCTAAAGAGGACAACCGTGATAAGCTGCTCTTTCAATTTGGCTTCACTGTTTTTCTCAAGCCAATCTGAAGTCTTCCTATTCGTATACAGTTCTTGTTTCCTTAGTCGTATTTGAAATGGCTCTGAATACCTCACTGTAATAGTTGAATACTGTAGATTGAAGAGTTTCATTGTGATTGCTCATAGCGAATTATGTAGATTTATAGAACATTTTTCAACATAAGAGAATAAACAATGTAAAAACATGATTATAGGCATGTCTACTATAAACAAATATCGGCAATAATATTTAAAATACGGGAAAAAACCCTATGAGAAATTCTTCTTTTTTATTGAATTAAATTTAGTTTCGATAAATAAATTTAATAATAGAAAATCGAGTTGAGGTAGAAAATATTCTAGAATATTTAGCAAACATTAAATGATATCAATGAAATAAAAATTTTAAAAAAACGCTCTCAATATTATCTCATATTGAAATATTTCATTCAACTATGAATTTTCATTTTTAAATATAGATTGAAATATTTTCGAAACCATTTTTTTAAAACTTAGAAAAAAATTTTTTTAGTGATGAAAAATTTTATTTAAGATTTATTCAAAAAATTTCACATATATAAAATTTCTTGCAATAAATGGATTCGATTGGATTTTATGACGTTTCTTACTATTTGAGATAAATATTTCAATGCAATTCTTTAAGTGTAGAAAAGGAAATTTGCTGTGTTAAAACATAAAGTACTACAATTATTTAAGAATCACCCTAAATAAATAAACAATAAATGACGTCATTGCAATCAACCAATTTTGCAATTGCATTTTTTTTAAATGATTGCAATCAATTGCAATCAAATCGTTTTTGATAGTTTTTTTAAAGTGAAAACAATATTACTACGGTTATAAAAATGGATTATCGAATATCGTCTCATGTAGAAACAATAAATTGTTGATTGCTTCTGAAGATGAACGAATTTTGCGCGATGAAAAGTCGTCGGAAATGTATCTCGCAGAATAAATCCCCCGAGGGCGAACGTTGACTATTCTCGGCCCTCAAATGAGTTATTACCCTCTTTGAGGTTATATGCCATTTTTGATGTAACCAATACTTGCTACTATTATAACCTAATTTACCTGTTATCATGAAGGTAATTTTTTACTTCTTACTATAAAGGTACTCCTTTACCTCTTACTATGAAGGTGCTCCCTTACCCCTTACTATGAAGGGGCACCTTTACCCCTTACTATGAAGGTGCTCCCTTACCCCTTACTATGAAGGGGCACCTTTACCCCTTACTATGAAGGTGCTCCCTTACCCCTTACTATGAAGGTGCACCTTTACCCCTTACTATGAAGGTGCTCCCTTACCCTTGCTATGAAGGTGCACCTTTACCCTTGCTATGAAGGTGCACCTTTACCCCTTACTATGAAGGTGCACCTTTACCCTTGCTATGAAGGGGCACCTTTACCCCTTACTATGAAGGGGCACCTTTACCCCTTACTATGAAGGTGCACCTTTACCCTTGCTATGAAGGGGCACCTTTACCCCTTACTATGAAGGGGCACCTTTACCCCTTACTATGAAGGTGCACCTTTACCCTTGCTATGAAGGGGCACCTTTACCCCTTTTTATGAAGGTGCACCTTTACCCTTGCTATGAAGGGGCACCTTTACCCCTTACTATGAAGGGGCACCTTTACCCCTTACTATGAAGGTGCACCTTTACCCTTGCTATGAAGGGGCACCTTTACCCCTTACTATGAAGGGGCACCTTTACCCCTTACTATGAAGGTGCACCTTTACCCTTGCTATGAAGGGGCACCTTTACCCCTTACTATGAAGGGGCACCTTTACCCCTTACTATGAAGGTGCACCTTTACCCTTGCTATGAAGGGGCACCTTTACCCCTTACTATGAAGGGGCACCTTTACCCCTTACTATGAAGGTGCACCTTTACCCTTGCTATGAAGGGGCACCTTTACCCCTTACTATGAAGGGGCACCTTTACCCCTTACTATGAAGGTGCACCTTTACCCTTGCTATGAAGGGGCACCTTTACCCCTTACTATGAAGGGGCACCTTTACCCCTTACTATGAAGGTGCACCTTTACCCTTGCTATGAAGGGGCACCTTTACCCCTTACTATGAAGGGGCACCTTTACCCCTTACTATGAAGGTGCACCTTTACCCCTTACTATGAAGGGGCACCTTTACCCCTTACTATGAAGGTGCACCTTTACCCTTGCTATGAAGGGGCACCTTCACCCCTTACTATGAAGGGGCACCTTTACCCCTTACTATGAAGGTGCACCTTTACCCTTGCTATGAAGGGGCACCTTTACCCCTTACTATGAAGGGGCACCTTTACCCCTTACTATGAAGGTGCACCTTTACCCTTGCTATGAAGGGGCACCTTTACCCCTTACTATGAAGGGGCACCTTTACCCCTTACTATGAAGGTGCACCTTTACCCTTGCTATGAAGGGGCACCTTTACCCCTTACTATGAAGGGGCACCTTTACCCCTTACTATGAAGGTGCACCTTTACCCTTGCTATGAAGGGGCACCTTTACCCCTTACTATGAAGGGGCACCTTTACCCCTTACTATGAAGGTGCACCTTTACCCTTGCTATGAAGGGGCACCTTTACCCCTTACTATGAAGGGGCACCTTTACCCCTTACTATGAAGGTGCACCTTTACCCCTTACTATGAAGGGGCACCTTTACCCCTTACTATGAAGGTGCACCTTTACCCTTGCTATGAAGGGGCACCTTTACCCCTTACTATGAAGGGGCACCTTTACCCCTTACTATGAAGGGGCACCTTTAGCTCTTACTATGAAGGCGGTCCTTTATCTGTCACTGTGACTGTGTTTATGAATCCCATAAACAAAGAGTCTTTTTGCTTATAGCACTGACAATATGCCACTATTAATATCACAAATATTTCTTCTCAAAATTTTTACCAAGAACTCTAAATTAAATAATACTGATATCTCTTTTATATTCAATGACGGAGCTTACAATTTAAAAAATTGTGTGCATTTATATATATATATATATATATATATATATATATATATATATATATATATATATATATATATAATCATATAAACTTTTGTAAAATCATATTCCCAATGAAACTTTTCATATACGTATATGTTAAATGAAGGATGGTTTTGCGTTAAAAAAAACAATAATGCAGTTAAAGAGAAATCAAAGATGATCAGCTTGCACTCAAAAATAAACTCTTAATAACATGCACATAAGTAGATCGCATTTCATCGCACAACATCGGCATTCTTCAAAGAAATCACATGCTATCAATACTAAATTGGATTGCTGTTAAATTGAATCGAGATACATACCCCTAACTTGTTTTTTAATAATTTTACTAATATTTAAAGAAAAAATACCAAAATTTCAGTAAAGATTTAGAATTTTTTATTTTATTTGTATAAACGAAATCACTAACAGTTTACTTCTTTGCCTGATCATTGGAAATGCAACAAATGCTAAGTGCAAAATATTTCTATCAGAAGAAAATTCTTTTTTTTTTGACGATAAATTTTTTTAAATACCTGAGATGTGAGCCGCAATGTTTGCATCGAAAACATCGTTGATGATAAACGTGTGAAAAGCATTCAAAACGTTCAGCCATATAGACACCTTGTCCACAACAATCGCATAAAGGTGGCGCACGAATTCTTGAATTCCAAATCTAAATACATGCACACACTGTTAAAAACGAAAGGAAAGCTCAAACGATGAGTGAAAATCAATCACACAGCAAACATTTATACCTTAAAAATAACCTCGGGCAATTACATTTTTTAACACTGCAAAAACATGCAACGTAATTTAATTGTTTAACGCTTAAAATGGGATCCAAATGAACATCTCTAAATAAAATAAAATATAATTATAAGTCGGGGATGTCCCGTATATATGATACCTCACCTTTAGGAAATGCAAAGATTAATGCAATTTGGTTAATGAGTGAAGCATGCGAGAAGATTAGGTTAACTAATTAGACACACATCAATAGTTGAAAGATGGAAGCTCAACGCTCGAAAAGGTCGAAGTTTTTAAGCCGCAAAGGGTAACATAGAGATTCGCCACGCCAGAAGATGATATCGTAAACTCGCTATTTTTAGATGCTCTAAGGTAGACAAGTTCCCTTATCATCGATAGATTCCGTTCATTTTTTAATGTCATAGTAAAGAAATGCAGTACAGAATATTATAGGATTATTTAAAAAAAAAAAAATAGAGAATTACATTTTTTTAAATCTCAAAAAATCACAAAAAATAAAAAATTAAAATTATGCAAATAGCAATTAAATCAAATATTAGTAAGGTTAATGAAGAAGGCACACTAAAAAAAAATAGAAAAGATATTAAATAGGAATGTTGTGTGAAAAATTCGATGCGAAGATAATTCTTTTTTTTTTCGAGAAGAAATCTTTACTGCACAAAATATAAGCAAAATTCAATTAATTATTTAAAAAAAAATCACATGAGGAAAAAATATATATGCAAAAGAAGACATTTTATTGATGATGGAACAATACAATGGACTAGAAAAATATGAAGACGAACGGCAGCAGATGAATATAACGATTCTATTTCTCCTGCAATTTGGATTAAAAGTTAGTGAAATATTTGTAGTGATCGTTGCCATTGAGGTTTCCTCAAAGCTATCGTATTAGATGCTATAAATAACCGTAGCCATCATGTAGAATATGATCTATAACGCTTGTCATATGGTATGCTTTTGAGGACCTCTTCAAGGATATAGTCGTATATATTGCAAAGGATTGTTTAATTTACGCATTTTTCTTGCCTAACAATAATGATCCACCTTATGAAAAAAAAATAAGTAATAACAAATTTGGGACATTCGATGAAGTTCTAAATTCAAGTCTCATTCGATTTGCGTTGATCTGAAATACCTAAATGCAACTTTATTAATGAGTTTTATCCTCTAGATTAATTCTTCTCACAAAAAAAACTTTTACTTCGAATTGTGCATAAATTTATTAGCTATTTGCATGATAGTTAGTTAAAAAGTCATCAGTGAATTCAATATTCTTTTCAATAAGATTTTCAAGTTTTTTTTTTACTACGTAAGAAAATATTTTCAAAAATTTGTCTTTTTGGGGCGGCCAATTTAAACAATCTGCCACAAACTAACTGCCATTGCAGATATCAAATAAGATGAAAAAAGGATTAAAAACTAACGGCTTGTGCGCTGGCTTTTTGTGGCATTTTGCTCCTCTCCGCTTTTTTTGCTTCTTTTTTCTGAATCTTTTCCCATTTTGCGGCCATTTTCGATGCATGATCGGCGGCCACATGGATTTCCTCTTTCTGCAGAGTGACCTCCTCTTCAGGTGAAGGTTCATGAGCTGCAGCTGCAGCTTCCTTCTCTTCTGAAATGATTTAATTCCATTAGAATTGCTTAAGTGATTCACTGACTGACTAGTAAGGCAAAAAGCTATTTCCAACCAAAATTCTTTTAGTTATAAAACCTTTTTTATCGGTTGGCCAGATGATCAGGCAAAAAAAAATATGGCAAAGTGCCCCGGAAAAAATCCTACGACCGACCGAAAATTGATGAAAAATCTAACAATTTTCCAAAAATAAACGGCCACCTATGCAAATTTACAGCTGAAGACATTTTTTCCACTGCACCTGATCGGTTAAATAACTTACCTACGTAAATTTGGAATCACTTTGAAATGACGAATAAAAACGACAAATTGAATAAAATTCACCTTGCACCCTATCCTAAAGCGAAAATTATACCGTATAAATTTTTGCCGCCTAAATTTCTTTGATCTACCAGCACTAATTACATCAACAGATATGCACACATAAATGCTGTTACAGATGCATATCTGTCGCAAAAAAAAAGTTGCAAAAGTTCATTAAAACTAATAAACACAATAAAACACAGCGATCGCTTAGATGAAGTTTTGTGATCTCCATAACGAATTCACTGTGGAAAATTTATATCAAACAAGCGATTTTTTTCTGGAATATTTACCCATGGCAATGGGTAGGTAAATGCTCGCAAACCGCCTACATTTTAGGGATGTTTGGTTGAAAAAAACGGTGTTTTATGCATTTTTATGTAAATTAAGCATTCCATTAAATATAAATTCCAAATAGCCAATACAAATGAAATCAAATGAAAAGAAAAAAATAAAATAAGTCATATATAATTCTTTCCAATTTTTCCAGTAAAAAAGGAAAGAGGTAAATCGAAATGAGATAGAATTAAATAATGAAAACATTTTATCATATTGCAGCCTTATTCTTTTAAAATGAATCATAAATAAAGAAGTTTATAATTGTGGGCAGAATTAAATAAATAAAAATATTCTAAAATTACGTTTCAGTCGGGCAAATTCCTCCTCAAGCCGCTTTCGTTTTTCTTCGGCCGATTCATCATCATGATCGCCAACTTTCTCGAATTGCTCTTTTAGATTCTTCGCTTCCACCTAAAATTCAAAAAAAAATTTAAATGTTTTATCAAGACATTTCAACTGAGTTCACCAACTAGTTTTGAAATATTCTCTGGTAATATTGCTCTTTCGATTCTATATAAATTTTATTTTTTACTTCCGCCAGATTCATGTTTATTTATTTTATCGTTATTTATTTCTATCTATGTAAATTTGCAAATGATATAATTCTATATAATTAATTACAGATAATTTTCTACCTTTTTCACTCTACTTTAAACAAGAGTTTTCTATTACTCCATATTGCTTTTCGTTTTTCGCCTGCACACAAATGTTAGTCGTTTTGTTGAAACCTTTGTGGTTATATACTAGAGTAGATAAGTTTAAATAATCGAATATATCAGCCAATTAGTAACGTTGAAATATAGTTTAAAAGAATTTCAACCTTATAGATCTTATAGATCATTAAATACTATAACTTCGATAAAAATCTAAAACTATTGTAATAAATAAATGAGTTTATTAAAAAATCCATAATAAACAACAACACTTATTTACCTTAATTCCTTCCAAGTCAGGTGGTCTCTCATGAGTGGCCAATTTTACCGGTTCTTTTTCAATATTTTTGAATTTATTCATCAAATTCTTCACAGCGTATGCATCCTCATCTTCAAGCTCTTCAGCTGAAATTCAACAAATATTTTATTATTGAAACAATCATTCCCGTAGTATTACCCTCGGGGTTGTCCTAATTCCTTTTTGGGTAACTTCCCCCTCCTTCTCGTCTCTCCCACCCTCCTCCCCTTCATCCTTCCAAATCTCTTCTTCGAATATTCATCGATTCTGAGGATTCATCACCAATATAAATCTTGGAATTTATTACATGATGAAATAAAGTAATTGTTACATCGTCACACGATATTCAAATTTTACAAAAGGAATTTTAATATTTTCAGTTAAGAAAAAATTTAAGAAAAATTCGTCGAATACAGTAAATATTTCATATACAGTATTCTATGAATTTTCCATTTTCGTTGTGAGATTACCATATTATTAATTACCATTCACTCGAAATGTTTCTTAGCAAAAAATGAGAAAATATTAAAGTTGAAATTTTTTAAAATATATTTTTTACTACCATAACTAATAAAACCACAGTATCCAAAGCTTCCAATAAAAAATTAATCCATCCGGCTAAAATATTATAACCTTAAATGCTAATGCTAAAATATAGCTACATTAGCTAATCCTTGTTATCTATTCAAGCATTGCACTAAATGAACGTTTAGACGGACGTTCATCTAATTCACATTCAAACGACCCCCCCCCCTCCCCTTATACCGCTTATTTATTCTGTCCAGGCCACCTGGCCTTTTATGCAAATCATCTTATGCATTTGCATATAAATTATGAATATGAAATATGAATATTCAACAAATGAAACATACGTTCATCTTCGACCACACGTTTGTTGATTGGCTCTGGCACTGGTGCGTTCTCTTTTTTATCCCATTTGCTGACACGTTTCTCCTTAAATTATTATCTCTTTAATATTTTATTATAGTTAAACTATCCCTCAAAAAAAAAATAAATAAATAAATCCGCTTATTATTAGTTTTTCATACTACAGAAATCTACTTTAAAGAATGCACTCAATACTTTTAATTCTATATAGCGTGCCACTTAACTATTTTTTATCTAATCATTCATTCGTTGTAAACCTCAAATTTCCTGAAATTTCAGGAAGATTAAACTTTCTGGATGCAGATCCAATAGAGGCTTGAATCATTGGAACTTTTCGAAACACTTTCTCAACTTTTAGCTGCCCTAAGGTGACTAAGTTGAAGTGGCGATAGAACAGGATAAATTTGCGCTTTGAAATAATCCATGAAACGCAATGAACACCCATCGTTCCTCTACGTACTTTAAATATTCCGTAGTGAGCATTCGTTTCCGCTTTGTTCTTAATTATTTTTGCATTTTTTTGTAACCATCAAAAATATAATATAGATTTATAAAATCTTTTCGTTCCAAAATGTTTTCAGATTTCCGGAAAATCGACATTCACAACAAATCTTAATCCTAAAAGTGCTATTGATAAATATTCGTTTATTTATCCGTTTTATGATCATCAGAAAATTTAATTTCAAGCGGAAACTAGAGGGATATAGAACGCTTTCAACCATTTTTTTAAATATTTTTCGCAAGTGAGTATATTTTATTAGTTGTACTCACTCATTTTCATAACGGAACATTTTTATCACAAACAATATTACGGGAAATTTATGATCATATGGTTTCATGAAATTTTTTAGATAACCGCCGAAATAAAGAATAAGGATTTAAGCATTAATATTACACAAAAAGTTTTACCTTTGGTTGATTTAACATCGCTGGAGTTGGACCTTCAGCATCGATTTGCTTGAATTTTTCTCTCGCTTTACCAGCCATCTTTATTTCAACATCAAGTTGCGATTTATCTTAAAAAATAAAACAATATTATTGGAAAAATATTCATATATAACATCAATAACCACTGAAATTCTTCTGTTTATATATATATATATATATATATATATATATATATATATATATATATATATATATATATATACATATATATATATAAAATTTCTACGTACATAGAAAACGGCTCCTCATGACGGGATACTTAGAATTAACCCAGTTTTTGTGGATATTACAACGTTTACAAAAATCGACTGCCGAGAGTTAATAATGAATAACATTTGAGCGATGACATAGTTAAATGAATAAACATTCTATCAGGATCAGTGATTAATTCTGAATATATAGTCGAGATCATACCTGTAAAATACTATCTTTAGCTATTAATATCAAAACAACTAAAACTTAAGTGATATAGTTTCACTTCAAACCTTTTGAATGCACCAAATATATTTTATTTTCTTTAAGTTTTCAACTTTTCCACAAAGAATACCACACAATAAGCCATTCAACAACTACTTCAACATGCATATTACCCAATTTTACAGATGCATTATTGAGTGTTTCATCCAAAAAAAGATATAACCATTAATAATTTTCCAATAGTAAAATACCTATAAATTTTTACACATATCTATAAAAATATCATCATGACTTAACCGTTATGCTGCAATTGTTCATCAGTGCTTTATTGTATGTTTTTCAAGTTTTTTCTTTCATTAATGTTGGCTTAAAGCGCAAATGAAGCAATGAAATGTGTTACTAATGAGTTAAGTAGAAGCGGTTTCCCATGTAAATATAGGTAAGAGAGGAACCTGTTTCTTGTCCTTTAAATGCATCGCCTGTTTCGAAGCGATCTTTGATTGAGCCCAACTCCGCAGTCGGCACTTCAATTCCCGATGTGGGTGCACCTTCGTGTTGTTCCTTTAATATAGCACTTAAATATGCATCAAAATTATGCGCCGTCCAGCCGTATAGCTTTTCTGCCCGTTTATTCATTATTCTCAGGTGAACGTCAAAATACCGTATTTCTTGGCTTAGAAGCCCCCCCCCCTATTTTTTTCACATACAAAGGTCATAAATAACACCCCACTCAAATACATCCTCTTGAAGCTGGGCAAAATAGCACCGAATAGGCACCAAAATTCCATTTTTTGACTTCGGAGAAACAAAAAAATGAAACCTCTTCCCTACAAAACAATTTTATTTCAAAATCTGCAAGTGGAAAGAGCTTTCTCTATCCTCTCCGCGTTCCCTTCGCTCCCTTGAGCACACATTGACTCCGAACGAGCTTAGGCTCCGGTCTATGAATGTAGAAATATGGCAATTTACATGACGTTTCATGAAGTACGTTATGAATTGTCGCATACCAGGCATAAGTGCCAAAGGAAATGTGACATCACAAAGGACGAAAGTGCAAAAAAATTGGACTGCTACCTACTCTATAAATTAAACTACATCAATGCTTTTAAGTGCAAATAAATCAGGTAAAACTCATTTACATAATAAATAAGGCTAAAAAATAAAGTAATCGGTGTGATTCGTACAAAAAGAGAAATAATAACAGCTAGCTACCTGTTCGGCGGCTTCTCTCTGTGCGGCAGCACGCCTTGCCAATTTATACCTCAGAAATTCGGCTTCAATTTCTTTCTTCTTCAATTCAGCTCGTTCTTCAGGTGTCATATTTGCCTCGTCGATTCCACCCTGAAATCCCATCCATATAATATAATCCGATTCATCGGGTTTTGCTGGATGTTCAACCTCAATTGGACATCTCATTCAACATAAAAATCAGTCGGCATGAAATCTTCCCGAGAGATCCGGCTTCAAGAAGTGGTCTAATCTCATGCACTAAAAAATGATTCAGATTTTCAATTCATCTGCAAAGGCTGTAGCTTTACCGATTCCCTACCGTTATGTCATTCGACAGAAAGGACTACATGAGGTCAAAGGTCAAGGTTAGTAGCGATTGGAGAACACAAGTGTTGGGTAGGAATATGATATCTACTGGGGATTACATTTTCTTCGAAGCTGTCCAATATTTGATTCTTTCTTGTCCCACATGTGTGCGGTAGTCATCTTTAGAACATATGGCAACCATACCATCTGTACCACGTATGCTGCTCTAACGTATCATCTATACTATTCAGATTTGTATAAATTAATTCTCGATAACAGATTTTTGTCTAGGTAGATGACAAAAAAAGGAAGGAAGGAAGGAACTCGGATATTTGACGGTGAAAGGAACATCCTAACTACTAAAACAAAAAGCAATGAAGTGACATTATTAATGCAAAGTTGTTAATAGACAAAATTTAGCCACGAAAAAAACATAGATGGATAAGCGAACAAGGAAAAGAATATGGATTGAAGGACATTCGAATTATACAACGATATTATACTAAATGAAAATATATATAAAACGATGAACAACATTAAATAACTATCAAGTAAATTCATCACTACTCTAATGTAGAGAGCAATAAGCAATAAGCAGGCTTGGATATCGTTACACTATCAACAACTATACACTGAAATCATTTACGTCAGCAACATATGTTCCCATAATGACTTCTAATCTCAACATTTCCGCTCATTTAATCCTCACAAAGACGCTAATAAACATTTCGTTGTGAGAATGCTGATACAATGAAATAGGTAACGAAGAAATTGCTTTAATTAAATGAAAAGAAATTTCAGAAAATAAAACACCGAATTGGCGAAGAACATAATTAGGCTTTTACAATGAGCAATTCTATATCCCTATACGAATACATTGACGAATTTAAGAAATCTCTATTCGGGTTATATAAAATTATGCATCTAATAGAGCAATAAGCAATGAGGCTAAGCTAGGCTATTGGGGTTTTATATGAGTAGAATGTGATCGCCTTGTGAAGTAATAAAATAATATTCTCTAGCATAAATATTGTGAGATAAACTACTGATATACTAAGAGAAGTGATATACTAAGAGAATGTGATCGCCTATGAGATATGAGATATACTAAGAAAAGTATACTATTAATCATTTACTTGATTACTTACGTTACTACAATGTGTTCCCATTGCTCATTAGCACATTTAACCTAATGCCTACTTACTGGACATCACATAAGTTGCATCATCGCGAGAAAAAAATATAACGAAAAAGCGTGATTACTCTACGCTGCTACTCTACATCGAGGAAACTATAACCGAGATTAACATCCACGAGTGGCATTTTATGGCTATTCGTGATGAAGGCGATGAATATGAAGGATAACCTTTTCGAATGCAGCCTTAATATCGCCAAGTCCTTCGGCATGTATATCGACGGCGGTCTTTTCCACCGAAACATCACCTTCACCCTTCTCGAATCGATCTTTGAACTCTTGCAATTCTGCAACGATTCCATTTCATTTCAACAATGACAAATTACAACATCGTTTTAAGAAAAGACAAAGTAGTATATATATATATATATATATATATATATATATATATATATATATATATATATATATATATATATATATATATATATATATATATATATATATATATATATATATATATATATATATATGCATAGTTTGGCTTTTGGTATAAAATTTAAATGTAGTGCACCAGTGCAAAAAAATGAACAGCGCTATATTTAACTCCTTCCATCCTCCCCTTCCCCTTCCAATATGATCAGAGATCAACTGAAAGTCCCACAAAGAATATTAAAATAATTTGAGATTGTTTAATATCAAAGATTATTTTATAATAGTGTGGAAACAAAGGTGATTCAAGCACAATGATGCGTTGTTTGTTGCGCTAAATGAACATCACTTGGCTTAACGTAGAAAACTACAGAAAATGAAATTCACCTCTCGAATTCACTAAATTCATCTCATCAAAAATCACCGCGAAAATCCAACGACAACCAATTCTGTAGGCTCTTTTTTAAAACAAAGGATGGAAATATTGAGTGCAAATTGAGGAACATTGCTCGCAATTCCAAAAATACTTTTACGACAAAAATGGCAAGTCCAGCCTATTCTCACTCTACTGTATAATAATCCACTCAAGAGTAAAATAAGTTGTGCAAAGATGGGATGCAGAGTTCATGGATAATGTGGATTGAAGGTCACTTAATAATCAAAAACATGGTGAAGATAGATGGCCATATATTGCAGACTCTTACAAAGGCAAAAGGTAAAATAAGAATTCAAGCTTAAGTTGATACCAGTAAATGAAAAAACTTGAGTTTTTAGAATTGAGTGAAAAAAGTTGAGTTTTTGAAATTAAATGAAAGAAATTAAATCCCTAGAATAACTTCAAAAGATTACTTTTGAATTCGATTTCAGACATCTCAACGGTCTTTTCGACAGGTGCACTCTGATAGGCCGATCCTTCAAGGAATGATCTCCTTGCGTCCGCCACTGCTGAAACACACATTACATTCACTAGTTGTATAATGCTTCTAATTTTAACGAGCTTTTTAATAAAGTTATTTCGCATAAGCACATCATTGCAATACTATGTCTCAGCCTGTATGTCTGTGTGCTGGAGTATGTCTGTCTGACAATACCAATTCATGAACCACTTAAATTTAAGTTAAGAAATTCGATGGGCAAAATATAAAATCGTAGATTGATCTCCCATATTAATTTTCTAGTTTATCCATCAGGTTTGTAGAAAGTTAGCAATATTTAAATGTGCCAAAGAAAATTTGCATATACCATGCAGCCGATTGCATAGCATTTTAGGTCGACTCCGTGCAGAAGTATATAAGAAAATCCAGTATTATATGCGATTTTGCACATTTTTTCAAGCAATTTTACGAACTACCAATAAAAGATAAAACGCGATATATCGTGACTTCTTATTTTAACTAACCCTACCTCCCCATTAAACGTATTTGTCAGAGTTTATTTTCCTCTGACTTAACCGATGTGAATGGGAAATTTGATCGATGCAAAACATACGGAAATTTTTCAGCATTTTTACATATCTCTAACTTCCCTTGAAACTGGTGGATAAAGGTTGAATGCAACACATAAAGCCATCATATAGTATATACTAAACCCACTAATTAAGCAACTCCAATCTCAGCGATTCGAGAGTCCAACATATATATAAATATATATATAAATATATATATATATATATATATATATATATATATATGCGTATAGGCACACAGACGCACACACAGACGCGCGCAGACAGGTGAACATACAACACGCAATGACGTGGTATAATGCATTTTTGCATGGTAAATTTTTGAGAACGCATAAAATTAGGATGATATCCACATTGAGCAATCATATGACGTCATTAGACGATTGTACGATACGATCTGAATAATTTGCATAAATAAAGAGGTCTGAAAATAAAACTGGACGTTCAAATGCACTGCAATTACGTCAACAAATAAAATAAACTTTAAATAAACGCACCTATTTTTTTAAAGAGCCAAAGTATATCTAAACGATGCTCATTTATGATTTCTAAAGCTGAATTTGAATTGTAACTCTCAAAATTCTCAATTGAATAAAGCCAAGTCGCATGCGATTATTAAAGAAATGTTAAGAAATAGAGAAATATGTAAATTAATACCCGAAAGATGCCACATATATCGGCTTCGTAAAAACGACAGATATGTCGAACAATCGTTATTACCTGTGAATCGATTAGTATACACTCACACAATTCATATTAAAGCTTGCAAAGAAAAAGAACATGCAAGCAGCTTCAACAAAGAAGCTTTCATCCTAACATGCGAGAATTCAATTCAACTAACCAACGAGTATAGTCGGCTTGAAATCAAGGTGAGTGCAAAAAGTAAATCATAACGTGAGTTGTTTTTGATTTTGATTGCTAGGTGAATAACTAGATTACTATATGAAGAAGAAAATTCTTCGAAAGAGTTAAGAAAATCTAAAAACATATTAATGAATTCTTCTTAATCATGGAGAAAAATTCACTAATTCGCTCACGATACAATTCATGCAACTCAACAAGGTTTATATATTACTTATAAATAAAAAATACTTCGGAATCTGCAAAAAAAGACGAAAAAAGAAAGTTAATGAGTCCACATTCTCTAATAAATAAATAAATGAATGAATAAATAAATAAATAAGTAAATAAATAAATAAAAATATATAAATATATATATATATATACATATATATATATATATATATATATATATATATATATATATATATATATATATATACCTTAGCTAAACATCATTTGACGTCAGCCCCTCTCTCCCTTCCCTGTCCCTCTCCCCCGGTTGGCTATAAGAGAAAATGTGAAAATAATTATTGTCGTCAAGTGTACACATAATTTTCGCTGCTATCTAAAATTAATGTAGATTGATGAATGCATATTCTATTTTATGAAAGCGAATATAATATAAAAAGCGTAAATTATTTCTCGCAAATACATAATATTCACTTCGCAATGGCCTAAATAGACAATAGGCGTTCTAAATATAACGATTCGAAACGACTACTAGATGAATTGTGATTCAATTATAAGAATATAAGAAGAATATTTTCGATTCTATTAGGTGAGATAAAATTTGCGAACAATTGAGGCCATGTTTATGGGTGTCGACTCAAATATTGATGCCCTCTTCGATGACATATCTAAAGATCGACAACCGCCTCATATCTAAAGATAGTGGAGTGCCGTGCGCAATTGGCACCCGTTTGACCGAGAGTGGACATCCCTCTCGACACATCGCCCGGTCATTCGGTCATTCGCGATGATGCTAATACAAACCTCTACGTTCACTGCCCATCATTCGTATATGCTATCCCCATAAACAACGATCGAAACTATACGGAGTGAAAGATAAGAAGACGTAGACGATGTGCTGCGGTTGACTAGGTGCGCCTAAAGCTGAGTATAGCGCTATAAGTATAACTATTGTGGCAGTGGTAGCCTTAACAAAGAAAAAGAAAGCAATCTTCGTTTCCCGTCTCGGCGGGAAATGGATTCGCGGGTAGCTCTCATCAATAAGTAAAATAATATTTAATTCTAGTATCGTTCAAATTCTATACCAATTACCAACTGCATCTTATTATACTCATGCCTTTGCTATCATGCAAAATGGTATATAATTGCAGCGGTTGTTGTGCGCTTGTTTACATACGAAAACGAATCGTTGTGAACATTTCATAAGAATCACTGTTCACAACATATTGTCTACCTTCAGTAATTACGCTAAGAGAGAGCCAGGCCATTTCCCGTTTTTGGTAAATTTTGGCTTCCCGGTTATTAGTTAGTCGTTTGCCTCATACCCTCCTCCCCTCCCCCCTCCTTCCTATTGGGCTAACGCCTGATTCATACCTTCTCAACAAAACACACAAGGATGCAAGTCTATATACACACACATACATAAATCAAATGCAAGAAGCCACACCATGCAATGTTTCATTGAACGTTTTCGAATAAAATATCGCTGTTAAAATATTCTTTAAGAGTTATAGCCTTCTTCAAGACAGCTAAAAATTATTTTTGAGAGCGTTCATAAATTTCTAAGAAATATTACAACTAAAATTTTCTCTAAAAAAATTTGCTGTAGTACATGCATGAAATCAAAGAGAAAAATACATTAAAAAGATTAAAATTTTTGTTATCTGATAATAAATTACTTATATAATTCAATTGCTTTCAACACAATTCAACATTTTACTTCTTCTTCTGCCTTATATTGATCATCAAAATGCCTCATCAGCTCGATTTTATTAATATAAGCGGAATGAAAAATTTAAAAAAAAAAACGAACCAGAAGTGTCCAATTCACTACGATCCCATTGCTTTGCTACTTTTTCTTCCTCTTCGGTTCGCTCTTTGAAACGTTCCTTAACACCTGGACCTTTTCTCAACTCTTCTAGGTCTTCTTTCGATAGTTCTTTCACCTCTGCGCCTTCCACATTTCCGGTCTTCCATTTGTTTTTAATATCTCCAACCTGAAATTTATATTAGCATGATTCACCCAACAAAATCGTTTGAATTCTTCATAATCAATACGTACTTAGCTCAGTTTGACAATCGTTATGGCGAAAGCTTCTTCACATAATTTAATGCCATTGTTGGGGAATGTTTACTGACAGTAAGCTGTCAATAATCATGAACAACAAAAAAAACATATTTTTAGGAATGGAAAAGAGAGTAGCTGAATTATATATGGCTCAAAAAAGTCTTCAAAAGACCTGAAAATGCTTCCAGAATAACCTAGTGAAATACACGGAAAGCAAAATGAAGTCACCTTTGCTAATGAAATCTTACAAAAGTGAAAATTATAGTTCGATAAAGTGAATATAATTGAAAAGAAAGTTTCTAACTTGTTCAAAATTGAGTTCCTCTTTATGTTTCTTTCGATCTTCACGAATAATATTTGGATCTCTGTTTGTATCATCCTCTTCCTCTTCTTCACCTTCATTTGCTGTTCCTTTCACAAACCTGAAATAATGAAAAAATAAAAATAAATTTTATTTCAGCCTCTTTTTTTACAAAAATTCCAAAAGAAATCCTTCGATATGAATGAATTTCAATTTATTTTCGACTATTTTTTTTAATTTCATTAAAATAAACCATCGAAGGAGTTCATAATTGATAAAACTTCCTATTTTTTTAAAGATTTGACTGATATAATAGCGGAAAAAAATTTTTTTTATTTAATTAGCAAAAAAAAAATTCCAACATTGAAATTAATACCTTTCAAGATTTGCTTTCACTTTACCGGCAGCAATCTCATCGTCGACCACTGCTTTCTTATCGATTATTGCCGCTTCTTTTGCTGAACTTTCCCAATCACATTTGCGTTCTTTAAGTGAACCGATTTGCGATAAATCATCCGTTGCTTTAACACCGGCTGAAAATTATTCCTATTAGAGCAATCCATAAAAGTATATTCACTCAGTACGAATAATATGTAAATTTCGAATTCAACACATTTGAAAAAAAAAAAGCTTAAATAAAGTAAACGGAAATAATTTTTCACTACAATTTGAAAAGAAATTTCTTCAAGCAATATTTATTTTCTAGCCAACAACGTTAAACAACGTGAACATTTCTGTGGCAATAAACTATTAAATTAGGCAATTTCCTGTTTTTTTTTTCTTATTTATAAAAATCAACGAAATTTCAGATCATATTTTTGAGTCATCTGCTTATAAAAAACAATACAACAATGAATCAACAATTCAAAAATTTATTTTTTATTTAAAAAAAAGGAAATTCATTTGCTAGCAAATGATTTGCACACCTGAGATCGATGGTATGACTCTAATAGCGGCGTTCATTGGGGTGGCAATTGATGAATTGAAGTTAAACGAAGAGGCAATAGAAATAAAAGTGTAAGGCTCTAGTTTAGTGGTATGTGGTTGAACCGTTCTCTTCTTAGAGATAGATGCACACTGTAAACAATATTGTTGTTGCATACCGCTATCTCTTCATCGCTTAGTGCTCTCTTTCAGAAAGGGGATGATCGTAGATATCAACATCTACGTTGAATCTTCCTGCCAGCCCCTTTGGATCAATCTCTAATCAACGCCAATATGTTAACACCCATATACCATATTTGGAAATGGGATTCCTTTACTAGAGATTTGCGTTTCGGGCAATAAACTAGTAAATAAATAATTAGGGAAAAGAATGAGGTGATGATTCGACTTGCGAAATGAAATGAAAAAAATTCTTCTTATTTCATCGTTTTATATTTATCTCTAAATCTCAATAGAAATGCTAATTTTCAAAAAAAATTTGGATGAACGCAACTAAATAGTCTAAGTTCCAGTCCGCTCTGGATTCCCGTGATGGGGTGAGCACTAGGTGTTTTAATCGAGAGCACTGGATGCTACAAGAAAGAGAAGAATAGAGTTGATGTTCCATTCACGGCAACTAACAACAACTTGGCACCAGCCACGTTGATGCCAACTTTAAATCTCTCAATTTGCTCATTGATAAAACTAATATAACAACGTAAATATTCTTACATCTTACTACATCAGCGCCAAGTTGTTTCGGTTTCGATGATACTGCATACTCCTCATCTTCATCTTCCGGTCCCCTCTCATCCTCTGTAAAACAATGGCTCATAATTACGTTGAATATTTTAATATATATTTATTTATTTTACTTATTAGCACTAAAAAGTAGATAAAACAGCTATTCTCATACATAAAACTTTTCAATGATTGTTTTATTGAATATAATTTAAGTGAATTTCTTTTAGTATTTTTAAAAAAAGGACCAAGAATTACTTATACAACGAGGTCAAAATGCAAACGCAAGAGTGTACAACCTTTTAGCTAACTTCCACACAAAGATGGCGACTTTTTTTGCGTGAAATACAATTGCAATTTTTAACATTAAATTGAATTAGTGCACACTTTAACTTAAAGAGCTAGTAAAAACTATATATTAAAAAAATACTTCTTTTTCTGCAATATACAACAAACTTCGATCGTATATCGTACTTGCCCAAATAAAAGCCCAAAAGTTTTATTCGAAATAGCCATTGACCAAGAAGAAAAATATTGAAAAACGCAAAAATACTCTATAAAGGAAGTTTTTTTTTGGGAGCAGCTATTTTCTCTTGTTTTTTGTTTCATTTGCCTAGAAGATATCAGTCGTTATTACCTTCTGTCGTATTCGGATCCATCGTTTTGGCGATTTCAGGATGGAATATCTCCAAATAGTGCACTTTACAAAGAAGTTGACCTTGATGCGAATTGTAATTGGTTGGCCTGAAATATTTTTTATCTAAGTCGAAAGCCTGTGAACAGATATATGACATTTAGTAAACTCTGATATACGCGACGAATATGCACTAACTAAGCACATCGAAGTGTTTAGAGATATTAAAAAGCCTTAAACGGTGAAATATTTTTAATTTCCTCATCAGTACTTGCCATTCTTCAAGCCCCTCTATGATATTTTTCGGTCTTTGAGATTCTTTAAAAAATTCAAGTTCTAGAAAAATTTGCAGAATTTCCGGCTTAAATTAAAATTTTACCGGTTATGAACAGAAATAATATGTAATGACACCGTATCATGATGATATGGAATGGCTATTTTCGGCCTTCAATCACCAAACAAACAGTCCACTCATTTTCTTCTTCATTTCACAGCAACGACTAGCGACAATAGTTTTCTCAAGTTTTGCTCAGTTATCTTCGAGATTTATGCGCTCTCAACTTATTTCTTACTTCCGTGGTACTTTGAAGGGCCCAGTGCTTTTTTGGGTAAATGAAGTTCCCGTGGGGAGTATCGTTCAACATTTATTGCCTAAAAATTACCCATCGAACCATTGGAAAATACCTTCCCGAATTTCTTATGTAATTGTGGTACTTCAAAGAATACCTCTTATTACCTGTCTCCCGGCAATCATGTAGACTTAAACTGGCGTAAAAAGGCATCCGTTCACATCAGCATTTAGATCCATCGCCAAAATTCGCGTACGGTTTACCTACCACTCATATTTTCACCCGTTATTTTTTATGTCCGACAACATTTTCAAATTTCAAAAAACTACGTTTTTCAATGTAAAGAAAAAGTGGCGGATTGAGATTTTCCCTCCCCCTTCCCCCCTCCCCCTGATGATGTGCTTAACGCTTCGAGTAAACGCTCGCTGATATTATTCTACCATCGGAGTTCACTTTGACTGTGACTCACAGTATGAGATTTCAAATTAAACAACATTTCCATACAAAAAAGCGCAGAGCAAAGCTATAAGCTCAAATAGATTTTTCGATAATTTTTTTTTGCAGCTAGAGAATGTTTCGAGGCTGTAAATAAGTAAAGTGCAAATGTCCGCAATTGTTTTACACAAATAAAGAGCGCATAGAGTTCATTAATGCTCAAAATTAACACGGATATTGTTTCATAACACCTATTGACAGCTATTAGTAAGCAGTATTGCAATCTTCTAGCAATAGATTTGCATCATTAGCTCCTTGATTGCACTTTTCTCGCTTTCTATTCAATATTTCGCTTGATGTTTTTACTATTTACCAATCATAATTTCATCGCAAAACGCAATTTCTCTAGTTGTAAGTTTTGAAGGAAGATAAAGATAGCAAATTGGTATGCATATTCCTTATATTGAAAAAAATAAAAGTCACTAAAAATTTATCAATATTTTTGTGACAACTGCAGCTGTTGTATTCCCTCTTTATTGATACAAAAATTTGTTGGTAAATATCAATTTTCAATGATTCAAAAGTTGGTAACAATGAATATTTCAGTGGATCGTCACCTTTCGAAACTAATATTTCAAAAATCAGGTAAAACTATGACTCATACAATTGTTTTCTTTACTGTAAAAATGAACTCAAGTATAGGTGAAAACTTACGTGAGTTTCTTAGCACATTTGAAGCATTTGAAACACGTATTGTGATAGAGGCATTTGTTGGCAAATACTCGCTCCACTGGATATACAATCTTCGAGCAAACAGCACATTCGCGTGGTGCCTCTTCAGCAGTCATCTCCGGCTAAAATTCATTGTCATATTTCACATTCATAATTAAACAATTATGAGTGACCAATTAAACAAGGACCAATGGTCAGTCTTTAGATATACTCTTCAATGCATTTCAATGAGATTCGTCGTGTCTAAGCGAAAAGCAGCTGAACTTCGCAATCGCAAACACGATGTTGCCATAATGCACTTTACAAAGAATTTCGTCAATGCGTATAAAACTGAGAAAATGAGCCGTGGAAGCTGGCACGACATGCGCTTTTTGCAAATAAGCCGGCTGAATAAACCGGTTGCATCGGTATTCTAAAAGCAATGAAAGAGTTTCCATTGATGCGTTTTCTAAACACCCGATCGGCTGCATAGACTATCTAAAAAAATTTGCTTTCTCTACGCTTTCTTTAATGGATTTCCACTAGTATGAATGTTGTGCTGGTCAATATGAGGCAGACAAACAGAAAAACCAATGTGCTAGTCAAATGTATTTGCAATATAATTTTGCAAGAAGCACATTAAAAATGCAATACCTAGTGCATTAAATATGAGATCACTTCGTGCAATGTCCACTTAAAGTACCTTTAGGTTTTTAAAATACTTTTAAGGTTTCGGAGACACAAAAATACCTTTCAGATTTTTTAAATACCTTTAAGGCTTCTTATTGGCGGAGAAACTCTCGTAATGGTGAGCGAAAAATAAATAAGGATCAACATAAGGCATAGGGGCTGAAGTAATCGATGAATGAGGGCAAGTCAACCGATCTGCTCATTGCCAATTCACTTTTGCCGGCTGTCACAGAGACATCCATCGATATAAGGCTCATGACGAAGGATGTATTTATAAAACATTTTCGCAATACTGGGTGTACGACAGGATTGCATTGAAACAGGACTTCATTCCAAGGAGCTCAACGTTCGTCTCACTAAAAATTGTCGGGCAACCCTAAGCCTGAGGTCACCACTAACGTGGCGCCATTCTGAGGTCGAGATCGCCCATGTTCTCGAGACGTGCCAACGCTATTGCGCTATGCAGTGCGGAAATCGCAACAACTCAAAATGAAATCAATCTAGTAAGAATCATACCTTTACGAAGGTGCTCATTACCCTCTTCTTATCGGCCTCAGAACGTTCGACAATAATTGCCTCTCGTTCAATTTCGGTTTGCTCTTGTGGATTCTCAAATGCTCCTTTGATATTCGCTAGATTCTCTTTGCCCACACCGGTCAATTCTTTCTCCAAACTTTTTAATCGTTCCTCCAAATTTTGCTCCAGTGTTTCGGGCATTTTCTCGAATTTATCCTTGAATTTCGAATAGGTTTCCTTAAATATAATTATCATTACTTATCGCAATCCTAGAAAAGGATTTCATAATATCCAATGCTTTCGATCAGCATAAACTTAATAATTTTTCCTCATAAAACGAGCCTATCTTATATTGAATGTACTGATATTAAGAGTGATCGCCTATTCGATTGCTAATCACTCGAATTTGCATAACATAATAATTATTTATGCTCATAATATATTTATTTATAGATGTGTCATTTTTTGAAGAATTTGCATTAGCATTTGCACAGAATTTTTCGAGAAAAATTCTGTGCAAATGCTAATGCAAATTCTTGCTTTAATATTGCTCTCATATTTTCTAAAAATATCACACCGCTAGATTTTGAAATAAAATTGAACCTTTGCAATCGCTGTTAATTTTTCCCTTTCCTCGTCAACCGGCTTTTCTCCGTCTTCTTCCTTCTTTATATTACCTGTAATAAATCTGTATAAGACATAGTTATCGGAATTGATCTCAATAAGTAAGATAGATGCAAATTTAACCAAAATTTACTTAAAAAGTGGCCAATATTCTACGCACTTATTGAAAATTGAATAACGAAAGTGAATATGAAGGAGAGACAAACCTTCGATGAAATCCTTCTTTATTTTCGCTATTTCTGATTTCGCCTTTAATTCGTTGAGTTCTTCAAGCCGCTTATCATCCACCACCGCTTCTTTGGTTTCCGTTAAAGCAGCTTTCTAAAAAAATATAGAAATTTTCTTGGCGGATATAAACTTCATATATATATATATATATATATATATATATATATATATATATATGAAGTTTAAAAAATATAGAAATGAGTATATATATATATATATATATATATATATATATATATATATATATATATATATATATATATATATATATATATATATATATACTGTGTCATCTATATTAAGAACCACCTATAGTGTGTTATTAGTTTGAAGCACACACCACCAAGTTTTTCCACTCAATTACTACCTTCTTGCTAAAAAAATTTTAATTTCAGTAAGGTTCCTATAATGCAGATCTACTCATGACGGAATTTAGAAAATATTGTTAGTTCATTTGTTGCTAACGTTGCATTTATCTCACACTATCGGGCAATCATTCATCCATGCAAATAAATAGGAAAATACATCAGCGAACTGACTTGATATTTCTTTTGCAATTTATTCATTCAAATGTGGATAATTTGCATTCATGCAAATTCAGATACAACGTAATCGAAAATATTAAGCATATCTATTGAGGCGTATTCTGGGTGCTTAATTCATCACTTGTAAGATCTCGAGCTTGAATGTTTGTTTTTCACACCTGACCAATCCTACAAGCATTTTCACAGGCACATTTCCTGACACTCTTATGAAACTCATAAAGGAGCCGATCAACTGGAATGAAACGGACATAGGACGTCCGTCAAAGTAAAGGTACCAATTTCCCCATCGTATCCTCCACGATTTAAAAGTCAAAACTACCGGACAGAGAGACATATTTACATACATAAAGATGTCTAACGTATCGTTGCAAATAAAAATGTCCAGCGGTTAAAGTCCTCTCATTAGCTATCGCACTGCTAAATATTTGGTTGATCAGACGAGTATGATTACCCCCATAAATTTTAGTGAAAAATTGTTTGCGAACCTTTTAACTCTCATCACTTCCGTCTCAGTTCTTTGCCCTTCCCCCCTCCCACCCCCCACTGTCACGAACAAAGTTTATTTTATTATGAAATTCAAAACGTTAAACAAAGAAAAACATTGTATATAAGAGAAGGGAGTGAAAAAAAAAACGAACCAATGATGAGAGATCTGTGACGGCTCTACCTTCGATGTTGATCTTCGGCGGTGGTCCTTTTGGTTCGTCATCATCTGAATCCGAACTCACCGCATATGGATCCTCATCAACGTCGGCCATCGTTCGTCTCTAAAATATTCAGCATTAAATTATCGCTATTAAAGAATCATTAATAATATTTTGATGCTCTTTTTTAAATACAACTTGAAAATTGACGCCAAAATATATATATTATTTCATACGCAAATTTATATGTGCCCTAAAATGCGACCAGCTCCACAAATTAGCAGAAGAGATTGCTAGAAATCTTGACAATATACCATTTCCTGGAAGCCCTAGAAATTATGACTCCTTATCTGCTCTCTTTCGATAGGAAGTTCATTATTCAAATATGTGAACACAATGAGCTCAGGGATCCATTGAAGAGATCTTACTGTATACATACAATATGTTCCTATAGCTACTGTATACATACTGTAAAAGATATACGCACAACTAAATAAAAGAGCAATGAAGCAAATTCTGGAAGTAATCATAAAATTAATCAATTTCAAGTTTTTATCACCTGAAGATACAACAGTAATAAAGCAACGCTTAATAAAGCATACAATAGACAGAAGGGCCAATATATAATAGCGCAATATAGGTTACGAGCTTATCTTCGAGAATAGAATTAAACAATACAGTTCGAGCGATGATGTGTGAAAAGTAGAAAAATATATAACAATTTAAGGTGAAAAGGATAGAAGGAACTAGAGTAAATGCATGGCTAATGTCTTATGTTAAAGCCAATTTTTACTCTCAATGGAATTTAGAAAAATTTCCCCATAGAAATAATAATGCTCCGGAGCCCATTCCTTATCGCTGATGAACACCTCAAAAAATGCACCAAAAAAAAAATTCTCGCATAAATAATCTCTTTCAACGCTTTCTTACAATTTCCTTTATCAGACTCCTAATATATTTATATATTTTCTTTTTCCCTACTAGATAATTTTATAAATAGTAAAACGGCGTTTAAATATATAGTATCAATAAGAATTACAGGAAACATTGTTCGTTACAATACGACTTTTGACTACTTCCTTCAGTGCAAATTAAAAAGTACGCTAATATGGGCGGTAGATGATTGAATTATATAAAAGTATATCCTGTTTAGGAATATCCCTTTCAAAGGGCATCCAAATCTATTGATAATTATCATCGATTGCAAACACTATCAACTATTAAAGAATATCTATCAACACAAAGGCCCTAAATAAAACAACAGGTATAGTCTAAACTTTTAAAGAGATCATGATACATCAAAACATCGAGTATTTCAAGCGGCAATTCACCAAAAATTAAGCTGGAAAAATGCTTCACTTGAAGAAAACAATAAACGCTAAGGAGATAGGAAAGCGGGATTCATCGCAGTTATCCGCCCAATGGTTGATTTTCTATGATTCAACGTTTCATCAATAAAAATAGTGATATGGAAAGGATAGTTCAATGAAGAGATTCATTTCATCAAAGAACAACTGTTATATCCGTTGCCATTATTATAACTCATGGCTCAAATGCGAAATGCTTTCAAAGAGAGAAATGCTTTTATTTGTTTTTTTTTTTGGTGGGGGGGGGGGCGAGGGGAGGAGAGAGAGAGGGGATTTTTGTAAGTAAGAGATGCAAGGATTATTTTAACAAAACATAAAAATTCAACTGATCGAATTACACTCCTAAAATGTATATTTTTCCACTTTGTTGATAATCTATTACCAAATGAAATCATTTAGCTTTATTGTAAATATTTTAATGTAAAGGATTAAAAAACCCTGAAGAATAATCTCTCTTGAGAGTTATAAAGAATGAGCGAAATTCGATGAGAAGAAATTTGAAAGTTTCCAATTTTTCAATGATATTTACCCGTAGAGAAGTTTACCTTTACTTTTATAAAATTCCATATATCATCGTTATTGTAACAAATATAAACAGTCGTCAATATTGTATTATTTATAATTTGTATAATGCTCAAAGGAGTTTCCCTCATGGATAAGTTTGAAGTAGAAGTTAGAAATCCGCAAAAAAAAGGCATAGGCAATAAAGCAATACGAAAGGAAGTGCCTACATAAGAAATGCAAGTCCATCTATTGTTATATAAATAAGCTTTATTTAAGCTATCAAAACGTTATAAATCCGCAAAGGACAGCATTCTAAATAATATTTGAAATTTAAAAAACAAATATACTTATTGCTATTCTTTAATCGCCGCCGTGAATGAATAGATTTAAAAAAAAATAACTATTTGAAGCGAGCATCTATAATATTTACATTTTTTACCATCAATCATTTCGCGAGAAGAGAATTGCTTGCCACTATTGGGAAAATGGATTCCCCAAGCAATCGTCGAATAATATTTATGCAGTTCAATCTGAATATTTCGTTTGATTTTCTCTAATATTCTTAAATATAATTTCATTATTTTTATCTAGTTAGAGTAATTTCAAATTTTTAGGAACCCTTCAACTCTACTTGATATCAACGTTTTACCCTCGAACTGAGTATAACATTTTTACTAGAGAATATACCAAACGGCAAAAAAAACAAAAACAAGTAGCATTAACTAATAAGTTCACTAAAAGGACATAAAAGATAAACAACTAAACGAAAAGTTAGAGGTAGTTAGATTGAGAGAGGATCGTGAAGAATGAGATGATGTTGTGAGGTGGCACTAAAAGAGAGACGGGTGGAGCAGCTATTGTGCAGATTGAGTTTTACACTTCGTTGTGCACTCTATAGCTTAGCTTTACAGCGCACCCGTTGATCTTAGCTGACTAGCCCCATCTCAAGGTGTGCAATATTCGTATCGATCCCGTTCCAATGCAAACGGATCAGCAACCACCCCCATCATCCGAACGCTTAGTAGTCGGCAAAACATCGATTATGACTCATATCGTGAAAATCCACCCTATCCGTATCATCAAGCTGGTAATTACCACATTTAGTGACAGATGAAGTGAGGAAACACAAAGTTTATCTAGTATTCAAATATACTACTATATATTCATAAATCTAAATTTTCGTTTCACTAAACATCGCTAAGAAATCCAAAAACTAATGATACGGATGCAATCGGTTCCATCAATTTAATTTCTCTTTTTCCAGATTACTGACTTATAGAATTACTATCTATTACAATGAACTACTCGAAGGAAAACGAAGGTGAAACGTATATTTCATCGAATACAACACAAATATGGTGAAGAAGAAACTGTACAATAGTAAGCGCAATCAAATGGAATGTAAAATGAATGAACATCTCTACCTATATGATCCTATACGGAGCTTAGACGAATATGGTGGATCCAAGTACAAATTAATTATACTTGGTGTAGAAGATATGATAGATCATAAAAAAGTGAAGTGAGGAAGTGAAAAAAATTCGAAATACTATAAAAAATAAAAAGTTTTCCCATAATTAAAGGTAAGCTGAGAAGCAAATAACGCTCAAAAACATAACGCAAAAATAGACGAAAATGAAAACGCTTTCGAGTGATGTTGTTTTGATTTTGCATTGAACAGGCTAGGCTAACCACCTGACGCTTTATCGTAGCATGCTTTCCACTCATTTATCGTTAACAGCATTTACCTAATGCCATATGTTTTAGACGTTCATCTCAATTCTAATGTTGAACAATAATGCTCTCGCATTTGCAGCACAAGCGAATGCGTTAGCTAGCTTTTTGGCACTTTCGAATATCAAACAGCTGTCAATTTCTGTGAACGTGCCCTGAGGGGATATAGCTACATTGGAATGGGGAAAAAAAAGAAGGTGAGGTCTCTCTATGACTCGTGCTCTACTTCCTGCCATATTATTATCCCCTATCAGCTGATATGCAACAACATGTCTTTTTCTATCAGCGCTAATCGAAAACAAACCTATGACTCAGTGGAAAGAGTATCGAGAAAATGGCTGAAAAGAAAACTACGCTGAGTTATGCTAAGAGTGATGATATTTTGGAATAGACCCCGGTGATAGCAATGATTATGGATATTGCTTTTTACTATTCACCTATTCCACTTCCTTTTCACTTCCTCGGCCTAATCGAATTATAAAAACTTGCTGCAATCTTTGACAAACTATTGCATATTTATAGACTAGACGTAGAAAATAATTCCAGCTTATTTCCTTAATTGAACTTATATTCACCTTCACAATGACAAGCCGCTTATCTGCGGAGATACTTTCATCGAATCATAATCGCCTCATTGAGCAGGATACTGACCACTATGGAAATGATTGGTCATTGGTCACTCGAATAATTCGACGCAGAACAAATCATAGTATTCAGGATGAGAATAAAAGACGATCTTTGACGACGTATCTTATACAGCTTTCAGTGATCCTCCCCTTGTCTGCGAGTAAAACTACCTATGTACCTCTATGGGCATAGATACCCTCTATTACTTCATCATAAAATTCGAGAAAAGAAACGTCCAGGATGTCTGCAATGTCAAGTTACCAAAATCCTGGAAAAACATACTCATCCCCTCAATCAATTGTCCTAGATCACACAATTAAGATAGAAGTAACATAACTATCTTAGTTAGTCCTCGAATTGCTTTTTTTCCGGTATAGTCTTTTCCGTTTGAGTGCAAATTGCTAATTCTCACTATTCTATGCAATGTAATTTGCAACATGGCTGCACTTTACAAAAACGCTTAGCAGCTCCAATTATCGTTTCGGAGCTATTGACCGATGGTTTTGGGCTCCTTAGACTCCAACAGTGGATAAGTGAATTCCACTTTCTGTTTTTATCCCAACATCATCTGTTCAAATTGTTTCGAAAGCTAAATTGATAGCTCAATTTTACGTGAAACCATCGAACTCGCCTATGCTATACACGTGATCACTGAGCGCATCTAAAAATAGTTTGAAAATCTCGGTGATAAAATCTTGTTTACGGCTATTATATACTTTATCAAATCCATTTAAAGTACCACTTTCTACCTTTTAAGTATAATTTTTGAATGAAATTTATCCTGTTGCATAGTCTTTTCTTTTGCAATCACCTTCCTACTTCTTTGAAACAGGCCAACAATATCAATGACCACTTATCACTTCATTAACATAACGTTCTGAATCTACGGAATGCTAGAAATTATCCTTCAAAGACTTCTTTTACGAATATTAGATTGGGTAAAATTTAATCGACCTTGTTCAATTTCGATATATATATATATATATATATATATATATATATATATATATATATATATATATATATATATATATATATATATATAAATAAATAAATACAACGTATATATATATATATATACAACGTAGCGTTGCGGCCGTAATCTCTCAAATCACAACAGGCAGTTTTAAGATGGATAACTGAGCCTCACATGCCCTACTCGTCCTTCCCGAAATGTTTTGCGAAGCGTACACAATTCCCAGGTTTCCAGTTGCGGGTATATGGCACAATTTCAGGCCAAACTTCAGTCTACTTTGTCAGGCAACTTCTGAATTCAATTCCGTGCACAAGATGTTTTCGTATCAAATCCCTGCCCAACTCAGAAATATGTCAAGCCCATATCGAACTGCTATTATAGAGTTGGAAAGCTTTTAACCTGTTTGGCCGTTGCGCCCTTCTACATGACTCTGCGCAAAACTTAATAAAACTTCACTCTACATGATTTGCGCAGTAAGCTTTTCTTTCACTCTCGCGTAATCATATTTTGTTGCAAAGCGGATATTATTGTATAGTTGATCATCTATTGCTGTAAAGGAGCTTTTTTTTTTCTTTATTTATCTATAATTAATTTTTTTTGTGTCGTTGCAAAAACTAGTATCCTTGCAATTGTGGAAGAAATTGGCAGTATTCATCTATAATCACTCAATAATAGTACTAAAAATAGTTATTTAGGACACGAATATCACCGATATGTTTAAATGTTCAATAAATAATTGCTAGAAATGTGGCTCAAACATGAGGGAATGAATACCAACAAAGATTGCTCAGTTAAGCTTTAATTATGAATAAGTAAAGGGGCTATTATGGCCGCAAATATGAAATTACGAAACTGCAGCAATAACGAGATTTGCTAATATCAATTTCTTTAAGACTATAATTTCTCGAATCTGAATTAAGAAAATATCGTTCAATTTCAACTACTCAATAGTAATTCTCATAGCTATCACGATAATTAATTATAGATAAATAAAGAAAAAAAGCTCCTTTACAGCAATAGATGATCAGCTTATACAATAATATCCGCTTTGCAACAAAATATTATTACGCGAGAGTGAGAGAAAAAAAAACTCGCTGCGAAAAAAATTTTAATCAATTATATTTAAGTATCGCAAAACCTATCGAATCTATAAAAGACACATAGAAACGATAATAGATCAAGCAATTCTAAAAATATAGAGAACATATTGGAAATCAAATATCACACTTGTAATTAGCATTCACTTCATCGGAAACTAACTTATCTAGAATAGCCTAAACTAAAAGCATTAATACAAAGAAAAATCATATAACACATTCTTCGAAAATTATATAGCTCATTCTTCTATATTCAATGAAAGAACGAAATAGAGAAACATCGCAAAGCGTACTAACTAAATACATCCAGTTGTGGTCGTATTCGTAGATACTGTTTAGTTAGTACGCCAAGCGTACTAACATCAAACGTACTAACTCAAGAATGACTACGAGTACGACCACAACTGCACATTTATACCACACATCCTTTAAGAACATTTATCTATTTTGCTCTACACAGCTCATAATGTAACATTGGATTTGATATTATATTGATTTTTTTTGAGAATTTGCTCATTGCAAGAAGCTAGCGCGGGAAAAACGCACGGAGAGATAGATGCAGAGCAAAGCTTTTCCCACATAATTGACAACCACCATTCACAGAAAACAGCACAGAATCAATGCGACTCAAAAATGCTAGAAACTGTTTTGCTCTACAGCACTCACAATGTAACATTGGATTTGACCATTGATATTAACCAAACACTATATATATTGATTTTTTGCGAATTTGATCATTGCAAGAAGTTAGCGCGGGAAAAACACACACAGAGAGACAGATGTAGAGCAAAGCATTTCTCACATAATCGACCTCCCCCCTTCCATACAATTGACCTCCTCCCCCCTTCCATACAATTGACCTCCTCCCCCTCCCATACAATTGACCTCCTCCCCCCTCCCATACAATTGACCTCCTCCCTCCTCCCATACAAATGACCTCCTCCCCCCTCCCATACAATTGACCTCCTCCCCCCTCCCATACAATTGACCTCCTCCCCCTCCCATACAAATGACCACCTCCCCCCTTCCATACAATTGACCTCCTCCCCCCTCCCATACAATTGACCTTCTCCCCCCTCCCAAACAATTGACAACCACCATTCACAAAGAATAGCACAGAACCAGTGCGACTCAAAAATGCTAGAAACCCATCAATAATACACTTCACAAAGTTTCAAATACGATTTCGTTTCTTATTCACTAAAATAGAATTACACAAGTTGGCTTACGTATCCCGTCAAAACTTATGAACTTTATAAAGGCCATATCATATCTTATAGGGTATCGGAAAGCAAATCAAAATTCAATTCAAAAAATGACCCGCACTATATGGCCAAAAGCAACCATTTTATCCCATTTTACTCCAAGGCCATTAAAAGATCATTATCCAAGTAGAAACACTTCCAACAATCGCAGAAATTAAGGCACAAGCATTCAACACTTCCGTATGATGACAAGTCAATAAAACATGCACAATTAATATACAATAACGCATACAAATAACATCTAAACGACAATAACGCTTGCTTCACTAAGGAAATTTCTAAGAAAATTCATCTATTTTTTAGAAAAATTCCTTTAAAACTGCCTAATAAAAATAATAACCACAATTCTATATAAGGGATAGATATGAGATATGATACAATTCAACCGATAAATACCGCCGGTAAAGCATGGGATTATATTATGAAAAATAACATCAATAAAAATAATAAAATAAGTGAGGGAAGAAAAGTGGATTTATCCATATGATACCATCATAAAACATCATCTATCTTTATTAACAAATAGACAGCACACAACGGATAGCAATCAATGTAGTTGGATTTATAAGATCCCCACCCGGCAAAATATCACATAGCGATGCTTATTCACCTTCTTTGAGTAAACTAACCGATGAACACAAATGAACTTCTCGAAGAACTCATCGCAAATCAACAACAATTGCTTCAAGTGAATTATCGAAGAAAGCATCTTCGTTGTAGAACAATGCGCTACCGTCTTCATGAGGATGGAATCCACTTTGATGGCACGCTCCGATTTCGTGCATTCCCCTCTCAGTTAGCCGAAACACTCCAACCCTTAAATTATTTATTCATTAAAATGGTATCGAAAACTTCGTCCTACAATGGAAATTTAACATCGATAACCAACTAAAATATTGCGCTACTACGATGAAATTTGGGCAGCGAAGTGATAAAAATTTGGGCAGCAAAATAATAAAAATTTGGGCAGCAAAATGATAAAAATATGGGCAGCAAAATAATAAAAATTTGGGCAGGAAAACAATAAAATCTGGGTAGGAAAATGATAAAAATTTGGGTAGCAAAATGACAAAAACTTGGGCAGCAAAATGATAAAAATTTGGGCAGCAAAATGATAAAAATTTGGGCAGCAAAATGATAAAAATTTGGGCAGCAAAATGATAAAAATTTGGGCAGCAAAATGATAAAAATTTGGGCAGCAAAATGATAAAAATTTGGGCAGCAAAATGATAAAAACTTGGGCAGCAAAATGATAAAAATTTGGGCAGCAAAATGATAAAAATTTGGGCAGCAAAATGATAAAAACTTGGGCAGCAAAATGATAAAAATTTGGGCAGCAAAATGATAAAAATTTGGGCAGCAAAATGATAAAAATTTGGGCAGCAAAATGATAAAAATTTGGGCAGCAAAATAATAAAAATTTGGGCAGCAAAATAATAAAAATTTGGGCAGCAAAATAATAAAAATTTGGGCAGCAAAATAATAAAAATTTGGGCAGCAAAATAATAAAAATTTGGGCAGCGAAGTGATAAAAATTTGGGCAGCAAAATAATAAAAATTTGGGCAGCAAAATAATAAAAATTTGGGCAGCAAAATAATAAAAATTTGGGCAGCAAAATAATAAAAATTTGGGCAGCAAAATAATAAAAATTTGGGCAGCAAAATAATAAAAATTTGGGCAGCAAAATGATAAAAACTTGGGCAGCAAAATGATAAAAATTTGGGTAGCAAAATGACAAAAATTTGGGCAGCAAAATAATAAAAATTTGGGTAGCAAAATAATAAAAATTTGGGCAGCAAAATAATAAAAATTTGGGCAGCAAAATAATAAAAATTTGGGCAGCGAAGTGATAAAAATTTGGGCAGCAAAATAATAAAAATTTGGGCAGCAAAATAATAAAAATTTGGGCAGCAAAATAATAAAAATTTGGGCAGCGAAGTGATAAAAATTTGGGCAGCAAAATAATAAAAATTTGGGCAGCAAAATAATAAAAATTTGGGCAGCAAAATAATAAAAATTTGGGCAGCAAAATAATAAAAATTTGGGTAGCAAAATGATAAAAACTTGGGCAGCAAAATGATAAAAATTTGGGTAGCAAAATGACAAAAATTTGGGCAGCAAAATAATAAAAATTTGGGTAGCAAAATGACAAAAACTTGGGCAGCAAAATAATAAAATTTGAGAAAAAAAAAGGAACCCAACTCTAAAGAGCGCTATGCAATCAATGACCAGGAAAATCAGGAATTGAAAACTGGAAAGTAATCGATTTCAGAAGAAAAGGACGCATCATCTCTGCACTCCTCTCTAATCCCAGTGTAAACACAAAAGCAGCAGCTCTCCACAACTTCTCTACCATTGATACACAGCGAAAGTATTCAAACCATTCAAAACGTTTCATATATAGTACAGTTAAGTAGATAATTTTAATGGCAGCTGTGGGAACGTTACAATTAAGCCAAGTGAGATATACTTAGGTTTCATTTTAAAGCTTTAATCAATTCTACAATACTAGGCTCAATTTCAAGACAGCCCCAATCTGAATGTAAGCCTAAGTCTAAGCCCTAAACAGATGGTCCTACACTAGACGTGATCAGAAGGAAGCATAAATATCGCGGCATCACTGCACAACTTCTCAAATAATTCATAAAAGAATGGGAAATCATTAATAAACAAAACTGCTAACTCATTAAATTTCGGAGCGACGACTATGGCGACCGCTTCAGGCATCATCAGTTGATATGAGCAATGCGTATGCAAATCAACGCTCGATAGAAATGCTGTTTGCGATGGATGCGTCTGGAATATCAATAATTACGCATAATTAAATAAAACCGATTCAAAAATCAACATTTCACAGGTTCGCAACAAAAGAACAACACAGTCACCTCGCACTCTATTGGCCCAATTTTGGTTGCCTATCGGCGGTTCCCACATGTCAACAAATATCCTATAAAGCATGCCAAAATGTGTGTTTTTTGTACGATAGATGAATGCCCGCAAAAGAAATCACGCAATAAATAACTCTAAGCTCTCGTTACACCGATTATTAAAAAAACGGACTAAAAACTTAAAATCCTCTTTATTTTAACCCCCCTCCCCCACCTCGTCAAGTCGGGAAGGCAAGTGAAGTGAACTTCAACTCTAGAAGGAACAACACTACGGGTTCAGGACTCATCATGCTAACTTTTGGAGTTGAAACCCAAAGTGGACTTGGGCAGTTACAACAAGCTATTGCTCATGACCTGAATACGGATCGAATTACTCCTCAGATTTTATTATTCGAGTTGTGACAGTGGATACGAAATGGAATATGTAGGCAGCATGTCGGCAATCGAATCAATGGCTTCCAAGATAAGAGTATTTGAAATTATTAAACCAAAGAGAAGAATAAAAGGAGATGAAAATCTTCAAAACTTTGGCTCGTCCTGGATCCTGGCCGCCTACCCTAAGAACTCCATCCTGTCTTGTGAAGTAGAGGTGAACTTCAAAACATATGCGGCATACCAGATATAAACCACAGACCTAAATTTGTGAAAAACCCGCACGGTTATAACACGAATAGGCTTATGGATATTGGCTGATCTTCGGAGAAGGGTTTCACACATCTATAAAGCTCAAGTGGCATTTCCACAGCGACCACGTGGACTTTCCATAGTGGATCTTCATTTCTCCTCCTCTTTAATAATGAAATAAAAATAAGTAAATAATATAAAAGAACATACATGTATCCATCCAAGAGTGATAAGGTTGTGTGCATCTTGATAAGCGAACACCTCCTCTTCATTGTGCGTATCACAACTATCAGATGCCCCGCTCTGTTTTGGTACAACCGCATGTGTGATCCGACACACACCATAACTCATCTATAATATCAATACACATTTCCACACAGTCACTGAATGCCCTACCTGCATGGGTACGAAAAATAGAAACTGATAAGACAACAAAAACAAAAAGAGTAACTATGGCCACAACGAAATCGAGACATTTTCACTCACAAAGTGCGCCACTTCGAATCTTCTGTCTACTCCGAAGGTTTGCCTATTGAATACTGAATACCTAGCTTATCGCTGGAACGTTGACAATAAACATTCCATTGAATATATCTAGTATGGAACTCATATTGGTTACAATTATTCCCCACTAGTACAAAAAAGTTTATTTGTGCCTTAAAGATTGCAGCATCATCTCTACTACTTTATAAAAACAGCCCTGATAAAGGAAAAAAAAATTGGGTTAAAAGGTTCGTGTGGTATTGCAGCTAATCGACGTTTTCCGGGCAAAGAAAGACAACGCTGCCCACACAATAAACCCGTAACATTAAACCATAATAATATATAGATAAACGACTCCATTTCAGATACATCCCTGACCTACTTAAACTATGCTTGCTTGCATAACGTCCTATTTCCCAAAAAAAGTGCCGAAAAAAGGAGCTAACCAAACTTCGCCTCTTATAAACAGACGTTCCTTATAACCTTGGCAGAAGCCACATCAAACGATGTTCCCTTCCATCAATATTCATCGGTGGCGAAAATCAATGACTTAAGAATCGAGCCGGTTCACTGGTATACAGATTAGCCCTAAATTATCTAAACTAACCAACACAGTGGAACTCAATGCTTTTGCAGTTCCCCTTTATTCCCATATACAACGGGAAAATTCATTTCAGAACCACTCTCATAAAACCTTACCATAAATGCACACTACCCATATATTTGAAATTAAAAATTTAGATTGAAAAAGCATGCTCACCCTTAAGAGTAAAGGAAGACGAATGTGAAAAAAGTTTAAAAAACACCTGCCTCCAATCCAGATGAGAAACACCATATTCTTCACACCTATCTCTATAAAGACAATCAGCGGACCTACCATCCATCCTACCCATTACCCAATCATCCCCCTTTTCCCCAACAATTACCTATCGTTATCACAATGCTGTTTAGCCGGCAATGCAACCCAGCAATGTTTGAAAGTGCAAAAAACGAACCGGAGCGCCACAAAGAATGGCGCATGTTTCGATATTGGCATCAGTGTTGCGATTGGCGAGAGCAGCGAATTTCTCGATTAATTTTCCAGCAACAATCAACGGGTGTTCCCGGCGCATTTCTTCCTCATACGAGCTACTGAAATCTCTTCCTTAGAGAACATATATCCGTGACGCGTATCTTCCTAACCCATATAAACCCAGGACGGTCGTGATCGATACTGCACATGGATCATCATTACCGCAGTAGTGATTATAACCACAAAAAAAGATCTGTTGCTGGTTGGTCGCCGACTCAAAACCATTTCAGTGACCACTAATAGCGCTCCGGAAAGGCGGTAAGTACCCATAGAAACTATCGACGCTTACCATAGATGAGCACATACTTCCAATATTCTTATATATTAGTAATGTCAACCACCAATCGACAAGTGAGAAATCGCCGGCGGAAAAAAAAAACTTTTCCGTTTCCCCTCTTCATTTTCCTAATATTTTTTCTTTCCAACTGTAATCTTAGTGTAAAATCGAGTTGTGATATGCAAATATTTGTTGCTAATACTGTTAGAGTATCTTCATTCACCCTGTCCCACCGCGCTTCACCTTTTTCAGGGTATGTTCTCACAGAACAAATTTTAAACTTTATTTTATTGTCGGTGAAATGTTTTTGATAAACTAGGTATTTTCCTTCTATACAAGAATTAACCTTAAATTTGCATCGTGATGAAATTCTTTCACTATAATTCGTGAAAAGAAAGATTTGTTAACCCAAAATTGATGAGAGACAACTACCATAAAAATCAGGTTTCGGAACTTAGTATCTAAAATGGTACTTTATGAAGTCGAAATTCTGAAACGTTCAAACCACATCCACCCAAAAAAAAAAAAAGAAAATTCGCTTCCTACAATTATAATTCCACGAACTCTTCGTGTCACAACAACTGTACAAAACTACTCCGCGGAAGGAAAGCACTTTTCAGATTCCATCTCACATCCACTTGCCGCTTGCAAATACCGCGCAATTTTTGGAAAGATAACTCCTTATCAAATATTCTTTGTGGGGGGGGGGGAAGGGAGGGGGAGGAGGGGATGAGGTAGGGAAGAGAAGGGAACCGAAGGCAGATGGAGTGATACCCAAAACTACAAAAACTTTTCACTTAGCTCTATCATTACCACCCAAATATCAACATAAATTCCAATAAAACAAAACACCACCCCACCTCATCATGAATATAAAATACGCGCAGCTGCATCAGAAGAATCCTGGTACAAACAAAAAGATTATTTCCTGCTTATAGGCCCCTTCTTAAATCTATGCAAATTGATTTTTAAAACCAATCAAACTTAAGATCACCCACTAGAATAAATAAATGAAAGCAAATACAGGTAAACAATAACTTCCAATTAAAAGTAAACCTGGTAGATCGAGGAAGATTACGAGCAGGTGGCACCGGTTTAATACGACTGTCGAGTTGATCAAACATAATGTGATCAGTGGATACACTTGGATCCACTAACGGTCTGATGCCGGATTCGTTTTTGAGCGAAGAAGGTTTTCGTGCATTTAATGCCTCCTTCTCCTTCTGAAATGAAAAGTGATAGAAAGATTTCTCACAGTGGAAAAGACATCTTAAAAAATGCAAAACCCATATAAGAAAGTATGCAAACTGAAAAGGACCTGCTAGAACTCATCTATTTTTGTAATTAAATACCCCAAAAAATTAGCGTTTTTCTACCTCTCAACGAAATATAGAAAACTCCACCCAAGTTCTATCACAACACAAATAAACCGCTCCTCAATCAAATCCAAAGTGCGTAAGTTCGAAACTCATGAAAGCCCCAGCAGGAATATCAGCACAGTTTTAAATATTTTCTTCCCCAAGTGAAGCAAAATAAACAAATAAACAAATAAAATAAAACCTACCGAATTATCTTTGTTTAGATGTTTTACTAGCAGGCAGCTGTCACAGTAAAATGGACCACTATAGAAATGCCTAAATAATCGAAAGGTAATCCCTTCCCACTAGCTCTCGATTCTTTGATAAAGCAACTAAAGGACCACGAGGGAATTCGATCATTACAAGGAAAATTTCACAAAATTAAGTTTAGAAAGGAATTAGAAACAGAAAAGAATCCAGCTTTCCACCCTTTCTCCATCTATGTGATCCTCAACAGCTATCTCCTAATCTATTAGTAAGATTTGGGTCGTTTCTGGTTCACCTTCGCGGCCGAAAACCTATCGAAGATACGGCCTTGCCTAATTGAGCATCGAATGCAATTGCATGTTTCGTTCCACTTGCTAATATAACTAATCTAATCCTCCCAATTAATATTCCCGATTCAAAATTTTTCAAAAATAATCGCTATAAACGAATTTAAATCTTACAATAAAAAAATTAAAACATCTTACAAGCATCGCTTCTCGTTGAATTTTCTCTTGTTCCAATTGTGCACGAGCGCGTTTTGCATCATCGTCGAACACATTCTTCAAGCGCACCTTTAACTGCTCGGCATTCTCGATTGCCTTATGTAGTAATGCCTCTGCTTTACTCTTCTCCGCTGATACGAAACCTTTATAGTTCTTGTGCTTCGGCAATTCTTCAATTGCCAGACTGCAATTACTTATCACTGATAAGAAAATATTCAATTACAGTTGTCATATCAGTCTATAAAATCAAAAACAAATCCCACTTATCTTCATCCACAACTATCAGTGATTGATTCTGTATATAAATATCACTTAAACATCAAGCCAAAGATAGTGCCAAAACATTCTCGCATATCGCCTTATCACTGTTTCCTCTAAGCATATAGCTTGCAACGATTACTTAGCTTACCTTTTAGAATTCAACAGCACACCTTTTGCAAACTCAACCCACCTTAGCATTACACCTGTGACAAATGATTTCCCATCGATACAAAAAGAAAAAATTACCTCACAAAGCGCATGTAATAAATAAATGCCTTCTCGAAATCGCTATCTTGTAGGCAATAACCGGCTGCACGATACATCTCGTTCAAACTGCGATAATACCTGCAACTAACGACAATAAATTAAGCATTATTTCCAATTTATTAGACCTAAAGAAAGCAACATCTCCAATGCCCGAATCTTCCTTCAATCATGGGCAAATACTCCTTACTCGAAATAAACTTCATAAAGAAACCTTATTTCATATCAAAGCTAGAAAATCAGCTATAAGAGGCTCCTAAAAAAAGCAAATATTATTCGTTCGTGGAAGATCCCCCACCCTCTTTAGCGTTCTTTGCACCTACTAAACCTCTTCTTTCGATGAAGATCACATGGTGAAATTGCTCCAATACCTTATGCACACCTGTTTAGTAAAAAATGTTGTTATTTCTCATACGCAGTAAATGCACCGAACTAAGTCAACGTCAGCAAACCTTCAAAAAGGCAGACGAGCACTGCACTTAAACGAAACTAAAACTGAGTGGAATGGAAGGATGTCCACAAAATTCACTGTCTCCCGCCATATGAACATTTTCGATCGCTATGCTCCTATAAGGCAACAAACAGTTGTGTTGCGCTATAAGATTACTGGAAAAAAAGTAATGGGATATTGGCTAAGTTTATTTAGTGAACAAGCGAAAACTTGGTGCGAGAAAAAAAAATTTTACATGGACAGGACTATGAACGTTTTTCTTCACCTTTTATCGCCTTTCCGGACACATCAAGTAAGGCAAACATCATCTTTCTTTAAAAAAAAGTTATAATGTTCACTTTCTTTAAACCTCAAGAAAATAACCTCACATTCCAGAAACGTTTCATTGAATATATGCCTTCGATTTAAATTTTTTTATTAAAGATAACAATCAAGTTTTCAAATTGCCTATAAAATTTAGGTACACCTGCCTAAGATTTCAAAAGAGGGATTCTTTTCAAAGAATAATAGTGATCTCGTTCTGATTCCACCCACTCCTATCAAATGCGGCTATTTTAATAACTCTATATATATATATATGTATATATATATATATATATATATATATATATATATATATATAAATGAAATAGAATATTTAAGTTTCTAGAAGGAAACTCAAATTTCATATTGGAAACTTATACTCCTAATTCAACAAACTAAATCAACAAAATAAGAAATCATAATCCAAAAGTATATTAATTATACCTTACCGGGAAAGTATATTAATTATATCTTATATAAAAAGAAATAATTAATTATATACCTTACCCAGTAAGGTATATAATTAAGGCACTCACCTATTGATGGGTATAGCTGAGTTGACATTGTGCGGTGTAGCCATCCTCAAAAGTGTACGCATTCGCTCAGCTGGATCCAACAATAAGTGCATATCGCACGCCATGTTCGCACCTTACATTTACTTCTTATAACCTTAGAAAAACATTAGATAAACGAACAAAACGACGAACGCACTACGATAAATTTCTTCGTTAATAGTATAAATATTCTTATCGAAGTTTTATAATCAAAACGATTTAGTGTCGCTATGCACTGAAATTTGAAACAAAGATTGAAATGACACGTACTATTCGACTTACTACAAAGTGGGCTACCTATATATAAGTTGATTTCAAGATTATGCAAAGGCTATCGAAACAACAATAAAAAACGCTATACCATAACACCTATTCGACATTAAATAACCTAACTACATAAGGAAGTCGCTCTCAAAACATTCATCTCGGCACCACACTCCCATAGCAAACATTCACTCATTCCAAACCGAATTTTTCAGCGATAAGAAATATACTAAATAATAAAAACAAATAACTAGCAATGATTGACTTACACCATAGAATATAATTATTTCATGACAATGAGCATAGCTCATCCGGAAAGTGTACGTCTCCGGAAAGAGCATGGCATCCGGGAAAAATAGAATCATCGGGATATCGATCCTTATAATGAGGTAATGCTATGCCCATTGCAAAATAAATGCAAAACGCATGAAGTGGACTATGGGATACGTAACGATAAAAATGCTGGAAAGGAAACGATACAGCTGTTTGATTTGGAATGCGAATGAACGATGAAAGCTATGCAAAGCAATGGCTTTATAAACGTTCTCTCAGGTATTTGAAAAAAAAAATTAAAACATATTATTTAAACACCTGCCTTCCCATCAAATAAAACATAAAATTTTCACTAAAATTAACTACCGATCGCTGTGCGAAAACCATCCATATAAGGTGGAACCTTTACGGGAGGCGAACCGCACATCAAATAATACGCACTTGCAAACTTTCCTACATCATGCTCCCCCTTCCCGCCTCCCTCTACTCCAGTTGTGATGATTCAAACAAATATGCTACTATACTAGCGGTTTCAATACTGTATTACAGTAGCCATCGTATTTCCTCTACAGTAATACTTTAAAAAAGATTTAGACTTTTGCACATCGAAGATCACAACGAAGACTTCCGTAATGATTGACCCACTCAGCAGAGTTTAACATTAATAATGGGTCATGTAAATAAGCTAATAAGCCTCATCGGTTGCTAACCAATGCTAAAAGATCATAGTCAGTCGTTTTAAACCGATAGCTCTCATAGCTACCCGAAATAATTACATACCTATAAAGGTAAGTACCTTGTTCACGTCGGGAAATGAAATAGTTTTGCAAGCTGCAGTTTACTTCATTTCATCTCAAAAGCGCATAATCTCAGTGATAATTTCTTTCTACGTAAGCAAAAAAAAAAAAAACATTCACCTTCTTAGGAAATACACCTTTGCATTGACTCATCAAAGTTAGCGTAAATAAATAAAATCAATATAAAGTGCCACAAAAGATGATAAACCTTTAGTAATAAATTACTACCAAGTTGTACTTAATTGCGAGGTGAAATTAAGTGCAATAAAATATTAAAACAATTAAAAACAATATAGTATTTAAATATAAGCAATTATGTTAATGAATCGAAAGAATAGCCTTATATTAAATAAATACATCCAACACTTCATTATCGGTCTCAAGTAGATACATAATGAGCAAATAAAACACTGAAGGGCCTATATAAACGACTAGATAAAATAAATAAACCTCCCGATGAAACAAAACCGGCTGCAACCAAAAATGTAGGTAGCACATCTATCGCTCGAATCATACTGAGCGAAACAGTGTCAGTAACGTTAGAGAACTCATGAGCTCGTTTCTTGGCAAAATTCCAAACGACATCAACGGTATAATGAACATCGTGGCAAGATCCTTAGCAAACTTTAGAAGCCTAATAACCCAACTCAACCCACCAACACTCGTTAATGTGAATATGGGAAAACGAGGACAGGGAAAACCTCCCCGATGACCCAGTTTTCCACTGGCCAACCAAAGTGAAGGACTTTTCGGCATCTGTAACTATATTTACCTGCTTTTACGACTGGGGGCACCACCTGAAAATTCACATAGGAAGCCACTTATACTAACTTATACTCATCTAATCCCGTAGCTCCAGCTTCATTGGCCCTATCAAGTCGAAACTGCATAGGTGCATTGCTCGTAACGAAGTACTACAACAGCTGGACACAGGTGCGCACTACATTAGATCTGATGTTTTGCCGGAAGTGCTGAATCACCTTCACCGGAGTTCATGATTATGTCCTGTAACCTGACCTAATGAAACGCTGAAGATCCTATATAAACGTCTAGATAAAATAAATAAACCTCCCGATGAAACTAAACCGCCTGCAATCGGCTCATACTGAGCAATACAGTGTTAGTAACGTTAGAGAATTCATGAGCTCGTTTCTTGGCAAAATTCCAAATAATATGAACGGTATAATGAACATCGCTGCAAGATCTTTATCAAACCTTTGCAGCCTAATAAACCAACCCAAATCATCGAAAACCGCTTGTTATCTGTGAATATCCTAAAACGAGGGCATGGAATCCCTCCCCGATGGTTTTCCTCAAGTGTCCTCCATCCAGGCTGGCAATAATGTGGTTTTCCAATCTAAGGGTGAGCCCCAACCAACGTAACGGTTACTGGAACAGATACCTTATACCTACTTCCGCCATGCACAATTCTTATCGCAAACTTCTGGGGACATCCGTATAAAGCGTGTAATATACGAAGTTCAAAATGCTAACGAGGTTTCAATTCGATCATTAAGCTTGACATGGATTTCGACGTATCGATCCCACCGTCCAAGATTTCAATCTAATGGGAAAAATGGGAACCACAACCAGCTAACATCGAAGGTAAATCTCCCTCCTGCAAAATAAAATGGCTCTGGAGAGAGAATAATATTTCTCTCGTCTGCTTTGTTGAATTGCCCCTCATTAGCTTTCACCAAGTGTCCTCCACCTAGGCTGTCAGTAACGCTTGGCAACCCAAGAGTGAGCACCAACCGACGTAAATCGAACATATCTTTACTTGAAGGCACCTAAGAAACAAGATGAAGGAATATTAACCGATTAGAAAGTACACAGCAAAACCAAATACAGAGACTTCCTCTCTCCTTGGTGATCTCTAAACACACTTCATTTAAATTCATATTATACACAACTATTACTGTTTATGCTTTATGAACAATCCACATACTTATATAATACTTCAAGGATCACCTTTGTTGAGAAGAACATCACTGACAACAGGTTCGTTATAACATTTAATAAACATCATAAAACAAATAAAAATAATTGAGAAGGCAATCAAATAATATTTTTTTTTTTTAAATGATTTACTGCACTCTATAACTAATCGAAAAATATAAAATAACTAATCAAAAAAAAAAACGAATTTTCCATTGAAAACAAAAAATGGCACAAATAAATCGAATATTTTAGGGGGCAATGCCGATTTATCAACACGCTAAAAGCTACGAGAAAAAAATGGAATGCACAAATTGCGCAATGAATGCAGCCAACTTAAAAAAAAAATCAAAAATATGATTTAAAGATTCTAAGAGAAAATTTTGTTTAAAAAACTTTTTTAAAAAATTAAAGCAAATAGATTTTAAAAAAGTTTAAAAAATTTCTGCATAAATAATCTCTTAGCGATAAAAAATTCTTTTTTGTTAAAACTCTATAAAGTCATAACACATAGAACCCCCTATTTCCCACTCCACCTCTGACTAAAACAATCTCGCTCACAATGACCAAATATCTCTTAAACAACCACCCTGCCTACACTAAAAGGACGGATACCCTACCAAATAAAGCTAAGCTTATCTTATACCAATATTTCCGGTTCCATACTACCTAACGATTACCTTTAGTGCCTTTCTTAGTGGGAAACAGTATCGACCACCGATCATAACAGCATATCTCCAACTATTAGATGAGAGAATCGATAAATAAAATATTACATTTAAGTTCAACCCCAAGCATTCATTTTACTATAATGAAGCACAAGTTTTGAGTCGGCAGATGCGAAACATTCGACGAGATTAGCGAGTGTCTGATCGGGTGAAGGTGCAAAACATTGATTCACATATAGGAATACACTTTCGTTTGCATCCACCTGTAATACAAAATACTCCCTTCCGTTTCCATATATAATCTAAATTTGCCTCTAATCTCAACTGAAGTCAGGAAAAAACCTTTTAGGCAAACGCTTTCACAATGCTTCCGGTAACCTGACTCAAGCTTCTCTCAATCAGGTGTTTTTATATTCGGAACCTTTGGCATCTAGTTACATACCTGTAAGGTGCACAATTGAATGCCAAGGACTGGTTCCGAGGACAGTCACGTGAAAAATAGTGACAGCTGATTTCGTATGACGTTATGCTACGCGTGCATAGGCAGAAGTCTAAAATCAAAAGGTGTGTTCCTCGTTCGCCGTTGACGTACTTGAAACGATTTGCACCGAAAGGAAAGAGGGTAAAGTGCGCTCCTCCGCAAAAAAAACCGACAACCATAGGATTGTCCACCTGCCCCAAAAATAGTACGTTACAAATGCAAGGTACATAAATTTTTTAAAACCTTTCTGCACTGCAACCAACCCAGATATGAAGGTGGAAATGAGGAGGTACCAGTGTTTTTCTTTAAAATTACCACAAAAGACACTTATGAGACCTGAGTATCACCACGTCGTATCACTATACGATAAACAATGTTTAGCTTATTACCACTACCATTTCATTGCTCAATATTTAGTAATAACATGCAACTCATATTTACTCTCAAAGCCAAAACATCAATTCCACAAACCTCCAATCAAATGTTGTTACCTTGAGATACTGTCGAACGAATGCTGTCAATTCGGCGATCGTTTTCTTCGAATCAACGACCCATTTGCTTTGTTTCATAATTGGCGCATCACCTACCGCCTTCAAGAGGATCTCCACTTTGCCCGCACTCATTTCCACACCAATCCAGATAACACCTCGATACCGTAAACTGAAAAATAATATTCCCATTCTTTGTTATGCAATTCATCCGCTTAAATAAACTCCTATTATATTCGAATATTAAACCATACATAAATCAATAAGAACTTCACAAACATAGCAAAGAAATCTTGTAGATAAAGACTTCACGACGATATAAGAGCAGCAGTCTATTGCATAACGCATCCGGAGCTGAAATAAAAGTGACAGCACGGAGGAAAGACTCCGAAGGACAGCTGAAACTTTTGTTCTTGAAGTTTTCAACGCAGTAATAAGTGGTCGTTCAGGTGACTTTATATAACCTCAACAATTTCCTATTAAGATTCGACGACCTCAGCGATATTCGTAGACCTCTTCGAGAAAAAAACTCACACCTCTTCACGATCCTTTATAAATGGATTTTAGTCAAATCCTTAAGTACCGCGTCCTGTTTCCAGTATCCCATATATTTGATTTATAATCCTACCTGTCTTGGGTCCTAAGTACTGCAATCTGGATTCCTCAAAAAATTGACGGTGATTAAAATCCATAAAATAAATAGATTACTTTAAATAACATACTCGATTGAAACGACTCAAAAGATAGGAATGACGATATAGATGAAAGCGATGAAGATGCCAAAACACGTGACGACGAAAGTGTTAAAGATTGCCCTTTCCCAAGGCTCTAGCATATAAAGACCCGTGATGAGGCAATATTGTAGATAATACCAATCAAGTCCTTTCGATACCTTTGACTGAAAAAAAAAAAAATTAAACTGTCAGCACATGAAGTCATCAACTTAGACACACCAAGACACTAGCTTCACTATAGAAACGAGAAAAATTTCATCTATTTCAAGTAAATTAAGAAAACAGTTAAGATTTATGAGCACCTCGCAGGTTCTAGCTAAATGGACGAAACGTCTATCGACTCCTTTTCCTTTCTGGCTCCTCAAGTAAGCTGCTCCTCTTATCCCCTCCCCCCCCCCCCCTGATCGCAAGCAAAATACAAAAAAGACAAAATGCACAAATACCTTTTCAACGTTCTCTGTGGTGACAGTAGTTTCCAACTTATCGGCCGAATTGACCATCACCATACAGCGTACAATTCACTTCCTTCAATGCCAGCTTAAACCTTCTTTGCACACTAACACTTCCTTTGCGAATATTTCAGCCGGCCTGACGAGGATGGCCCAATAAGTTGATGAAACTTGGCTGAAATCGAGATTTATCTCAAATTTTTGATTATATAAATAAAGTTATACATATTAAATTTCATCAATATGCCGTAATCGATATTCCGCTTTCGTTATTGAAGCAATACGTGACTAAGCCTAATATTCTACAAAGTCACGGATCAAAAATCAAAGTGCAAAGATAGCACCATCTCGTATAAAGGGATCGACTTGGAATTTGTCGTTTAAAGAAAACTTATCCAGCATAGCACAAAATTATTGCATAAAATATTAAAAATAAAAAAAAAAAAAAGAAAAGTTATTACGACAAGAGAAATAAATGTAACATTGCTCTATGATTTGAGTTAATCGCCTGAGACGAATAAGATCAGAAGCACATCGGATATGACAACCGTTTACGGAGCCGCGATGCCGAATGGCTCCAGAAAATTGCACTCCAAAATGAAATTCAAAAAAAAAAAAAACATCTCATCGCCCACCCACTAAAAAACCGGAAGTCGTTTGTAAGGGAAACGATGGCGAACCGATTTTACAAGACAGTGAAAAAAAAAACAAACAAGCTGGGTTAACAAATAATTGTCGAAACGACCGGAAAATGAAGGAAAATGATCCGTATAAATTTACTTTTTTTTTTAAATTTGGTTTCATAAACACCATGGCTATGCTATCAGCATATCACTAAACTTACAACTTAACAATATAAGTTGATAAAGTTGTAATATAGGTTGCTATTGCTATCGCAACCGTTGATTAAAGTACCACTGTGAATGCAAACAATCGGGGCAGTACAATCTTCAACACAAACGTATATAAACAGATCAATTAAGGAAACATAATGACACCTATGACTTGACCAACTACCACGACCCAAACGACTCACAACGCAATATCACCTGTAATTAAAAATAAAGACAAGAGAACTTGAATATCAGGTGAGCAATCCAAACCTATATAAAAACCCCATCACAGAAATTTACATATCACATTAAAATACCCCAAAATGCTCTACAACAATAATAAAAAACCTTATCAACGTGCCGCTTATATGAAGCATAACGATTGTAAGCATGCTGAGCAAAAAGAGAAAAAAATTCGTCCTTGGTTCAAAATTTTTGAATAACGAAGCGAGTCAGTCCACCATCGACCGAACCCATCTGTAAGGGAAAGAATTTAAGGAAATTTGAACAAAAAAATATTTTCAACATTCCCGGAGTCGAAAATACTCAACAATGAAGTTTGGTGGTAACCCGTCGTCATCTTCGAATTCCTAAATTTTGCCTACTTCAACCAATATTCGTAGGATGATTTCATACCGCAGGTTCTTAACACGAAAAATGGAAACTGTATAGAACATTGCTTTATACCGCAACTTTTGGCAAGGTAGACTTAACATCCACGTCCGTTACGGAAAAGGAGAAGCTGAAATATTCCTGACAGCAGGTCGTCTAAAAAAACCGTGAATAACTAAATAACAAAGAAACAAATCAAAATTCAACTTGCTATGCTGCAGTGATTACATGTCGAAGAATTTTCGATCTAGTAGCGTAATGTAACTGGCAGAGGCTATGACAGGATTCGCAAAAAGCAACACAAATCAATTTCCGGAAACTTCCTGACAGGACGATTTGAGGAACCCAAAACGGGGTCGTAGGAGGGTACAATTCGCGTTTCCGGTGATGTTCAAAGCGTCGCCAAAAACCGTGAAGAATAAAACGTGAGGATGAGGGTGGCCTCATCCGGTAGGTCCGGTATAATATGGATCCTGAGGTGGAAAAATACGGGAAACCTAAAGCGGATGCAAGCACGTAATGCGATGCATTCGAATATAGGCTAGTGGGAAAACGCGCCAGGAATGCGAATCTTTGCAATCGTTGCTAGATCACCCCTATGAAGTTCGATTCCGTAGCCATCTCAGTTCTTTTCGTTTTTGGGTTTGCATTCAATTCGGCTCCGGTCGGAGTGAGTTACGTTTTATCTACCACGGAACACGATTGGATTTGTTGGTCGATGTGTTCCCTTTCATCTGTTGTCTATCCTTTGCTTGTATGAAATTAAAGAATGACAGATTTGCATATAAACCATATTTAAATTAAAATTTTATTCTAACATATAGCCGAGATTTCAGGTTGTTTGTGAATCTCAATGTTACGTTGTTCGAAATGCGTCAATATGGCGGCCGTTATAAAATATTCCCGTGATGGGAAACCCATTTGTAGGGAATGCTTCATTGAACTCTTTGAATTGGTATTTATTCCAATTTTTTTTCAAATTTTCACTGATTTTCCTTACTGCTTCCCCGAATAAGTTCAGGACAAATAATAAGGCCTCACTTCACTTATATATCACCGACGGCGACAATACCTCCATGCCCACTTTATCCTTCTTATCCCTCAGATAAGGGAGGATCAGCAAAAATTTAAAATAGAATTTAAAATAAACACCGCTTATTAAGAAAAGCAATAAAAATTAAATAATAAATAAAAAAAAGATATGATTGTGGTCGAAGTTATCTCTTCGAATATCATTGTTGAACGCAGCGGGGGGCGGGGGGGGGGAGAGGATATAGAGTCGAATATGGGAATTACTTCAAAAATTTCACTTCGTTTTGCACTTATTCAATTCCAATCTCAACGATTTCCTCGCATTCACATTTTCACTACAAAAATTTCCATATTTATGCATCAATAAGAGTTTATTTCCTCCACCACCTTTTCTTTACTCGAGCCCTTATCGTCCTATTTTCCTTACTTCCCCAATAATCTTTTTATTTGACATTATTCGAATTTATTTTACAATCGTTTCAATTGCTAAAAAAAATAAAATTTAATTAATTTACAGAATGTGCACGAGACAATAGTGAAATGTGAGATTTTCAAAAACGGTGAAAAGATAGCGATAGGTGCTTCCGGTGGTAAGGATTCTACTGTACTTGCTTACCTATTGAACACGTTGAACAAGCGATACGACTATGGTGTGGAATTGCTACTTCTATCTATTGATGAAGGTATCCAGGTAAATCTTCTATTCATTGACATTATCCTGCGTGACCAGATAAAAACGATCCCATTTTTATGAATCTTCGTGGCTGGCACCACTGTCCGGTTACATTGAAATGCCGACCCAAAGAAGCTAGAATGACAAAATTTGAAGGACATAATCCTCCTTCTAAACTAAATCAGAAGGATGTTTTTATTTACTTCACTAGTATTCAACATGCTCTCAATACCTGTGAAAAGTTTCATTCAGATGTTTAGACTGTATTATTTGCTCAGGCATTATTTTTTAATTCAATCGTAGATGAAATATTTAATATTTATTTAAATAGATTAGATCTAATAAAGAATATCGTTATGGTCAGAAGTACTATCACCTAAATGATAATGTTCCAATTCTTATAAAATTCCTTCCCTTATATATTTTAATTTAAAAAAAAAAATCTATCAATGAAATAAAAAATATTTCAAGGGTTATCGAGATGATTCACTGAAAGCAGTCGAGAGGAATCGTTTGGAATATGGACTTCCTTTAACAACACTCAGTTATAAAGATCTCTATGGATGGACTATGGATGAAATTGTTGAAAAAATTGGCAACAAAAACAATTGCACATTTTGTGGTGTATTTCGACGACAGGCTCTTGATAGGTACCAATAGTTAACTCATATTATTAGAGAGTACTAGAAAACACCACTTCTCTCCGTCGAGATTAAGCTAATAACCCATGGGAAGGGATAAATTCTAATAACCCATGGAAAAAGCCGAATCCTTATAACCGCAGGGAAAAACCGAATTCTAATTACCCATGGGGAAAACCGAATTCTCGTGACCACGGGAAATGACTGATTGCTTGAAAGACATGAAAAATTCTTTGAAAAGTTTGAGCCAAAGCATATTGAAAAAATCCTTTCTCCAATAATCCACTGTTTTAAGTAGTCTTATAAAATAAAATAAAAAGAATTAAAATATTTTAAAGGTTCATAGCACTGTTTTCCCCATATTATTAGAGAATAATAAAAAATACAAGTGAATAATCTTATGTTGAAGAATTAAGCCTCTAGCCATATATATAAAATCATATAAAATTAACTTAATTCATCTCTAATTTTTAACAATAAATATTTTCTCTAAAGAATTTTTCATAGCTAATATTTCATCGAATAATATTCTTTTTTTAAATCAACGTTATTTTTTAAACTTATCACTAAACTTTAAATATTTCTGAAGCTTTTAATTTATGCAATAAATTAATAACTAATTAATTTTCTATGATATATTTTAGAGGTGCATTAATAATGGGTGCTAATAAATTAGTAACCGGTCATAATGCGGATGATATGGCCGAAACGGTACTAATGAATCTTCTTAGAGGTGATATAGCTAGGCTACAACGTTGTGCTACTATCGTCACCGGTTCGTTACTTATATTTTCAACGCCTATAGATTCAACTTCAGCATATTCATTAATAATTGGGAGTGAAATTCAAATTTTAGTACTAGAAAATGTTTTTTCAAAGGATTCAGGATAGACCTGTATAGAGTGGAAGAGAAGAAAAATACTTATCGATCGGACTTATAGATCAGCTCCGGCACAGATAACCCGTTTTTAGGTCTCTAGTAATTTTGCTCCACTCCTATTCAGATCTATTTTCTATCAAATACTAGAAGATATCACTAATCCCTAATTTTAAGCAGTAAACAACCTAGAAGGTATACTACTCTTTGGGTTGACAATTCAGTCCTTTATCTGCTTCAATCCTAGAGCATTTCCGTTAACGCAAATTACTATCTAACTAAGTCAATGTATTTTTCAATTTTATTCAGCTAAGGGAAATCCCATAAAACGGAGGAAAAAAAAGATAGGCTAGGGGAGAGAATTATTATTTTTTTAAAATTCTTATTGCCCCATATGACCGGATATGGAGCCGATAATCTATAATTTTTAAGGTTCGGATGGATGTCTACCTCGTGCGAAACCTCTCAAATATACACTCGAAAAAGATATCGTTATGTATGCACATTTCAAAAAACTCGATTATTTTTCCACTGAATGTATATATGCACCTAATGCATATCGAGGATATGCAAGGTATTTTTACTATAAACTTAACGCTAAGTTTTATATAATATAAGAGATAATAGGCGGATTTATAATCGACAAATTTATGCTAGCAACGAATAAATTACGGGGAACAACAAATGCATCATAGAATTGAGTGAAAATTTTCTATGATAATAGCATTACAATGTGAACATCATTCATATTTGTTGCAATATGCAACATTCTACGAAACGCATAAGACTCTATCCTCTACGAAATTTTCAGAACTTCCCCTTTTTGCTTGTGATATAAACCTATCGTTTGTAAATACTCAAATATTTTTAAGTGGATAACTATGATGTCAATATGCATATATAATTCTATACCGAATATATCGTAATGTAAATGAAATATAAGAAACCTTTATCTTCGCCGATGTTTATTTTTCAGGAATTTTGTGAAAGAACTCGAAAGGATTAGACCACGAGCTATCCTCGATTTGGTTCATTCGGGAGAGGATCTAGCTATTCGTGGCGAGATTGCTTTACCTACATTGACCAAATGCGAAAGGTGATTACCTAGCCGAGTGGGTAAAAAAATTGATTTCTTTTCCCAATTGGGGCCGAAATTGGTGTTCAACGCTTCCCAGTATATTCCAATCTGGGCAACTTTCGATTAGGATGGACGTCTACCTCGAGTCCCAACAACATACCACTCGAAAAAAACATACACTCAAATATAAATTTATGAGAACTATCTACTAAATTACGCATATCTAGTATAATTTGCAAGGCTAATGCCTATACTATCTTATAGTGGAACATCAAACAATAAAAAACCGACAGACATAAGGAAAGCCGAAATTAAGAACGTATAAAAAGTGCACTGAGCAATGATGGAATTGAAGGACACCGTCGAGAGAAAAATTCGCTGGGGACAACGTAACAAATAAGGCAAATAATAAAAACATATCGAAGAAGTGAGGTGATTAAATATCGAAAAAAACTGTAAATTTATTGCTTCCCCCCCCCTCTGCCCCCTATTCATACTGTTACACCTGTTTCTCATATCTGCCATCTGTTCTTGGCAAATCGGATATAGCCGCCAGATATTTTCATGTTTTTTTCCACCTCGATTGTATAAGCATATTCAAATTGTCGTTGTAAAATTTTTCATTTCCTTTCTGCCTATTATTTTAGAAAGATGAGTTCTATCACTAAATGCATAACTATCTTTTCTTATAGGTGTGGATATATTTCATCACAAAAATTATGCAAAGCGTGTCTTCTCTTACAAGGATTGAATACAAATCACCTGACGTTAGGTGTGAAGAAGGTAAGTGTTTATGAGTCTAAACTAAGAACATGTTTCATTGGGCATCTCCGACTGCTTTTTTTATGTAAACTTCTTTTTCAGTGGCAACTTAAACTCCAATGGCGCATGGGCGGTCACGAATTTTTAAGCTTTCCGGACCCCCTCCATTTTTAAGCTTTCCGAAAGCCCCTATATTTTTAAGCTTTCCGGACCCCCTCCATTTTTAAGCTTTCCGAAAGCCCCTATATTTTTAAGCTTTCCGGACCCCCTCCATTTTTAAGCTTTCCGAAAGCCCCTATATTTTTAAGCTTTCTGGACCCCCCTCCATTTCTAAGTCCTTTTTCGTACTCATAAACTTGAAGAACTAATACTATAAACCGTTAGTAGTAAACACATACCTATGGTTCCTATGGTCACTTAATAAGTAATTGTTTTTGCAGCATACATCAAAATGTGGTGCGATATTGATGGATGATGTCATAAAAGGCTCAACACAGCGGACGATATGTAATTGTGCGAAAGGTGATCGTAATCCCATCGATGAATTTTAACGACAATAATGAGAAATGCATCAAATATATGCAAATCCCCCGAGGCAATCAAAGGCAGTTTTAAGTGATTATCATTTTTCGTCGCCGAATCAACCATCAATCAATTCAACAAGCACGTTTATCTCTTTGTTTAGCTCGTTGCAAATCACGCGTCTTATTGACTGCATTTTGAATCGCCATCTGCAAACAAACAAAAAACCAATTCATATTTTCATAAAACGCAATTTGCATATTACTACTTGATGTGTATGGTGATGATCCGGTCCGTAGATCAATTGAGCCGGGGATCCCTCTCGATTGGCCCACTAGATGGCAAACTCATATCGAATTTTATAGAAAATATTCGTAATCGATACTTTAGAAGTGAATTATCGTTTGCGGCGTTGTTTTCTACTAAGTTTGCGGGCACAACTAACGCACTGTTTTCTTGTGATATTAATTATACAGCCAGTTGCAATTAAATATGATTTACATGATTTGGTGCTGTAATAAAACTTATGTCCCGAGGTAGTTCTCGACCTCTACTTCGAGAGGTGGGAACTTACCTACTAAGCTATGAGTGTCTACACTACACATTCCATATTATTCCCGTTGTTGAAATATGCTCGAGTTGTTCGAATAAAATTTAATCATAAACAAAAAAAGCGTTACCCTTTGTAATTTGGTCATTTTAACTGGCAGATGCTCATGTATGGGTCCCAAATCGAAAAGCTCTCTGAGTAGAAGGTTCGACTTCAGATGAATATTCATACCGCCACGTAATACGCCACATAGCATATCGTAGAGTAGTTTCTTTCCGCATGAATCCAACTCAAGTGTTTCACCGCTGAATTTTATCGTCATCGATGGTGCTTCTTGATCCTGTAATCACTATCACTATAGTATGATCCACGAGATGATAGTTGCAGAAATATTCAAAGAACAATGGGTCACCACCACCCACCACATAACGCTATCTCATCTTCTATACATGAAGTCGAATAACGTATAAATTATTGCACTCGTAACTGTTCCTAGTCCAATCTATTACATAAGTGCTTATCTTAAAAAGTTCGCAGTTCATAATATTTGTTACTTTTATAATATTTGGTTCCTCACATGTAAACGGATTCCGGCCGGAGCCAAGTTTCACACTAAACGTAGCACATAAAATGGTAACCACGAAGTGATAATAAGTGGTAATAGCCACATATTGGACAAATTGAACACATAAGCAAGACCGTAAAAAATATTCCCTCACCTTGATGGCATTATAGATTTGTCGGAAAGAAAATCTCTGCACTCTGCGATCCTTCTTAGCGCGAAATTTGACTGAATCTGTCGATAACGATGCAAGCATCTCTAAAAGGTGTTGCTGATTGGGGAAACGATATGCCGCACCCATCGTTTGCACTGCCGCCTCATAAAGTACCGTCAATGCCTCTCCGGCACTTACACGCATATCCACCTATAAATGCACCTATAAAACTTCGAACTAATATCCCAGCCAAAAAATATTGAAGATACGTCTGCCACAGATGGCATATTGAGGTGCTACTTAAAAAAAAATCCATCTGTAGAACAATATAGTAATAAGAAACAGGTGAGCAAAAAAAGTGCTCCAACTTTGCAAGCATTACTTCATAAAAATGTGCCAACAATATTATCAAAAATAAATAATATGTATAAAAGACCACCCAAATGACGTGTGCAAACGACGTCTCTCTTGCGCTGGTTTATTTTATGTACACAGCTAAGCAAAAATAAAAAGGACCTTTAAGCCTTTTACGTCAATGCATTCCTTATTAATTTGCTAACAAAACGAATCGCATCAGGTATTCCTGGACGATAATATTTGGGCAATTTATTGACCGTAAATGACAGCTGCCGTCTGCAAATTTGAGACTCAACAAAGCAGATTCACATAAACATGCTCCAATTCCGTTAAAAAAGACCACCTACTCACGTAAACGTGCCCTACCATTTTTTTAAAAGACATTATATAAGACACATATTATGCTCAATACCTGGCGATAGCTCTTGGATAATATTTTAATTTTAGAAAACCACCCTGCCATATAGTGACAATGCGTGAAGAAACACTTTATAAAGTACCTCACCTGAGCCCCATCGATAAAGGTGCAAAGTTTAGGTTCATCGAGTAGTGCCGACTCCAACGTTCGTCGACCCGCCTGAAATAACTTCAACTTCATTTCACTAAAGAAAGTTATCAACTGTTTACCTCACATACTACAGAAATACGCCTTTATAAAGAACGGAACTAAGAAAAAAGTATCTTTTGTCGAATATATTTTTGAAAGCTTCTCAATAACACAAATGTCACTTAATATGTAAACTGAAATATATATATATATATATATATATATATATATATATATATATATATATATATATATATATATATATATATATATATATATATATATATATATATAAACCGGTGGTCTTGTCTTCAAAATCCATCCAAAGCAAACAACACCTTTCCTACGAAGAGGAAGGACCTCCAAAATTGGAAGGAAATTTCATTTAGCAGTAAAATAAACAAAAAAAGAAACATTATTATTTCTTTATTATTTTCTTTGTTGTCATATTATTTCTTTGTTTTTTAAAGTCCTTTCTACACTAACAACTGCCTCGATATACGGCATCATCTCTCAATAAATAGAGGTCGTCTACAAAACTTTGAAATTACTACAAAAGATTGTCCTGAACCTTTCTTCCAAAACTACTGAGACATTCCGCACAAATGACATCCCAACTCCGTAGACTGCGAGGATCAGAGCAGCGTTAAACAGTATCATACAACTGATTACACCACCATATTACACCGCAATTAACCATATGTTGAAACATTCATATCACACCATACCACCATCCACAGTAAAAGATCGAAGTGAATCAGAAAATATACCACCCCAAGCACAATCGCTTAAGGATATGCATTGCAAAATCACTGTTAACCGTCGGTCAAGTAAAGAAAAGTCAAGCTATTTCGCCGTCCCCTTTGAACTATACTAGACCCACAGTTTTACAAGCAAATATATTCAATTCACCTTCGAAATCATATCTCTGGAAGGTAAAGTGCCATAATACCTGTTACAAAAAGTCTGACCCGACCTTCCTTCCCACATACAAATAGGCTATCGGTGCAATACACCAACTATTAGCAATACAAACTATGCCTATAATCCTAATGAAATAGAGATAGATGTCGAACCTGATGAATAAGTAATGACCATCCGGCGACAGCCGCACTAAATAATGCTGCCGATACAACATTGCACTTCGTGGTGGTCCAAACCGAGCGTAACGCACTCGCCGATAACGATAACGATGCAGGTTGTTCGATACATAAATATGTGCATAATGCTAATGAATGTGCACATTGTGCACGTAAACGTTCCACACGTGAAGTATCGGTACACATCTGTCGTAGAATCGTCACCACAGGTTCGATCTCGTCACTCAACGAATCACCTGTAATATGAATTCCACTAATCTGCACTCTACGGTTTTTAGATAACACCTACATAGAAATAATTTACAACGTAAACTGCTTGCAACACATTAATAAATGGGAATATTTTTACTTACCCAAATGTATGGAAATGAGAGCAGCAAGCAATGCGGCACGATAAGCCTCCTCATCGGTTTTCCTTAACGCTTTCTCAATAAGATCGATGATTGTAGTTCTCCATCTATCGAGTTCTTCAGCTATGCAATGTTTCGTTAACATTAACTGAATATTATCCATTGCCGCTAAACGAATCGATACGCTGAAAATATCACATCAATTTATAATCAATAAATCGAAAATGAATAAAAAGTAGTCGAATTAAATTCCTAATCGAGATCTCTAACAGCCCCCTAGTAACTGAATTGTATACCACCTTGAGGAGTTCCTACAGATCGGCTTAAAGAAACAATCGACCAATTTAGATATTACATTCAAGATTAGATAATACAAGCCTCAACGTTCAATATTTTTGATTTCTTCGATAAAGTATGAGGTCAACAATATTGTAAAATGAAGAAGAAAACACATATCGGGCAATATCAATAACCGTCTACATTTGAAAGCACATTGCACATTGCTTGATACTTAAATCCTGGAATATTGTGGAATATAGCTCGAGAGAAATTAGATGGACTATACAGAACAATTGGTGCTTCTCCTAAATAATAATAAAAATAAAAAAGAAAACTAAACTTTAATTTAATATTTAGATCCTTAACATTAATATTCATAAAAAAGCCAACAAACTATATCATTCAAAAATATATGAAGGGTTTACCTTCAATAAAGCGATACACATTTAAAATAAGAAAGCAACTTACTTCTTATGTGTAGCATTATCGAGATATTCGGAAAGCCGTTTTGAGATAGCTGACGAGTCACCACATTCCGCCTCATCGTCATCGATTTCTACAAAGTTTTTGCATAAATAAATTAAATTTAATTAAATTAAACTAAATAAATAAATAAATAAATAAATAAATCTTTGCATAAACAAATTCCATTTTTTCCAATTTTTTTGATATCCATTTAAATGAGCGGAAGTTGTGAGCTGTTTAATATCACGTTCTTAGCTTACTTTGTAACGATTAAGCAACCTAACGTCACTAAAACTTAACTATAAGGGTTTCTCTCCACGCTTACTATAAATTAAGAAAAAGATGCAATAGATCTTCAAGTTACCCTAAAATATTTTTGCATCCTCCAATAAAATGTTCCTCATCTCCTACTCCTTACTTCATTTTCTTTAAACTAAATCAACGAACTATTTTTTACTCAGTTTTATATAACAGCGCTTCAAAATATAGATTTAAATAAGCATAAGCCGTTTCAAAAAAAAAAAAATCAAAGATTAAAATACAATACCATCAGCATCCACTATAACACTCTGCAAGTCATCATCGAGTGTAAGGTGAGTGGCGAATGATTCTGCTTCACTTTCATCACTTTCACTCACTGCTGCTGAAAGATCACTGATTTAACAATTAACGAAATATTACCGAAATTATATCATTCAAAAATTATGCGATTTGGGAAGCCAAACGGGAAAACTACGCAAAAAAGTTAAGCTGATATCTAATCTCTCAGCAAATTTTGCAAAAATTTGCACAACTTATTCGCTAGTATTATATATAAAAGAAAAAAAGATAGGTATTTCGTGCATTATTAGGCAACACTCAAAACCTATAAACCGATCAGAAGTATATATGATCATCCTGCCGGAATGACTGCCGATCCACAACAAAACCCTTCCGGATCCGGTTGCCTAGATAGTCCCAAATTGCTTTTCTATCAATTAATAATGAAAACACCTAAGTCATTCATCGTTCTACCGTCCTACCAACCAGCAAGGTGCACGGTTCTTGTGTTTTCAAATGAACTTCGTATATTTCAAATAGTGTGATACGTCAACTATGGTAATACCAGGTATCAAATTACGTGTTAACTGGGGTTTAAACGTTGCTACAGCAGTAAATAGCAATCCCTACCAATAAACAACCAAACCAACCAATTCCATCACATTTCTATGAGCACATCTCTCACATATCCTAATTTCCATCATCATATGATTACCAGCAAGAAAGAAATTAAGGCCTTTCCTTGAATGGGTAATAGCAACCTTTTCAAAAACATAAAATTTTCAACTTAAAGAAAGAACTGCAAATAGCTACCATATATTGCTATCCGTTAAGAAGGAGGAAAAAGTCACAAAATACTGGAATTAGATCCATACAAACGCTCATAAATCATTAAATAGGATGGAAACGTCATTGCATTCTCAGATAGACAACCACAGACGAATTGTTCAATAGCAAATTGTTATTTTTTAATTTAGCGATTGTTCGCCCTTCGAAGATCCCAAGTAAAATGGCAAGTAAACGACTTTAAAAAAACGCGGGTAAACATACAGGTAAATTTCACAAGGTTTTCCCAAACGAATGCAACAGAATTAGACCACAAATGCAAAAATATTAATTACAAAGATTGAACACATCCGGCTGCAATAGTACCAAAAATACAGTCGATAACGAATGCAATTACGTTTGAATTTGAGGACCAAAAAAAAACGAGTCTCCAAAGCAATGAATAACAACGTAACTAACCAGGTGGTTTACGTGAACTTGATGGTGCCATTGCTAGATCATCACGATCGCTTTTATTCTTATTACGACGTTTACCACCCATCGTCGATACGAATCAATCAATGCTTTTCCTTCGAAATCAAAACGCCGATCGGAAATAAATGGCACTTTCAGCGATGCTGAAAAATATTCTCTCAATATAAATAAATCATGAAAAATGCGCCAAAAATAAACTAAAGCATTTCTGCGCAAAAACCTTTCAGAATGGCCAATAGGTATATCGCCAACAGGTGAGCTCATTTTCATATCCCCGATTAAAAACGTGAAGAAAGAAAGAAATGAGTTCGCAAAGGACAGATGCAATAAGAGGACCGGATGCGCCGTAAGGAATATTGCTTAAATTACATCAAATTTGCTTAATGCTCGTTTTTTATTTTATTATTTTTATTTATTTATTTATTTATTGTAGAAGAGTGAACGGCTGGCAATTATTTGCAAAGAAAAAATAACCTTTGAAAATTAAATTATTGACACAGCTACGCTGCACAATTTCATCGAAAATTTCATTACACCTTTATAATTAATGCTAAACGTAGTTCTAAGTTGCATACCTCTTCATACCAATGCGTACTACAGTGGCGCAAGAACTCTTCTAATAAGAATGATTTCAAATGCTAACTGATTGGAGGAAAACGTCGAAAAATAAAAGATGAATTAAACATTTAAGTGAAGGAAATATACTGATTTGCATATTAGAAAAGGAAAAAAACGGCAATTTGCATATGAAGTTCTCTGTACTACTCTAGTAAGAAGGCTAGCAATTATCGAATAAAATATAATGGTAGATTTCGTATATGAATAGAAACTGCAAAGCTGGTGATGACAACACTTTCATCAACAACGATGGATCGTCGACAATTTGCATATTTTTATTGAAAATTACACCATAACATGACTATTCTATAATCTCAGCCCCTGTAATGGAAGCTTTTGGATCTCCATTAAGGCAACAATGAGCGATTTCACGATCGATTGCGGTATTACATGAATTCAGGATAGCAGAGATTAACTCCCAAAAAGGGGTACACATGAGAGAGAGACAGAGTTAATGAAAGCATTTGCCGCGCGATCGATTCGTTCGTTAATGATGAGTCGTTGAAATGCCGATACGAGATCTCAAAACAATGGTGCTCAAATAGTGGGGAAAAGCGACAAGCCAATAAAACTTCCCATCTTTTTCAAAAATATTTAAATACATAAATAATCTAATTTTTACTTCAAAAGGGGAACCTCACATACCTACTTGACAAACTTTCCAACAACACTCTACAGTATCGTTAAACAACCAACACTCATAGACTATAACAATCCTAGATACACAAATAAAACTAATTTTAGGGTGACACGAATTTATGCGTAGGGTCGGAGTGCAATAAAAAAATATTTTAAATTTTTTGGCGAATTTCTTGAAAAGCAATATGAGCCAAAGTCAAGTTTGTATGGAAGAGCATAGCAAGTGCTCTTTGAAATTAAATAAAAAATCGGAATATTACCCTAAATTCAAGACAAATCAAACCCTATGAATATATAAATGGTTTTTCTTATTGTTGCACTCGCTTGAATTTGCTAACTATGTAGCTCGAAGAGTCGAACTACACAATTAGATTACGTTCGCACTGCAAACACATGTTGAACTTTGCACCATTCGTGCTCAAGTGTTTTAATTTAATTGAAGGTTATAAGTCCTGTATTCTACTTTTATTGTGTTGCCCCCCCCCCGGCAATTAGTCCCCACCCTTTCTCATCTCTAATAGAAGCCCTAAGTGGGGATGGCTGGCATGAAGTTTATTCCCTGCCACATTGGTACATTAAATTTAAATATTACCGGCAAATTTTGACTTAACAGTGGAGAGATGGATTTTTTTCTCGAATGGATAGCGAGGTGACAATTGCGCCTCTAAGCGTGTCGGAAACACAATCAACTGTCACGTGACCATTTTCTTTTAGACATCCGTATAAGAGTTCGTAAATGGCTTCCATCGAATACCTATCCATTCGGGAATATTACGGATGCTGTAAAGTCCCTTGGCTAATAGATAGCCAAGTACCGTATCTTTAAAAATGTTGCTTGGAGAATTTTTTAATTACGGTATCGATAAAACACCTTTCAAAAGAATCACAGTAACCTGAATGACCTGATATAGCTTTATCCTTCTCAAGTCGGATTATTTTTTTCGAGGATTGAGTTCCATTACGGATGTCACCTTTGTGCTTATTTTACAAGCTGCCGTGATTCGCATAAATGCTAGATGTATCTATCTCTGAGCTAACCAATTCAAGTTTACCTAATCTTTTCCGGGTCCGGGTTAAAGTCAGACCCAGTCAAGCGACCCGCTTTAACCCATCCTTGCCCAAACAGGAACCCGGTTTAACTCATCCACAAATGACCTGAATTGAATTCGGTCCTGGTCATGACTAGGATCTACGCAAGGTTTAATCCATCCGTATATCGTTTTACTAAATTCCTTTCTAGCTTGATCCGCCTTTATCCTTATAACGTTTGAAAGTGGGATTTCAGACTTGTTAACGTAGTTTGATGTATTTTTTTTTTTGAATTTTTCGAATCGTTTCGTTAAAAAAGTTATTACAGGATGAATGGAACACTGAGTTTCTTCCGGGCAAGTATAAGACAAGCATCACAGGTGGCAAGACGATTCTATAGAGCCGCACAATTGGCAAATTTTGGTGAACAATTGGAAATTGTGAATAAAAAAGAGAAGAAACCACACGATGGTGAGATACTACTTGAAGTATCAAATGCTGGCTTTAATGATGCTGATATTAATATGATCGATGGTAAATATCACCTTAGACCGAATACTCCATTTATACCAGGTGAGTTTTTCTAGTTCATTACTTTAAATGTTAAAATTTTCTCAATTATGCAGCGATAGTTTAGTAGGCATACCTTTGGGGGGTGGTAAATTTAAAAGAAGTTAGATGCATAACGTTTTCCACCTCGTCACACCTGACAGATTCTCTACAAGGTACAAGACTATCCAATATAACCTGCCAGGTTTGTTAATTTCCAACCTGTTGAGTTCGTTAATCCCCCTCTAGCTGGCCTCCTAACAACCTTCATAGTTTTATCTATCAACGTTTATGAGTTACGCTTACAACTTACAACTCTAACATTAATAAGCATGTTCTACATATTTTTCTTTATTTACCTCATGTTTGAGGATATATAAGTACAAAACTTACATAGTTCATAGGTGAGGGCACCACTCTACGTTCAAGTTGTATTTTTCTACAACCTGACAACTTACCCATACGGGAAAGAAGAACCGCAAAAAGTGTGAGAGGTGAAAAACACGATCTACCTTCTTTGGCTGGTCGTTGCATGCGAACTCCCCCCCCCCCTCCCTTCCCCCATAAGCCATCCCACCTGATTAACTAACTTGGGGGGAAGGAGGGGGGGAGTAATGGCGACGACAAGGTGTTGAATTACTAGAACTAGCTGCGACCTATGGTTGAATAAATACCGGACACTTGGAAGGTTATGAAAATTGGCTAAATATAAATCAATTTAAAGGATTCGAAGTGGCTGGCACCGTATTAGCGGTGGGTAAAGGTGTGAAGAGATTCAAAGAAGGTGATCGTGTGATAGCGTTACGTACCGAAGCAACGGGTGCATTCGCCGAACGATGCATGCTATCGGCGGTTGATTTGATTATGACGATTCCATATACGTTGAATTTTGAGATGGCCTCAAGTATAGCTGTCAGTTATGGTACTGCTTATGTTGCACTTCAGAGAATGGCTTCCGAACGACAAGGGTAAGTTACTATTACTATTATTACTATTATTATTATTATTATTATTTTTATTACATATATATTGTCCAAAATTGCAAATGAAAAATACTTTCTATTCCCAATCCGATGTGTTTTCAGTTTATTTGTTGATTATTTTAAGGTGTTCCGTTTTGGTGCTCACAAATAAAGGAGCAACTGGGTTGGCAGCAATCGATCTTGCACAAAATGTTTTCAAAGCACAGGTAATTTGCATATCTATTCTATGTTTTGTTTTTTCTTTATTTAATAAACTATTCTAAGAAAGAAATAAAAGTAGTTTTAATCAACGCTTTTCTATATGAAATAGAATTAAGGTATTTGGAGCAAGTGACTCGGAAGAGAAGTTAGAGAAATTACGCACAACTGGAGTTCAATCAACATTGAACTGGATGGATGGTCGTTTAGCGGCTAATTTGCGTAAAGCGACATTTGGTCAAGGTGTCGATCTTGTCATCGATACTGTTGGTGGAAAACCATTTGAACAAGCGCTTGCTGGGTAACTATTAAGCTTATTTCTAAAGCGGCAATAGAATTTTATCGCTGAAATAATTCAATACGGTATCGATTACGGTAATGATTAAAGTAGGTGGTCAGTGTGGTTGTTGCGTTACGATATTCCATTTGTTACATTCTTATTGCGCATACCTCAGCTTCACTATAAGACCTTAGTTAACCTTGTTTACCTATTGTAAGATGCTTCGAAGGAGATACAATTTTTCCGACACCTGAACTTTATTGCGGCAATTTCTTTTTTTTTTTCATTTTTTTTTTAATAATATTAATAAAATATCTACCATTTTCATTATTTCTCAATCATTTCTTGTTGGAAAATCATAAAATTTTCCGAAATTTAGCTTTAAAAATTTCCGTTTGTCTCAAAATTTCAAAAAAAAAAATCCTAGAATTCTGCCGGTATCTTTTAAATTTTTTTTATTAATGTGAAAGTGTGCAGTGTGTTATTTCTGTTTCCATGCAAGACAATACTGATTAAGATGGTGACATTGAATAGCCGAAACAGTGCATGTGCTTGTCGAATATGGTCGTGAATTTCAGGTTAAGAGTTGGTGGTCATATCGTAAGCGTTGGCTTCTCATCGGGTATTATTCCATCAGTGAGCCTTCTTGAACTTCATCGGCTTCAAGCTACAATTTCCGGTTTGTTGTGCATTTGTAATTGCGCTCTTAATCTCTCTTGTTGTCGTTATACTAATATTATTGTACGTTTTTTTATTTGAAGGTATTTGGCTTGGTGGCAGACCACAACTTGAAGTCGAAAAGGTGATTAGCTCTGTGATCGCCCTCTATGATGAAGGATATCTGAATGTACGCATCGAAAAGAAGTACCCACTTGAAAAGGTATCATTCGCTTATTATAGTGCAATATTGGAGCCATTTGGAAGAGTTTTTGTGAAAGGTGATTGCTCTGTGTGGCAAGCGGTGCTGTCGTTATTGTTCGGTTAGTTCCGTTGGTCAGGGAGGGGATTTCTTATATGGAAAGGTAAGCAGTGTTTTGGTTATTTTTATAATTATTAATTTCTCATTTAAGTGTTAAAATGTTATTATTTATATTATAAAATATGATGGATTTAATTAATATTAATTTCAGATAAACGATTGCATAAAAGATATTAAAGAGGAGAGAATATTTGGAAAGGCGATTATCGGTTTACGATGAATGCGACAATTTATATATCCCCTTCAATAACAATAAAACTGCCAATGTACAATTAATATTTTGCTGCTCAAATGGAAGAATTCACTTTCTAGAATTCAAATAGTAAAAATGAATCGCCGTCATCTAAAAAGGAACGGGGGAGGGAGGGGAAGGATATGCATGAATTGTTTCCGGTCCAGGCGATCCACCGGAAAACCTTCTTTCCCCACATTTTTTTCCGTTTGGGCTAGACGGGTATATATATACCACATGTATGTATATGCATATATACATATATTCAACGAACGCATATATATATATATATATATATATATATATATATATATATATTCTGAAGAAAAAACGTAGTAGAATGCTTTAACTTAATGTTGGAATAAATCTTATGTATGTCACTAGATAGTGCTGCAAATATTTTTATATAAAATAAATCGCTGTAAACCTCTAATGAATTCGCCCTCATTGTATCAGTTATCATACTTCATCGCCACATGTACAGTTCCACTCACGATTACATAAAATTTTGTTTATAGAAAAGGGGAGAGGGGCATAGAAACAATACTGGAATCGGCGGCTAAACGTACATGAGAGAGAGAGGTCACTGAGGTAGCCCATCAGCCTTTTGATAGCTGGATCGCTATAACAATTCAATAACGATAACGGTATTAACATTTAAAATTTATTAGTTTATAAGCGATAGTTGTAATATAAATAAAATTAAATTAAATCATATTTTCAAAAAAAAAGCGCTCACAACAATTTCAAAAAAGAGATACTAGCATTTCAATAAGTGATAGAATTATAGCCCCATCATATATTGCTTATAAATTGAAATTAAATAAATTTAAAAAAAAAAATTCGAGATTTCTGCTCAGAATTATTCGTACGATACGAATAAGAAATATTAGAGAAAAACGAGAATATAAAATGGTGCCATATTTCTCAAAGAATAATTGCCCTCTTCTCTTTGCAAATAAAAAAGATTGCTTGAAAACATATAACAGCATAAAGACATCAAACAAGCAGCGTAAAGGTCGAGCGATTAAAGACCGATCGATAATCCCGGTTCTTAAGGAGGGGATTTGAGCCATTTTTAAAGAAATGCCCATTTATACCGCTGCAGCTTACAAGGTGAATCTTATAAATCGCAATCAGTGAGATGGCTAGTGAGAAGCATCCAAAATTATGACGTAATTCCACTGTTTTCATTCAATAATTATTCGACAATAAAACGGAAGCCGTGCATACGTCCCTCCCGAAGACATAATCCCTCGATAAACGTGGCTAAACCGAAATCCCTATCCAGGTAAATTGCGAAATACCTGTAGAGCATCGGTTTATTCATTCCTTGTTCGTGAGATGTATCCGCTCAGTTCCACTGGAGTCGTTGATGAGTTCATGATTTAACGTTTCAATGAGATTTTCGAGAAGTTCATTCCCTCCGAGATTCTTCACTTCCGATAGAATCGCATCGTGGAGTTGTTTTAAGCGATTCAATGTATGACTGCAATAGAACACTTTACTTGATATACTTTCAAAACATATTTTAGTATTTATTGTAAAGACAATTTAAAGGATGATACTGAGATGACAAAAGATGATATGGTTACATCGATAAGGGGAGGGGGGAAGATGGAGAAGGGTATTATCTCCAATAACGACATACTGTATGCAAAATTCTAGAAGTGACATCACATATTTACATCCACCCATCCTTTACCTCTACGATAAAAGAATCCCTCCCCCCCCCCCTCCCGCCCTCCTTCGTCAGCTACAGCTGTACCATATTCTACAGATCAACATAGGTCATAGCTACACAAAAACACCTTCAAATATGGATTGCTAACAAGATGTGATGTGTCTTTGAAATTCCTCATTTAAGGCAGCTCTACAGCCAAGTGAGTTTTAAAGGTAATGCCCATTCCTATTACCCTCAGAACTTGCACATACCTGATCACTGATAATCACCGTTATCATTCACCCAAGAGATAAGGGGGTAAACAGTGGAAGCACCATACCCGTCAATATCTCTCAAATAAAAAAAAAAAAGAAACAAAAGAATTCGATAAAAAAAGGAAAGATCTATCGATATACGACTATGATGAAGCAATTATTGCACTACAAAGATCAACCAATTTTGCAAGTAAATCACAAAATTCTTCTATAAGAAACACTTAAATAACTCTATAAAACAAGCTGAAATAAGCAAATAAAGATGTATCAATTAAAACGGAAATGATTTGCACATACCTGATTGCACCTCTTTCGTGTAACAATCGAATACAATATTTTTTCACTTCGTTATCTTTAGTCCTTTGCCGAAGAATATCTGCAAGGTAAATCATTTAATGCGAATACCTGACAGGTAAGGCAGGTAAATTGCACTAAATCGAAATAAAATCAAACATCGATAATAGTAGTCCAAATACAAAACTTCAAACTTTATGAATACCATTGTTTTCAGCAACAGTTAATGTTTCATATAGAATACCAATACCTTCTTATTGAATTAAAAGATTTGTGCCGTATGACCGGAAGGAAGAACCAGAATATTGCTCTTAAGCTTTCCCGACAAATCTACTCTCGACATCGTCTGTCGGGAATTTTCAACTTTTCATAACTGCTCGTGTCCGATTGTACTGCCTAATTTAGTAACTTTTGTGTAAATTACAAAACCTGCAATCGCACCTCAAGCTTGCGCTACATTCATCAACTGTTTACTCGAACTTGAACTTGAACTCGAACTTACTCAACTTATTAATAACAATTTAGTCGAACAAAAAACAACAATAGAAAAATGGATCGGAAACAACATACTGAGTATTTCATCGTCGGCATCGTCATGTCGTACAGCCGCTACAATCGGAAACGAGAATTTCCCATCGGTGAGATCTTCAGCAAAGCTCTTCAATTCGGCATAATCTCGTGAGCAAAGATTTATATAATCATCTCTATAAATTAAAACAGATCTCTTATATCAATAATTTTATACTTTATTTTAAATAATAAAAAAATAAATAATAATAATAATAATAATAATAATTTCCTATAGACATAAATTAGAAAAAACATTGCCTTATCTTAAATACGCCTCACTGAATTTTTAAATGTAATTTTCGCTTTTATTCATTTATATTAATATACTTTTATCAACGAATTTCAACTGAAATATTCTATAATTTCAATCACTATGACATATAACTTGAATATTATTCTATACAGTATTTTCTTACGAATTCATCATTTGCTGTTTTAATTTTCTTACTGCGAAAACTATTTATCACAAAATAATCAATAAGCCATTCCAAAATATTATAAATAAAATGAAATATATTTGCAACAGAGATACGATATTCTAATGCAAATATAAACCGTATCGATGATTATCACTGAAAAACTGATAACAATGAGCAATTTCAACACAATATATCTATTATCACTATGAAGATATTCCCATAAAAAAATCATTAACTTTTACTGCCGAAATTATTACCACATATCGGTGAGTAAAACAAGGCAAAAACTGGTAAAATTTTTACCCGCGAAATAAACAGGTAAAATTTTTACCCGCAAAATAAACCGACAAAACTTTTACCCGCAAAACAAACCGGTAAAACTTTTACCTGGTATCCTAAATAAAAGGGGGGGGGGGTATCCTAAATAACCTAAATAGAAGAAAAGAAAAATATTTCAATATTATATCAAAAAGAAGCGATGGCACTTTAAGATTTACCTGATCTGACAATAGAGAGCAAGATTATTAATGAGTGGCGTAAAATTATATTGATGTACGCTAAATAATTCCATCAAACGTACCGTCAAACCAAATAGGCCACCTGTTTCTGCAAAATAAACGAATAAAATACAAAATTCACAACTTAATGAACCCCATAACAAAAATTAGTGATACATAGCCACTTTGTAAACCCCACCTAAACAGGTAACATACAAAAACTTCCCCCTCTCTTCTTGCCAAGTTAGCGTTGCCTACTCCCTTATTCCAACGAAAATTGATCTACAGCAGTAGAATCGAGCATAAGCCAAGACACCAAGAGATCTTCGGAATCCGCACTCATCCTGGACCCGTATCCACATGAAGACTAACAAGGCTCATTAACAGTTCCAAATGTGTTAGAAAAATATGTCTGTACTTACCTATATGCTTTTATTAAAAACTGAGCAATTAAAAACTCGAAGTATAGTGAGGAGATATTTTACGGCTCTTTTAAGTTAATGATGAAATGTTTTTTCTGTTCCAGTGGAAAAAAAAGTAACTAGAGGTGTGCAAGTAGCCATTTTTAGGTTAATGGTTAGGCTATTTGACTAAGAAAATATCGACCGAAAAGGCATTGATGACATCTCAAGTTTTGCAAAAAGCTGGAAACAAAGAATCTCGCGGATACCCACTTATATTTCCTTCCAATGGACCTCTTCCAGGATCCTTGGCTCATTATGAACCAAATAATCTCAAAATTTTTAAAGATCAGAAGTAACTTGGCTGATTTTCTTGAAGCAATCTGAATGCCAAAAAGGGACATTTCACTTAGCGACTATTAACTTTAGCACTATTTATAACACTATCGCTCATTATTTAGCACGATGCAAAACTATAACATTTTCATGTAACAATTACTTGTTACTAGTATCACTTACTGCTAATATTACTAGTAGCTGCTACCAGTATGGTAGTGCTAACATACCTGTACTAATCGCCACCACAATCTCTATGACTAATTACTCTCAATCAACAATTGTATTATAATAACAAATGCCATTAGTAACAGCCGAAAGTATTTAAAAAATATTCCTAATACGCGTCTTTAAAATCATTGACCATCAAACGATATTAATTACTAGTACTACTAATAAATAGCATTAGAAATTATGTTTATTAAATATTTTCCACTATCCGTGGTGACACTAATACTTGTCACTATTGCTAGTACCAACTATTACTTATAACAGGTGCTTGTGTTATAGTAATACAACCACTGATTAAATATGAACTGCAGCCTTTTTCTTAATAATAGTGCTGCTTTTATTGCTAATAGGTAGCAGTAATAAAAACACTAGTGATATAATACTATTCAATTTTTGTACTAGTGCTGCTGCCACTGGACACTTATTTAATTAGAACTTCCGGTTCGGAAAACAGGTCAAGAAGTATGGGCGCCATGAATTCAAGAGTTTATGCCAGAAACTACCTCGGGGATCCGATAACAACTACCTGCGAGTCAAAGAAACCCAAACCAATAATAGAAGACAATTTTCTTGTACCAACTCTTGAAGTCATACGAATTATGGAGTCATATCGACGAAAATTCATGACTCAAACTTCGAACAAAAAATGCTGACTCCTAGCGACTCCCATTCTGGAGAGCTTCGACTCTGAAGCTAGTAAAGGAGTCAACTGCCGAGGTTCCCAATGTCTGATGCAATTCAGCTGTAGATTACTAATTGCTGTGAGCTTTATGGACACTCGATCCACGGCTTAACACTACAAAAGCAGCATAAGCATAATTCGTCGTCAACTGCTCTTGCATTAGCTCCAAGCGCTACTCTATTGGTGAGACATCCATAATGGATAACGCTGTACACCACTTGCCTTCCATGTAATTTCCAGGACACTACTATTACATATGGATAGGGACCTGAATATGTCATCCCCAAAAACATATCAAAGACCATAACCTCTGCACCATTAAGTACCATGATAGACAATAATATATTGCACTTACTTTGAATAACCATCTCTTCGTATTGCGATTCAGTGGGGCATTGCATCGTATCCCTCCAGTAGAGTTCCTTTCCTTGACCACGATGCAGTTCCAACATTTCTTCTATAAATATATCATTATTTTGGGTTTAAAAATGACCGACTTTAATAACAGGACCTAAGGCAATATCCTCCTTCATTTATAGAGATGTGGAATAGGATCTTCTATAGGTGACAAGGAAGTTTTCGCAATTCATTCTACGAAATTTACACTAACAGGATTACGACACAAAGGAAACAGGGTGCACTGGATAAACAAACGGCTGTAAATAAACAGATAAACAAACGGCTGCAAATAAACAGATAAACAAACAGCTGTAAATAAATAGATAAACAAACGGCTGTAAATAAATATACCTCATGTTCATCTGCGAAAATGATACTAAACACATATAAGACTTATAACAACAACAATTTAAGGCCACAGAAAGATGTCAAAGGTTAACAAATCGTTTTAAAAATGAATCGAATTTCTCCTTACCACAGAATATTTCGGCGGCCTTCGGCTTCCCAAGTTGTAAGCATTTCGAGAGTGCCACAAAATAAACATAGTTACCAGTGTTGATCGCTCTTGCTACACCATAAACACTATGCGCTACAGGTATACCTCGCCGTAATATCGAACTGTCTTCTATATCGTCTATCCTGAATCAATATCATCGTGTGTTGTTGACCTTTAGTTGACCTCCACTGACCTTAGGTGGATTATTCATTCTACAACCTGATAGAGAACCCAATCAATCAGCAGTTAGGATAAGCATTGTAGGATGTAAATACCACGTATCATAGTCATTTCCGCCGCATATATTCGGGGTAGTTAAATTTCTTCCCAATCTGTAATAAATAGGCATCTACTAAACAATGATTACACCTTAATCACTCACTAATATCACTTGTCACCTCATTTACATAAAAAGAAGCGAACTAATCCTATGCAAGTACCACAGATCGTCAAAAATACCCCCCCCCCCAATAAAGCACTCTCAACAAAAAAGTCGAAGCCATCCGACAAAAGCGCCACATTGTTCGACAAAAGAAAACCACATACTTACATGAGCGATGCATTGTGAAGCATCTCAACGGTGCACATAATCATCTCAAGGGGATTGTTGTTGATTTTCAGCCATCGATTGAATGCGGTTGCAAGACGACTACGTACATGTTTCCCAGGTACTTTGCTGATATATGCGAACGGTGCCATCAAATACGCCTCGTCTTCATTCATTTTCAACATATGTCACGCTTCGAACGTTGCTTTCACCTTCACTTCTAAATATTTTCTTTTGGTTGATGAAGGATTGCAAAGATCATCAAACATATGCGATGAATACAGGCTATATCCAGTCTCCGTTCTAACCACAATTAGGCTTGACTCAAGACCATAAGAGGGTTGCTTAAGCCAGAGCCCGATCGGCTCTGATCGGAGCCCTATCGGATCCAGCGATCGGTTCTGATCCACCCAGAATCAACTTCACCACATCAAAACATGGACATAGGTTGAGATAAAATGATATGGCTTTATTCAAGAATAAAGAAACATAGATTAGTATCTGAAGAAAGAGGTGAAGTTCAAAAATGAAAACACTCAAACGTCATGAGTGAGGTAACACTGAAAAAAGGCTAGAGAAATATGAAACATATCTATTACATTCAATCAACAGCTTCGGTGGCAGATTCAAAGGCTTCAGTATTTTCGTCTTAGCCCAGATCCAGCAGTCGGCTGCAATTCAGCCCCGATGAGGAAACAGTTCAACTCATCTCCAGTGGTCACAAGGTAAAACTGATGCACGTTGCATCCCCCACCCCCCTTCCCCCACTCCCCGATCGGGTCCCATCCAGTGCAGCAAGCTAACCAACAATACCGACTTTTACCTATCTGGGTACCTCCGATCAGTGGCAATGACTTCTATCAACCTGCATGCTTCCGATAGCATAGAGCAATAAACAGTTATCGTTTATTCTACCAACCTTGCATATCCTCTTCAAACTTTTTCAATGATCACAAAACTCTGCTAGAAGTGATGTCTTACAATAAACAAGCAAAAACGACTCGCTGAAAGAAATGATTTAACCAGCCAACGGTGGTTCAACTCTAACATAAGCGTTTTGATTAATCAGAGACCATGGTAATACAAGCAGAATCCATCAAGGATTGCAGAAGGACCCTTACTCAGCGATACGGGAATATATACATCATCCAGAGATCTACATCTTAAGTGTACCAAAAAAATCATCAAGGAAATAAGCAAGGACTTTTTTCAGGATATGTGAGCACTCCAAACTTCCCTTCATCTAAGACCATCTACAAAATCTTCATCCTATACCGTGTCCGGATTTTATTACTTCTATTCACGTTGTCAAGGAAAACCTACAGATAGGACGACCTGATTAGTATGCTCATACCAGGAAAGACCTCAACGGATCACCATAGAAGGCAAACGTATCATCGACACATCATTCAGCATTTCAAATATTTTCTTGTGGTAACCTTATAGGTTGTTTAGCAAACAATCAATAAAAAATATATACAAACACATCAATTATCATAAAATTTTATTTCGAATATGATCAATAAATCTTTATTTCATTCCGTATTAGTAGAGTTATCGTCACGAACATATTCCACACATTTACTCGGATCGGCTGGAAAATATCGTTGACAACGTGACATTATTCGTTTGAATGCCTTAAAAAAATAATACAGTTATCCTTCATTTACAAACAATTCCTTCTAGAGTATTTTTATAAAAACAATAACTAATTTGCTTCAAAATTACGGAAACAGAGCTTATTTTGATGAAAAAACTTAACCATTGGATGGATCTCTTTTACACTGCAGCAAGATGAAGCCTTATTTATGCTAACCCCAATGCCCAAAAGTAAGGATCATAAAAAAATATAAAAAATATAAAATAATACTACCCTTTTCCTCAAAGAAATAACGCAATGTTCCACTTGGAATTACCTGTATATACTTCCTTTGTGTTTCATCGTTAAGAACATGTGCAATATTCGATACGTAAGCCTTAGCTGAACCGGGTCGCTGATGCAAACCCGAACGTGTAACACCTACCGGCCATGGTGCATTCCCGATTGCCATCTCCATATACGCATTATTTGCCCTTTAACTATGAGACATTTAAAAGATTCTCTGTTAATTGCTATGACTATGCAAAAATAAAAAATAATAATAAATAAATAAATAAATAAATAAATAAATAAATAAATAAATAAATAAATTGTTTTAATATCGGGTGGTAATAAAAAAAAGACAGCTATTGCCAGCCGATATACTATCACATCAAACATTTTATTTATATGTCAATAGAGATTCTTTCTTTCTGCACAAATCGATTAAAACCTACTTCCGTTCCTTATTTAAAATCAAGCCACTGTATCACCGTCGATCATGCATCATACCTTTTCTCCCACGATGAACACCCAACCCCCATTCCATGCGACCAGTAGGCGCACCCTAGAAAATGTCATTGCAGCCTATCTCTAGACCATCAGATGCCGATATGGGGACAATAAAGGACATGAATGCCATGATTTACAAGAAATGTCACCCCTCACATCGTGAACAACGATTCCATTATTCGTTTTTATACAGTACAGTATTCCATCGAGCTATAACCCACCCCTCACCAATCAGTGAGTACATAACCCAAACCTGCTCACCTATCCCCCTCCAAATCATACCTGTGCCGCGTTCAAAGATAAAATAATAACAAAAGAATACTACAAGAAAAACCTTATATAATCGCGTTCAATAATAATAAGTCGGCATATTTTTGCAACATGCTGTCGAATATCTGTATTTGTTGTATGCCTCTCGAGACTACTTAGCAATGGACGTAGATGTTCCATTGTTTGTTTGTGCATTGTCGCCGCTAATTTACCTTCCGCCGATCTAAATAATTCTTCTTTAAAATATTTTTATCTTCTTTATCTTATCTTATCTTTACTTTAAAATATATTTTTCTTTAAAATTTTCTTTAAATATCATCAAAAATATTTTTATATTATCCTTCTTCCACTCTATATTTAATTCCTTCTCGGCCATTATGAAACTATACGTTTTCCTTTACAAAACCACAAAAGCAGAATTACTGAACAAAGATTGAAAAATAATATGTCACTATCGCACTTATGATAAAAAATATTATAAAATCAACACCTAATTCCCTCTTGAGTCTCAGTACGATAAGACCAATCGATATCTTACTTAGTAAAGGCATTCATCAATTAACTTAACTTTCAGTATTACGCATTCCTTGCTAGTGATTTATAAAAGCGACGGTATGCATTGAATCACGAGCATTGGAAGGAGGCCACAATTACGTACTGAGAAGTGTGCCAAAATAACTTAAACAAGACAAGTATGCAGTACTTGGCTAAGCCCAACCCCCTTGGCTAAGAGTCCAAGGACAATCAAAAACCTAAAAGCAAATATCTTGTACCACCGCCTGGTACCATACCATATGTTATCGTTTGTCCAATCGACATACGTTAAAAAAGTATGCCTAAGTAATTTGAAAATCCTATGCATTCTTCGCTTTGCTAAGTGATTAGTGATAAGCACTATCAATGATAAAATAATCAACCTTTTTGTGAGTTCATCACGTGCATTGAGTGCTCTGCCCCATCGAGTTAGGATATAAGAGAAGAACTCCCTAATAATATCGCAATCACGATTTGGATTATCACCTTCACCCAATAAACGTGCATTCGCTTCGATCCTCTCCCATGTTGTATCTTCGGCAGTACCCGGCATATCCACATCGTGTTTACCTTAATAACGATTGCTTACTCTATTGTTCGAACGTAAAAATTTGTAGCATTGTTTTGGCCGACAGTTCTTGCCTTTGAAACCATAATCTCCCTAAAAGAAATTCCTTCACACCATGATCCCCCGAAAGAAACTCCCTCGACACCACGATCCCCCAAAGAAACTCCCTCGACACCATGATCCCCCAAAGAAACTTCCTCGACGCCATGATCCCCCCAATGAAACTCCCTCGACACCATGATCCCCCAAAGAAACTCCCCCGACACCATGATCCCCTCAAAGAAACTCCCTCGACACCATGATCCCCCCCAAGAAACTAAGTGCCACTTTAAGAAGAGTAGGGGCAAGAACCAGTCAGAAAGCAGTAAAAATTTAATCAGGACATTAAAGACTCCCTTCAAATGAAGCGGATAATGCAGTGAGGCAACGGGCTAGAAAGAGGATATAAAATAAAACGAAAGGATTACCGGCACTATTCTGCTCTCCTTTGATGACCTCTTCGACAAGCTCATGATCCACTTCCCTCATTGCTGATTGAAAATCGTTCTTCCAACCTTCCTTCATATCTGGCTGAAATATATTCATGTCACTATAAACAAGCAATAGTCCAAATACATCACTAACTAAAACCCAATAAAACAAATGCACCTCCAAGGTACCAATCATACCAGGTCTTTCTAGGATCCGTTGAATTCCAGCACTCCCTTTGTTTCTTCTCTGATATCCTCCCCATCACAGCAATCATGAGCGAATCAATTAAATTAAATAAAACAAATAAAAACCTAACCTGTTCGATTTCGAGTTTCCTCAAGCGTGCTCTCGATTCGGCTTCTGTTTCGCCAAAAAGTGTTATAGGTTGACTTCTGCTACGTAATCTACGTATCACCTCTGTACGAGGTAAATCATCACATTCCACCTCTCTCTCACTACTTGTTTCTTTTGCACTGATACCCTCATTGATTTCCACCTGAAATTCCACCTTTTATATAACCTGCTGAAGGATATAACATTTCCAATCATATCTAGGACGTTAATGGTACTTTACGTAGCTTGGCGTTTAATTCATGTGCATAGCACGGATCAATAGTGTATAATTCAGCGGTTTGGAATCGTTGGCGTTTACACTCGCTGATAGATCTTAGTAAAGGACTGAATGAGCCTATCGAACGAACCACTGATTTCTCTAGTATTTCCTACTTCTAAACACTTATAATCGCTGAACAAAACCACCTAGAAGAAAGCTACCTACCCCCAATGCATAAACCTTCTAACCTCCTCTACATTAAACCGGTACCGGCATCTCTACCCTTTTGCTCTTCTGTAGCCTTCGATTCTGTTTCTGGCGCTAATCCTTTGAAACAAGCCAAAAACCATTTCTTTTAATATCAAGCTTATAATATCATCACTTTCAAATAATACTTAAAAAGGAGCATACTCTTCGCATTATCCCTTTGCGTTATGTTAAATAATCTGCCTAGTATCGCCTTCTTTTTTTGCTTTTATCCTTCTTGACAAGAACATGTATCCCCTCAGCTGTTCATAAACAAAAATAATTTTATAGATAAAGGGGCAGTAAAGACAAAAGTTATCTTATAACTGAACAAACGAAATAAGACTGCACCCTTATCAGTAAAATCAGTACTACCAATTCTACCCTATAATGATTGCCTCTTCGAAATGCTTGTAGATAACCGAAAACAGGTAGAATCGAAGCGAGGGAGGGAAAGAGAGGGAGAGAGAGGAAGAGGGAGGAAGAGAAAGAAAGAAAGAAAGAAAGATCAACACATACCGTGGTATTGGTGACAGGACGTAAGCGATGCCTCGCATTGTATTTGTCCCAATAAGCTTGTCTCTGCTTTTCAGCGAGATCACCCCTTTTGAAAAACTTCGTTCCTGATGCCTAAAAAAACGTTCATTCAATTATCTCATAATAAGCAATCTTTCAACGAGCTCAGTTCATCTTCTACAAATTTTGGCCATATTATGGCCACTTTTTGGCCATTGTGGCCAAAGACGAAGATCCGTTTTGATAGTGGGAAACTTTCAAAATAGAATATTTCATCCCTAATTAAATCAAATTATTCATTTACATAAAGAGGCAATACATCTTCAAGTACCACCAGCAACATAAGACAAGAGCAACAGAGAGATGAAGTATAAAAATCAAAAAATTAGGCGTGTATTAAACAAACGATAATTACAAACAATTCAAATAAAATACGTAAAATTTACGTAAATCATGAATGGACTACTGGCCAAGTTTCAAGTCCGAATCAGCTCGATCTCAACTTGGCCGCGGAGCAACTTCATTCCAACCTGGCTCCAATGTTTCAGCGTCGTTCGTTGAATAGGATTCCACCTTTATTTAGAAGTAATCAGGTATGATGGACGTTCTTCTTGGGCAATCTAGAATTGACCTATGCGGAATCGACTCCGAGCCCGATCGCAATCGGCTTCAACCTAGATCCACCTCGAAAGGGCTTTTTCAACTGCAGCAACAACAACAACAACATGTCCTCAGAACGATGTTTCCCTATCAAGCGATGAGTAACAAATAATACTTACCTCAACTTCGACCTCTTTTACTTGTTTCCTTTTCCGTTCTATTTCCGCTTTCAATATATCCATTTCAATTCAGTAATTGATACGATACGTGGGTGGTCTGCAATAAAAAAATGAAGGGAATTTCGAGTAGATCATAAAGAAAAAACAAGAAGTCTTGAATCGATCACAACGCAAAAAAAAATCAGACATGAATCTAATAAACACTGAAAGATTTCGATACGAATTTAAATAGGCATTAACTGGTAATATAACATTACGAATATACCCACTTTTTAAGTAAATGAAATCTAAGCTTCACTTTACCTAACACTGAAGAGGATATACAGTACAACCAAATTATAAGCCCATCTAGAACACGGTCTTCGGATGTAGTAAAAATTATAATACCATTTAATGTGAGTCTCCTCGTTTCCTAACTATATATCCTGTTCGAAAGCAATCGAAATTTAAAACCCTCTCGGATGCAACCCCCGCCCCCTCCTTATCTCTTCCCCCAAAAATAGCCTAAAGAAGTAGGACAATGCCTCCAAGAGAACCCTTCCAAGGTGACGGTTGATCTGCAAGGATAAAAAATCACCCACGTGCTCGGTGATTAGGCTTATGACGGATATCAGCATTCTCCACCTTTATAACAATAAGCGCATATGTCAACAAATTGCTGAGTTGGCATTACTTCATCCAAGTTAACAAGTATTCAGATATATGGCGAAGCAACTTTTACAATCAATTCCAACTTAATTAGTTAAGTTACCCGAAAATCAATAACATATAATTGTCTAACCTACGGAGGTGATATTTCAACAATCAATAATTTCAAACCGCATATGAAACCACAAAAAAAACATCATTTAAAGGAAACGGCGCAAATGTCCGGCCTTTATACCTCTCCCTTCGAATTATTTCTACAGAAATATTCAGAAATAAAAAAAAAAACACATCGAACCGGGAGGACCCGCGAAAGACGCACACCATTCGTGCAACCACTATTCATGTTCGAATGAGCGAACTTTGCAAATGTACGCTTCTGTCGCGATGCTGCATAAACAACCATATTTTTATTGATCTACCGGTAGATAGGAGGGGCCACCGTTTGATCTACGTAGTTTTTGTTTCGTTTAAGGTGTTTAAGAATAGAAAAGTGAAGATGGAACTTACATACTAAAACATGGCCAAACACCTATGAAATGGGATCTCTTGAATGACCATCAGAGTGGACATTCAAGCGTTCGAGTCTCAGTATCAATGACCGTTCGTAAAACAACAGACCGTCGATCAAAATGACGATGGGTTATGACGATGCGTCAGAGTGACCGAAAGGAATCATAGAATGACCGTTAGAATGACCGCAACAGAATGTACAACAAAAAAAATCAATAGATCATTCAATATTCTCCACAAATCAAAACGATGGGAAAATTTTTTTCCGGGGTGAGGGGGGGGGAGAGGAGGATTTATTGACAGCTGCTAATAAAATGGAAATTTATTGACAGCTGCTAATAAAACTTTCTAGAGATATGAGACAAAGAAGGATTTTTAAAATAAGTTCCCTCATAAAAATTTTAAAAATATCCCCTAACTTTATGTTTTTATAAATCATCTGAATCATCAGATCATCTATGAGTAATTGCCACTAATCTAATTTATTGAATCTTTTAATCTCTGTGCTTTAATCTTGTTTTAATCTCTTTTGTTATGATTTTCGGGTTGATTCAATTTCTATAAATGTTTTATTTTATTATCGTCTATTTAAATATTTTTATTAAATATTTTTATTTTCCTCTCCTATAATATATTTTTTTTTAATTTTATATATTCATGTGTCTTTGTTTTAATTTATTTTTATTTCTTTTGGAAATAAATCGGATATCTTAAATGAAAATGGCCATAGTTTAGTATGGATCTTTGCAGGAATATTATCGATGGAATCTATATCCGCGGATGGTAATATTGCTGAGGATTATAGAGATGCATCGTTCTCTTCGAATTGGAAACAATTAAAGAAGGTTTTTATGTGATAACTTTTTTTCCCCCTTCTTTTACCGTTTTCAAAACATTTTTATTCTATGAGGCGATTAATTACCACCGATAATATTTTTACGTTTTTTTTTTCAAGTTTTTTCCCTCAATCCTGCCGTAAATTCATATTCGTTTACAAAGTGAAGAAGACCACCTTGACGTAATCTATGATGTTTTTCGATCCACTTGTTAATTTGCATAATTCATTTCGGTTCATGCGATGGGTAGATCATAGAAGGCAATAGACTTTTTCCGATCGATTTAAGGAGGGGTTTTATTTAAGTGGATACGATCATTCATTTCTCGAACTGTAGAGGTATTTTGCAGGTATTAGCTGAGGAAGCAGCCGAAAAAGCTAAGATGAATGAAGAAGGTAATGCATTTGAAGAGATGAGGGGGAGCCGACAAAGAAAGAGGAAGCTAGCTGGTGGAATAACGAATAACGCAAATATATGGAAGAAACGGAAAGCGGAAATCAAAACATTCAATGCTAATCGTTCACAACAAACGGAAAATACTTCACGGTAATGTGATTATCGTGTTTATTTCATTCAGAATTTTGTATGAATATTGTTGCGTTTTATGCAAATATGCAAATTTTTATGCAAAATTTGAAGTTTTTTTTTAAAAAAAATTTAAATACCTCCATATCTATCATTTTCGTTGATTGAAAATCCTACCTATACTCAATATGTAAATTAATTTTCCCCATTCATGAAGTAGATAAACAATTTGAAGCGACCTCATTAAATCTTTTTTTTCAATATCACGCTGCCTATATCAATAGCATTTATTCATAAAATTGTTGGAATACATTTGCATATTAATTCCTCCTTAAATATGTTTTCTTCGCCACTTTCGTTGAGTTTCTCCCACAAATCCCTATGGTAGCAGTATTGATTGTCTAAGCAAAGGTTGCATTTAAAAAAAAAACCTTATTTAAATATTTTTGATTTCAATATCAATGATAATAGTGTCACCATGAATTATTCAACTTATCAAATTCAAGTTGGAAAATTCACAAAACTTAACACATATTAAAATAATGCGTTTATTTGTTTCAGTATGGTTGAAATCTCGAAAGCAATAGGATTGGATTGTGAATATGTTGGTGGTGGTATGGATGGAAGTGATGATGTATTAGCTAGAGTATCGATGGTGAATATGAACGGAGAGTGTATCTACGACAAATATGTGAAACCAAAACAACATATCACTGATTATCGTACCGAAGTGAGTGGAATTCGACCTCATAGCCTATTGAACGGTTCGCATTTTTTGAATTATTTGAGACCGAAATGTCAGCTAGAGCAAAAATTGCCATTTTTGGTCATTATTTTAATTATTTTAATTGTGCCTACTGCATTAACTATTAGCTTAGGCTATATCAAGAATTAATTATTGGTATACCAAACTTGCCCTCATCAATGTACCGCCCTCCGATCTCATTTTATGTAAACTTCCCCGCGCTTTTTTTTCGAATTATTTAGATCTACTATGAGCCAACGAGGGTTTAGATGAATTGCCTCATCCGTTCAGCTTCCAATAGAATCAACAAAATTTGCATATATGCGAAATTATTTTTTATCGCCTCAACAATGAATTTTTAGCTGCAATAATTTATGCAAACGGTTCGCCAACGAATTCTCTGTTGTTGAAAAATGGCTTTCATTTCAGGTGAATCATTCGAACGAGTACAACAAGAAGTACATAAATTATTGGCTGGGAAAATTGTCGTTGGCCATGCCCTACAAAACGATTTTAGAGTAAGTACCATTTTTCTATCTCCCCTCCCCTACTCCCCCCCCCTTAATTGGGATATAGCTGCAGATGGATTGATCCCGAAGATATGATAGGGACTCATACGATGGGGGATCGATCAACTAGTTGTTATTTTAATAATATTTGAATAAAATATTTATTTAACTCCTAAAAATGCAGATAATATTTCAGGTGCTAAATCTATCGCATACGAGAAAGATGACACGCGATACATCTAAGTATATACCATTCCGACAGATGGTTGGCGTTAAGAAGACACCATCATTGAAGCTACTTGCTAAGCATATACTTGGCATTAATATTCAACAAGGAGAACATGATTCAGTTAGTTCATTATTATGGTTCTTTTTCTTTAAGTTAACACTTTCATTCACTTCGTTAGAGATGACGATTTGAGAGGAGTTGCGGATTCGTTCTGTTGTTTATAATATTTGTTCCCGAAGTTCGAGGTTCCCGAATTCGGGTACTCGTTGCTAAAATTGAGTTGGATATGATAAAACCCCTCAAAAAAAACCTTTCATTTAAGGCAACCTTTGGATGCTAGAGGTCATGCCTGCTCATGCTAGAAGCAACCTCTCGATCTTAAAATGTGATCTGCACCCCCAGGATATAGATCAAAGCCGGAGAAAGTTGTAAACCCACCCTACTCTAATGAAGGTGTGAAAAGCAATTGGTAAGGTCGGAGCTGTACTCGCTTCCTGGGTAAGGTGCCATTACCTCATAATAAAAGCAATAGACCGGAGGCCTGACTTCAGGTCATCCCTCTCCACCTCCCCCTCGCCATACCCAACTAGCAACCAAACGAGAACTATCTCTAAACGGCCCTTCACGGCAGAATTATTATATCATTTTACTACAAGGGTTGTAAAGGAGCAATAATCTTTGTGCGCTCTCAGTGGTGCTTAATTCTGAAGTGTGTTTTATGATGTATCAACAGGTGTGCTCGATGCTCTCATCGGAGATTGCATTTTTGCAGATAACCGATGCAAAGATTGCGATGCGTTTATATGTCATGCATAAGAAGAAATGGGAAACCGATATTCGAAGATTTCAACGTAAAATATGACACTTCTTGACTGATATGCGCCTCTCGGTCGTACTGTTAAGACTACTTGAATATTGTTGAGAGTTGTAATAAATTAAATTCTCTATGGGTCCTATTGAACTCCTAATATTTTTATCGTTTTAAACGTGAGGCACATTGTGATTGGACCCACTTCCAGTACCTCAAGTAATGAGGTCCGACTCTCGAGTTACGAGCTTCCAAAAACCATATAAATCGAGAATGTACTACTCGGAGCTCAACGTTTTGGTGTTCGAGTCGCTCCGATACGTTCCGTTAAGATGGAATAGAATGGTGGAAGATCGGACAAATCGTCGCATCTGTTACCCACACTTCTACTTCCTACTACCACGATTCCCCCTCCCCCATCCCATCCTGAATCGATAGCCTTGAGGATTTTGGGATAACAATCTTCGTCGCGATAACCTTCAAAACATTTCACCATCCACATTACTACTGGGGACTCTGTACTCAAAATCCAACAGAATTCCCGTAACAACACTAAACAACACAAATATTTTTCATAGTGCTTGCAAGCGTCCGGTACTTCAATTGATTTACCGGAATTGTGAGCAAAAAGGAAACGACAAAGAAATACAGCACTCATTTCTTTTACTCCTCTCACCACCGAAGAATTTCTTATATGATATAATAATTGCTGTAAATGATCCAAAATGAAATTATTTTTTTTACAATTAATCTGCTTGAAGAGAGGATAAGGGATAAGCGACGAACGACATTCATCCGGATAGGGCGCATTGAGACGAATCGACGAATTCGGTATGCAAATCACCCAACCTAACCTCTCCTCTTTGTAAATCGCTTCGATGCATGAACGCCATTAAAATAGCGTAATGCTAAAAAGCAATCTGCCGGAAAATGGATGACAAAAACAATCTTCATAGTAAATGTCAACAATATTAAAGAGTATAGTATTGGATGGGAAAGAGAGAAACAACAACAAAAAAAAAGAACAGCTGTGGGAAAAAAGGATATCAGTATAGTAGTGGAAGCAAGAAAAAAAAAAAGAAAGCATCGACGAGACGACGCACGCACAGCAACTGAACAACGACCGAGTGCAGCAAAAAAGAAACACACAACTGAGATGAAAACAGCGCATATATTTTTGGGAATACCTTCTCATTTTACCTTACGATCCCCCCCCCCCCCCTTCGTCTTAATCTTTTCATTCCCGAGGAGACCTTTCAACGTCATGACAAAGAAACTCGAAGGAAAAAATACAAATTAAAACCGAAGAAAGTACTGCAACATCAGAAAACCGGAAACAGGTAGGTATATGTGCTGTTTACAACTCTGTAGTGACGCAAAAAGAGAGAAGGAGAGAAACAAGGAACAACACACACACACAGCAGAGATCTAGCCACGAAATGTTGGAGACCCGTGCGTTGAGCCAGAGATAGCCACGTCTGTGCGCGCCTCATCACCCCTCTGCTCCAAGTACGCTACGTGACTCAGTCATTGCGTCCCATCGCCTCTTCAGGACATTCGCGACTGATATGGCCGATTTGATGACAATTATAGCAGCGCTTTGACTGATCCGATCCTGATTCAGGACACTCACGCGAGATGTGACCGAATTTGCCACAGTTGTAGCACTTCTGCCCTCCACCGCCACCGCGACGATCTGATGGACATTCGCGTGCGAAGTGCCCATAGCCTTAATAAGATAAACCGACGTTATTTACGTAGTATATATGCCTAGTGGCCAAATGTTTTGGTGATTGCTAACTCATAGAATGCATAATGATGGAACAGAAGCAAAGAATAACATTTCTCATCATTTCGCCAATGCTACAAAATATTACACCTGACCTGAAATCCCATACAAAAATATTGCTCACTGCTGGTGCTCATCTTTCAGGATTATTTATATGCACACCCCCATCATATAGCTTTTTTCTGAGGCCTGTAACGTTTAGAAATTCAACAAACAAGGAAAACACGACCCTTGACCTGGACTTGTGTAAACCTCTCTGATCACCTCATATATGTTGAAGCAAATCTCCGGATATCATTCATCGCAGGTCGTATACTAACGACCCAAGTAAATTTACTATTCTCTATCTTATCATCCACGTGCTGAAACTTCTTATAGATAACATTCATCCTTCGTAACACTTCCTTGCCGACCACTAAAAAACATTTAAACTTAGGATTATCTGTGAATGATCGATATCCTCCACAAATATTCCAAAGGATCTCATTAGCTGATCTCACACCACAACATCGCCCCTATCCTAACCTTAAAAAGGACCTTGGCAATTACAGGCCGACATTCAGGTTTGAACTTTAAAAAAGTTTGTCTTGATAATACTCGCTCCGTCGCAACATTTTATCCGCTAATCCCTCCTTCCCATATAGAAATGACCAGGTGAACAAAGCTCGTAGCACAAAAGCTGACCTCCACACTGGTAGCATTCACTCTGTCCGCCACGTCCGCCACCACGTCCACCGTAACGACCACCGCCACCACGCTGAGAGGGACACTCACGTGCGAAGTGACCCGGCTGTCCACAATTGTAGCAATCTAGATCCACCATACTCTGCACTCTGCACAACACAAGCAATACAAGCCGCTGTGTGCCGTGCTAAAATACACCCACATACGTTAACCCAGACATACTTACCGACACTCCACCGCCTGCCTAAATGCCACCTTCCTGGAAGCTTTTAAATAGTAAGGAATCGCCTATGCCTACTCCCTTCGGATGAGTATGGCAACAATCACGCGACACGGTGGGTGACGGGTAAAACCGAAGGCGAATCACTGCTAACCCAGAAGAAGGACAATCCCTAAGGTAAAGACACAAACACTAAAAAGGTTCCGACCGATGAACTGGTAACAGCAAACGGCTTTTATCAATTACACGTGAAATAAAAAAAAAAAAAGAAGAAAGAAACCCAAAGGTCGACCAGGTCCCTTTACTTGCACTTTACATCTGAGTACTGTCCAATCACACAACCCGTCCGTTCTATCTCTAAAAATTCCTAAGGCAAATCCCCACAAACAGTTTGCTAAAAAAAATGGTGCAGCAATTTTAAAAAGTGCAAAAAATATGCAAAAAAAACATCTAATTGGATTTTTTTTGGACTTGGGAGAAATACTATCGGTGCAAGCAATCGAAAGCGCTTACCTCCACCACCTCCACGACGAGCTCCTGACTCTTGATTGGGGCAGTTGCGAGCGAAGTGCCCTTTCTCGTGGCACTTATAGCACTCGTCTTCTGCGCTGTTATTGCTCATTTTCTGCCCTCTCGACTCGACTCCCACCACGACTCTTCAACCTCCACCAACGCAACACCCAACACCTCGAACTCCTATAGAATCCAACTTATAGCACACACCAACCAACAAACTCTAACAACCGTCATTAAATCTCGCATTCTTCGATATAGCTCACTTTCATATCACATCAGCTAATATAATTACAAGGTAATACAATTTTCAATCAATACCGAGGAATGACCCATACAGTAGCACTCCTGAACTCACCATTGAAGTTCTTAAAAATCAGGAACAAAACCGGAGCACCTTGCTACAGGTAAACCTTTGTCCCTAGTTCATTTACCGAGGAGGATTCATAAACATGGTTGGCCAAGTATAACCATAAGTGAAGAGGATGGCAGAATGACCTCTTCGATAAGGAGCTAATGTTATACCGACGAACCAAAACCTATACGACCAACGTACAATAGAGTCTTGCCGAGAATCGCCTACCTAATCCTGCGTCCCTCTATGAACCGCGCAGGATCAGAGCTCGAACAACACTTCTAAAGCAATTACTACGATTTGCACTCCTATCTCCTCATTTGAATTTAAAAAAAAAAAAATTGCATCAGTCAACAAAAAATTTTGCATAATTCAATTCAATTTTTTATGGCTCTTTGCATGTTTCGCAATTACGCTCTGCACGTTTGTCGGTTTACGAGTAACGTGTTTGTCTGTGTCTGTCTGTCAAATATTTTTCACAACCTTAATAGTATTTATACACCCGACAGGAGCCGACAACAAAGAAATCCTTTTGCTCCCATCTCCGTTCAGGCCAGAAGATTTATTTCATTAACTAGGAAACAAGATATATAACAAGCGATGATCGATATTTTACAAGACTTTTTCCACTATAGACCACCTAGCTGGCTATAATTCAAGAAAAATTAGAGCCAGCTCTTGTAATAGTGCTTCAATTTTAAACACATACAAAAGACTGATAATGCAACGAAAATTAATAGCTGTAAGTTTTCGCTGCATTATAAAATAACTAAGACAGATCCATCGTATAAGTATAAATAGAAGCCCCTACCCCTGGCACATCAAATAAGCTCCATAATGACTCACTCCGCTACGAAAATAATCAATAATGGGCTGATAAAAAGAACTGAATTAAAACAACTATTGAACGAATTCATTCAGCAGCTATATTCAATAAACTCAAAAAAAGCACAAAATGTGCTATACAATGCATCACCTATGCGAAAGCTCTAATTTGCATACAAATTTTGTGCTCGCTTCTCTTGGTTTATTGCGAAAAGGAAGAGAACTAAATAAAGATAAAACAAAACAATATGTTCTAACAGCAGACAAAAACAATACGGAAAACCTGCTACTATAGATTAAAAAAAAAGTTTCCGTTGCACTAAGGCGCTTTACAACTTTTAACCGAAGAGGGGCATTTTTTGGGATAGTTCTATCTTTAGGCTCATCTCAAAAGCTCCGTGACACCTGCGGAGATTTTACAAGATGATTTCAACGAGAAAAAAAAGAGAGATTTGCTACCGATACCTGCATAGATACTATACAAGTAACACGCAACAACAAATATGATCGTGAATCATTTCCGGTTTCGTTCATAAGCAATAAACATAACTAAGCGCAATTGTTCGAATGGATCGTAAACTGGATAATGAAAGCCCATAAGGCGAGGACAATGAGAAGCTTAGCACCTCACTTATCAATGCCACTTCGATCGCCAAATAATCGACGCACACCCCCCTCAACGCCCTACACGTCAACAACGATCGCGCAAACCACGCACGTGCAAAAAAAAGTGTCGAAGGCGGCGCGGCAGCCCCCCCTTGGCGGCTATTACAAGATTTCGAAGAGGCGAGTCTTGTAGAGAACAACCATCAAAAGATACGGTAGTTTTGAGCAGTCCCTATTCAATTACCTGTAAGATTCGAATCACATACTTAATCATGACAAAAATTCATAGCGAACGAATATGACGCGCAGGTGTCTGCACCTGTCTGCTGGTGTCTGCCTGTTGTCTGTTTGCGGATGTCTGTCTGCCGCTAGTTCGTTAGCCTCAAAGGTATCTTTGATGACCTCCCGGTTCAACTTCGTCCCCTACGGATCACTGAGCACCACTTATATGAGTTTCCTGAGGTCATCAGACCCCACCTAGAGACCAAAGTTTTTAGTTCCATCCATCGAAATTCACTCAGAAGGATTTTTCGACGTGTTGATTTTTGATTGCAACCATTTCCAACACTTTCACCTGCAAGTACCATTCATGGCTCACCGCAGGTTTGTGTCTCTGATTTTTACAAGTTCTTCCGCGGGGGGGGGGTGGGGGGGGGGGTGGGGGAAAGAGGCGGGAAGGGAAGGGTGTCTAACCATGTTGGACACGAAAGACGACCTCATTTTTGGCTCCGAACTTCAATTTTAGCTCCGACCATCTCTAGAATCCTCGGTTCCTAAACGAGCACTTATAAAACCCAAGGATGAAGGAGGGATAGACCTCCAGGAGATGGTCGTAACGAAAAATAAAACCAGTAGCTAGGTCCAGAGTGCTCAAAGAATCCCCTCAAAAAATTATGTGCAAATCCAAGATTGAAATTCGCTACCCTATGAGTACCTGGAAGGTTGGGAATCCTAGAACATGCCATAGTTGAAAGTAGTCCTTCAAAACAAAAAGTTGAGACCAATCCTCCAAGTTACAAACTAAGGCAACATCGAATAAATAATAAAAAGAATGCCTTCTCCACGAATAGCTGAGTTTAATTAGCATATTCCATGAAATATGCAAATCTTCAGCGTGCAAAAATATATACAAATTAAAAAGGAGTTCAATCGGAAGTGATAGAAACCTGCAGCACACCTATTCACCAGATTCCATCGTGACAGCTTATGCAAGAAATAAGTGATGAAAAAAAAACTTGAATAAACATTTAAATAAAAATGCGCTCATCGTGGATCCACCTGGAGTTTGAGCTTCCCGAACATCTGTACAGTTACGCAAACAAATAACGCGTCGTACATCAAACCGCTTACATATTGCATTTGTTTGTAGCACTAGTTTCCGTCACGAAATTAGAGGCCGAATGTCATTGTTGTTGTTAGTGTACGGTAGGAGTGAGTGATGCACGGATGATGATATTTGGTGTACTGTCATATGCAAATTTGTGGTCTGGATGTTTCGTATGCAAATTCCGGGTCTGGATTTCTAATATGCAAATTTGGGGTCTCGATTCTGAGATGGATTCATGGAGTTCGTTTCGGTGTTATTTGTTCTTTTGAAGTGAGGTTGATGGAGAGTCAACCAGGAGAAGGGTATTGCTGGAATTTTCCCATGACCAAACAGCATCTCTATAACATTTGCTGTGAAACATCTTGTTCTAGTGTTGATACCGTCAATAATCTCACCTTATAAATGCAATTCAATTTTGCACTTTGCAAAAAAATTTTGCAAATCGCAATATTTTGAGCATAATATATTCAAGTTCGAATATATGCAAAGATGTGATTATCTTATACCGTATTTCATGTGCATCTTTATTGCATTCATATCGTTACAATTGGTACGGTTGGTCTTTATAGCCGGCGCTAATTATGTATATTAATTGCCCTTTATTAATTCCTTATAGGTAGATCTAGATCTCTCGGGAAGGGGATGGGAGGGACTTTCCTATTGCTTCGTTTATTCGTTGATTTTCAGAAAATTGAATCAATCATTTCAGAAATAAGTGAAACCTAAAAAGCGCGTGCCGCGTTTTTTTTATATCAATGTTATTGGCCGCCGTTTTCCAATATCTTTTTTATTAAGGTTCTCGATCAAGCAGAATGGATGAAATCTATATGGAGAAACGTGTTGCTATACCAGCTATTGGATTTTATCCACATGAATCAATAAGTACCGGAGTAAGTTTCAATAATTTTTAGCCAACTTTTTATTCAACATTTTCAACTTTTTAACTATAAATCTTTATTATTCAATTAGTAATAAACAATGCATTTTTTTTTTTTGTAATTATTGAATTGAACGATATTATTTATATAATATTTTGCGTCTCATAGTTTAATGAAATTTTTCTTAGACAACTTTAATAGCGATGGAATTCGATGGTGGTGTCGTTGTTGGAACCGATTCACGAACAAGCTCCGGGTTTGCTCCTTTTTTTTTACTTTTATTCTTTTTCAGTGCAGGCTGGTAGAGTTTCGACTTGTAGTTCCATGAGGAAGGCCCCTCATTTTCCATCAGTTAGCAGTATCGGGGAATTAAATCATTCCTAAAGCCTGAAGGTGTTTCGACTTTCCGCTTTCAGCTCACTGTCCATCTTTATACAAATAGATGAAATAATATAATAATTGCACTTTATATTAAGGAACTGCAAATAATTTTTTCAGTGGAGACGAATGAACACGATTTGGACCCATCGCTTTCCGTCTTACATTTGACATAATCGCCAACCTTATATCCGAATCGTCTTTATCTTGGTGCCAGCTGACTGCCATTAAATTCAACGTAATTGACAGCTGATGGGAGTATAGTTAAAAATTCAGAGAACCTGAAATTAATAAGCGGGTTTTTTTATTTCTTATTACAAGGAAATCATTGCAGTTCATTCATAGCTTCTCGTGCAACCGATAAAATAACCCCAATAACGGATCGTCTTGTCGTATGTCGTTCAGGATCGGCCGCCGATACACAAGCAATCGCCGATATCGTCAAATATTATATTGAAGTTTATTCGTAAGTTTATGCTTAATAACATCGAGCAAATCGTTAAATTTTTCTCTCATTACTTCTAACAGTTTCATCTCCCGTCTCAAAATAGGCGAAACTTCGCTTTCCTTTTTAAAATAATACCCCTGGGTTATAACATACTTATGAACACGGTATAGTGGGAGATCATATCATGCATGATCCGGAGCCGATTTATTCACTCTTTTTAGTTAAGTTTGATGTTATTGCTGAGAATTTTGTTTTATCTTCTTAAGCATTAAAAAGAGAATCATTTGTGTCGTTTGCAGGTTAATGGAAAACGAGGAAATTGGTGTAAGTCGTGCATCACAAATATTTCGCAATTTCCTTTATCGATATCGCGATGATTTGAGTGCCTCTGTGCTAGTGGCCGGTTATGATGAAGACGATGGTGGACAGGTTTATTTTTAATTCATTTATTTATTCTTGATTTAAATATATTTTATTTTTTATTTTATTTTTTGTTAATTCTTTTATTTTTTATGCAATTATATTTTTAGTTTCTTTAAAAAAAAAAAAACAACAAAAGTATCATTTTCGAAACGATATTCGTCGTCCAGTATCGAGTAACTTTGTAGTATAATATTCCATAATGTTTTACTGATTTATAGTATCATCTTTGTAGTATTTGTAGTATCCATCAGTACAAATAAGCATAATAGTATCATACTTCACTCTCTTTAATCAGGTTTTTTATAATTTTAGTTATATGCGATACCGTTAGGTGGTTATGTGACTCGACAACGATGTACAGCAAGTGGAAGTGGGAGCACGTTTGTTCAAGGATTTCTCGATAATCATTGGAAGGTTTGTGGAGTTTTACTTCAAAATTTATGTAACATTTTTTTAATAGAATTATAAAGTAGTTTATTAGCACTTAATTCTATTATTTCCCCCATCTGTGAATATAATCTTATGATCAATTTTCATTGATTCTTACCTCAAAGGATCTTAAAATGCCGAATATCTATTTATATTTTATTTGAAAATAATGAGTAATAAGGATGACGATTAGTGGTTTCGAGTTTATCGAAGCATGGTTATTGATAATTTAGAGCATATCTAATGCATTGAAGAGTAAGTAAAGAGTGCGTCAACGAAAATGCGTTAGTTGGAAGGATATTGCATGCGTGAAGTTTTTGATTTCGTTCTCCTTCGATCTAAACCATGGCCAAATATAGTATTAAGACTCCCTTTGAAGGGGGGGGGGGGGAGATGGCTATTACTATGCCCGAATAAATCAAAACAAATCATTGCAGCCTGGTCTAACGGTGGATCAATGCAAAGAAATCGTAAAGACAGCAGTGGGATTGGCAACAAATCGTGATGGCTCATCGGGTGGTGTTATTCGTCTTGCGGTTGTCGATAAGAATGGAACAACCAGAACGGTTTGCTTTTATTCCGTTTTTTTTGGATTAAATATGAACCGGTTGCAAAAATCCTCAAAACTCATCTGTCTTTTTTTTCACCGTAAACGGATTTTTTTTTCGGGAATTAAATGACTTTCCGTTTATAATTATGCATTAATGATGATTGCCGATTGCAGTTGATTAGACCGGATACGAATCTATTCCCGAAATTCGTCGATATACCAGCCCATCCAAGTTTCCCGAAGCATATTGTTCAGTGAATATACATCTCGACGATGGTTGTGTAAAATTTTTTTTTTTTTTTGAAAGCTATTTTCCTATAGCTTGTTGGCTTTGTTTTTAAAATTTCAATCAGTGAATAAATTGTTGTACTGAAATAGTTGTTGATATGATCTCATAGAGGATTCATTTGTCAAGTATAAGAAAGAGGTAGTCGTTTTTTAACCTGGTGGATCAAAGTCATATTTCCGGATCAGGTATAGCCATGTGGATCAAAGTTGTATTTCCGGATTACGTACAGCCTAATCCACCCAGGGAACTGTTATTACATCTTCATTTCATTGATGCGGCATAGAAGTGCTCAAAATTTTATAGTATAGATTTTATAAGGCATAGATACGGCATAGATATATCATATTATTGAGTTCTACCCATTCCTATGAGTTTTCACTGCGAATAGCTCAGAATCGACGTTCCTAATTGTTTGTGGAGCCCCTAATAGCATATTAGGATTGAATAAATCTTTTGTTGCGAAAAGATTAAAGGATTTCCTTCTAGCTTATAAGAGATATGAAAGAAAGGGAAAATTTTACCGTATTTTTGGGAAAATTTACCCTCACAAATTTTCCTGGGCAATATTCGCCTATACTTTAATCTGTATTTGCATATGTGTGAGGCATGCATTGTAAAGGGAACATTGTTGTGGTTATCCAATTGGTGACGATAGTGGCATTTGTGTTTCAAAATTGTATACATACCATCGATGTGAGGTGTGCATATCGAATTTAGAACAGATGAATTGCAATCGGCGGTCAAATGTCATTTGAGTGGTCAGTGCACAGCACATAGAGAGGAAGGGTCATTTGCAATTGTTTGCATAATTGTTTGTGGACATATGCCGCATGATGGAACATAAAGTCATGCACTATTTAGTTGGCGTGAGATGTATGTGAATAATTCAACGTCAACATTCACATCTACTGATGTGCCATTATGCAGCAATGATCACACCACCTATCATACAATTTGAAACATTTATACTAAAATAAACAGTTATGTGTTCTCTACCCCCATAGTGAACCTGAATATATTGTCCTATATAACAGGAACCAATTGTTTTAATTGATACCCTCATTATTCTTCAATTAAAATTCCTTAAATAATTTTTATTTAGCATTAAATTTTTTATGTTACTTTTTTAAATAAAATATTGTTTCCCTTAAAGTAATATTTACCTACGAATTAATGAAAATTAATTTTTAAATCTCTCTAATATCTCAAATATTCTATTCAAATCTTTTTTAAATAATCCATCAAAAAAAAAAAAAATTCTATGGAAATTTTTTTATAGATTTGCTTCTTCTAAAAGAATAATTTACATCGGTTTATTTTACAATTCATTTTGTAGTCATATTTAATATAAACACGTATTTCTTATAACACAAATCGTTGATAATTCATTACAAATGCAAACTATACGCCTATAATAATTTCAATGGTTCATTTCTGTTGTTTTTATACATCGATTTTATATAAAGGAACATCATGAAAAAAAGAACGAGTAAGTAACGTAGGGCAGTTAACAATAATATGGAAATTGATATATATATATATATATATATATATATATATATATATATATATCAATCTTTCTTAAGTATAGATGACAAATATACAGAGAAAGGAAAATAGATGGAAAGAGGAATTACCATGAAAGATGGTTAAAATCTACAATCGACGAACTGTAAAATCCTTCCAAGTACTGTCCATGTATATTGTGATCCACCAACATTTGTGCAAGAAGCGAGAAGACTTGGCGCTGAGATTATTGACGCTCTTTGCTAAAATATATCCGCTTTATTATCCATTTAATCAATACTGATAATAATATATTGATAACGTTGATAAGTGCTAATCATTATTATAAATAATTATTCCTTATATAAGTTCATTTCAATGTTTCAAGTTTTTTTTCCCAACTTTTTTTTGTAATTTTATCGAAATGGTGAAATCCAATAGTAGTTAAAGTGTCTACTATTAAAAGTATTAAAAGTTATTAGAAGATAAAAGATTTAATTACTCATTCATTGAGTAACTTTTAATTTAAAAAAAAAAGAAGTGAAAGATGATTGCTAATCTTTTTCAGATATTTCAAATTCATATAACGATATACTCAACATATATAAATATTTGTTTATAAGTTATGAAACTGAAATGATGTTGCCTAATCGTGCACAAATCTATCAGCGAAGCATATCGCAATCATAGCGAGAGAGAGAGAGAGGGAGAGAGGAAGAGAAAGAGGAAGAGAGAGAAAGAGGGAGGGAGAAGGAGAGAGAGAAAGAGAAAGAGGGGAAAACGAGTTATGAATGATTATGCATCATTTATAGAACGCTAGTATTTATGAATTATAACATCCACTCGTTGTGCTAATCGTTATGATGAAGCAAATTGAGATCCGTTATACAACAGCATTGATAATCTATAACAGTATATATATATATATATATATATATATATATATATATATATATATATATATATATATATATATATATATATATATATATATATATATACCTATTCGATATTCAAGTGCTCTATATTTTTTCTTGTTCTAAGCATACTCAGTTTGCATTTAATTTAGTCAATTTTAAAAATATTTAATTCGATATAAAGATCGATTCATCGAGAATGGATGGTAGAAAATTGTATTTGAGGGGCATACCTTTAACTACAATAATACTGAGCAGCAAAAGAAACTTTTTAAATGCAAAATTATATTTTTGAATAATAATATATAACAATAATAATAATAAAAATAATTTTGATAATATAACAATAATAATAATTGTTGAATAATAATAAATCACTTAAATTTTCATCAAAAAATTCTCATTTAAAATTGATATGTCGAAGATATTTAATTGAAATTCTACGCAACGCTATTCTAAGCTATAATTTTCAAAGGTAACTATTTTAAAACTTTTTACCCATCTTAATAAGTAAACTGAAATACTTATTAAGACAGGTAAAAAATTTAGGAAAATGCTGATAGGAAGAAACGAGAAATTTGCATCAATCATACTCCAACCATCAAATTAATAAACATTCCAGCCAGATATATTCAAATCCACATAAATACAGAGAGATATAAATGCCTAAATAGATAAAGTTGATTTCAACGCTCAATTAAAAAAAAAAAGAAAAAATGAGAAGAAAAGCTCAAAAGGATGGTACGGGGGTAGGCTGAAGGCAATGAAAAAAAAAAGGAAATTCAGAAATCCATTCAGCAAGCTATAATGGACGGAGGTATATTATTGAAATGGGTCAGCATTCAAATTTAGCTGTTATTATGCAACACTGCCGATGAAACAACATGGACTTTAACACTAAAATGCTTGCCCGTACGGGTTGGAGAGAGCAAAATGCTTGCCCGTATAGGTTGGAGAGAGCAAAATGCTTGCCCGTATGGGTTGGAGAGAGCAAAATGCTTGCCCGTACGGGTTGGAGAGAGCAAAATGCTTGCTCGTACGGGTTGGAGAGAGCAAAATGCTTGCCCGTATGGGTTGGAGAAAATCACTTGAAAGTGCTACGAGGTGGTGAAACTCTTATATGCCAATAATATTCATGTTTCATGAATGAGAATAAAATATTACATCGTTGCCTATCTAAATATTCGTCTTAGTTCCTTCAGGAAAGATTCTTCATCTCTGCGGTTAAGTTAGAACTCATAAAACCTAATGTACAAATTTATGCTGGAAAAAAAATGTTTGATTATGGAAATAAATCAAAAAAAAAGAAAAATTTTAGAAAATAATTTTTATGCAAAAAAAAATTTTTTTTTTTAAGAAATAGGAATTAAAGAAGAACAGATAGGCAAAACAACTTGAGAAAATATAAATAATAAGAAGAAACAAAGAGATTGATTAAACTATAATACCCTAGGTTATATATGATAATTGCATATTTCTGATCAAAGAAATTTGCCTATCCGATTCTCCATAACCAATTCACCAATAATCAATCATTGTTATGTCCACTATGATTGCTGAATATCGAAAAAGTAAGCAAAAAATGGGCAGTAACACAATAGGTAAGGTGTAGTAATACGATAGGTAGGGTAACACAACGGGCAAACTACAGTAACACGACAGGTAAAGACAGGTAAGGTACGGTAATGCGGTAGGTAAGGTGTAATAACACGACAGGAAAGCTACCTATATACTTACCTAGACTTTATTATCGAGTAATATGCAACCGTAATAATAGCAATACCTGATCGTATCCTTCCACTGTGGCAGGTTGTCCACCAGTTGTACAGGTGATTGCGACTGTAGCACCTTGACTATGCGTATTGCCAAAACTGACGTCACTATAGTCGAATCGATATTGATCGCTTTGATCAACTGCTGTTACTGGATATAATATTAGATCCGAGCAACGTGCATTCACAAAAGCTGAAAAAAAAAAGAATACCATTTCATAGATTCTGAGATATATAAGATACGGTAGGTAATTCCATTAATACGGTATAAAACCTTTACAGTATCACTTATCTCCAACTCTATAAGTTGTTCAAGTAACTAGAAGCTTCAAGAAGATGACCAATTCTGGTTAAAACAATCGACGTACCATATATTACATATTACATAAAGATCATCATTGCTCATGTTTTTTCTGTATGGATGTTTCAGAAACTATCGAAAGGTTTTCATTTACAATTACAACGTAATTAATCCTCAAATATTGCATTTCGAATTGATTAGCTAATAAGTAAAAAAAAATTTTAGTTATTGAAAATATTAACAAATTTTGTAAACTTTTTGATAATTTTTAATAATTTTACATAATTTAAATCAAGTTTCCTTTTCTTAAAAGAAAAATTATTGACAAGGAATATATTTAAAAAAAATAATAATTCCTTTTATTTATAATAAACAAAATATATATGGGAACGCCGAAACGATTACCTGAAATAGTACATACAGGATTACCATATACGATCGTATAAACACAGCAATAAACCAAAAGTCTATACTGTACTCTTATATATGGTACTTTAAGTACTGATCTTTCAGAAGGGTCCGCATCCAATATTCAAATGAAGAGCATTCCTATTGAGATCGTTATAAGGAAGCTAATAAATAACTTACTGGGATCTTGACTTGGTACAAATCCAGGTGGGGCACACGCCAATATAATTGGTGAAGTAAAGACGAGTAGATAAAGAATATTCATTGATAAATGAATTGTAAAATGATGATCGCTTGACGATCCACAATGGATGGGGATGGCCGATTGCCGATACGTAACCAACGATTATGGGCGGTTTTTGGGGAATGTGCTTGATGTGGAGACTATTTTTTGTTGGAATTTAGAGGACCGCCCAAATTCATCGATACGCCTATGACGTTTGCCCAAACACTTGCTATAGTTTATGAGGGGGGTGGGCGATGGAGTTCAATTCGATCCAGCAATTTGAATAATCGAATGGGGCACTTATTATAATGGTCAATTTAATCGACTTAGGCGATAAAATTTGAAATATAGAGAAGAGTTAAGGTTAGTTGTTTATTTTTTTTAATTTTTGAAAAGTTTTTTTGAATTTTTTGGAGGGTCGTCGGAATGAAACGAAATAAGAATTGAATAATTCAACGTTCCATCAGTTAGGGTCATTGAATTCGGTCAAAGAAGTTCTATGAGTCACTCTCTGTAACAGGATCTTTCTTTGAGCACAATAATATCCCTCTTTATATATGACAGGATCACTTTTTTATTAATTTGCTCTCGGGAATTTATATATATATATATATATATATATATATATATATATATATATATATATATATATATATATATATATATATATATATATATATATATATATATATATATATATATATATATACAGAGTTCACAAATTCGATGAGTCAACGCTGTAGACTTTCAAATGCGAACAATAAAGTTTATGGTCATTTTTTTGCTGTTATTATTCCCAATAAAACTTTTTTTCTCGTCAGTTGAATCATAATGCCGCAATATTATTTATTTCAATTGCCTAAATCCTCACTGATAAAAACGAAGTTTCAAAATCAAATTTATTTCAAAACTCAAATTTATTCACTCGAAATTTTGGTCCCTTTCAGTAAACAATTAGCGCATCGACCAAGAAGTTCAAAGGTCATTGATAACGTTTTTCAGCATTAATCCTCAAAAATGATCCAATAAAATCCGATTGCGTTATATATATCGTCGAACGTTATTAAAAGATGACTATACATCATAACCACAAACAACGTCAAGCACAATGAGGTGAGGTGTCTGTCTATAATTTGATTGTTGTGAATGACTTTTCACTTTCCGCCAATAGGATGCGTACCGTAACGAATGACCTCGATTCAGGGTATCGCTCCCCTTTACGGTAATTACAGCTGGGATATCGCTGGGTATTTCACTACCGGTTATTATCGCATTCAATCCGTTTATTGCGATAAGCACACCAAACGTTGACGCTTAATCCACCAGATGGTCATCGCTTAAAACCTGTCTTTCAATAGTATAAATGCAACTTGTTCATGCACTTTCAATTCTTCAAAACTATATGCACGTTATATCCCATATAATCCTTTAATATTCCATCTATTTCTATCTATTTTTATTGATTGTTGCCGTATAAAGAAAAACATTTAATTGTTGTTTCATTTAAAATGATGTTGTTTTAAAAAAATGAGTACCAAAATCTATATCCTTTTCATAATCCCAATTTTATCCCCAAGGAGCAACTCCGAGATAAAAAAAAAAACAAACAAAATCTTTTCACCTGCAAATTCAACTCTAATGAAATGGAGACTTACAAAAATAATGCTTTCACCAATTCAAACTGCTTTACAATAAAGCAGACGTTCAGCATTTTCACAGCAATATTCCGCCTATTTAGAAGCGTTTTATGTAACTTGTGCCACCCATCCGTCATCTAACAGCGAAGCGATATAAGCTGAACTCAATAGATGCCATTATCTTGCTTATCCACTCGCATGGCATTGAATATTTGTTGGCGCATATCTTCACTAATTGATTAAAAATTTTCGAGTAGATTAATATTCCCTTCAATTTCGTTCAAATACACCTGTCAAAGTATCATTTCCACCTGGTGGGAAACTTGGTGCTACAGCTTATTTTCATGATCACATAATCCTTGAAATAATTCAACGAAACTCTTTTTCTACACCATCTCTTAATAAAAATTTTGTTGAGAAATACGAATGATATTGCATGCGATAGAACGCTATAAAAAGAGACACTTATAAAAATTCATATATATACAAAAATCAGCTTTTTTTAAAAAAAAAATGACACCACTACATGAATATAGTTGAAAATTTATGTAAAATAAAATTTAAAAAAAAAAGAACAAGTATGGCAGTTATCAATTGAGTGAATATAAATGCCCTCAACGCGGTGGCACAATGGATAGTGGTGATACATATGCAATACGTAATCATCGAGTGGTGACATATGCAAAAAACCACATAGAAAATGCACACATCTATACGATTCATATATCACAAATCAGTAGGTAAGAAAGCGAAATCACCCTACCCGCCGGGTTCAATTCCTTCAATTATACTACCCGTAACAACCAACGGGTAACGAAATCATTAACTATTCATATTTCTTGTTGCAAACCATTTCAAATATTCACATCAATTTTTTTTATTCACCTCTTCGAAAAACCTAGAAATGATGGTGGCAATTTATTTGTAAAGCGCAATTTGCTCATCTTCTCCCTATCGGTTACCCTCAACAAAATTACCCATTTCAATCGTAATTTTACTCCCAAATTTTGACGTTATACTACATTAATATCTCTTAAATAACCTTTTTAAATAATAAAAAAAATAAAACGTTTCGCTTTCAAATAATACCCGTAAGTATATTCTTTTACCATAGAATATTCAAGATTAAATTGCAATGAAAGAAAAAGATAAATGTTAGTAAAAGAACGAAAAATTAGTATAATCACATCTAATAACCGTTTATGAGTGTACATTTCTTAGTGCACTTCATTAACGGTTATAAATGTGGGTGAATATACCAACGTCAGTGAGGAGAATCATACAGCAGGGCAAGCATTCAAAAGGAATTAACCGATATAGACTTTCCTGAAATTCATACCCTGAAATTAACGTATTTTTCCGGATTCCCTACAAAGGAATTCCAATCCTCGATAATATAACCAAATATTAATGCCTCTATGACCTTAAAGACCAATCGATTCGAGTCATATGCCGCACTAAAATATGCATCGATATGTAGTCAAGTAAGAAACAGTTAATAAAATTATAAAGCAATCCGCTTTCAAGATGACCCATTCCAATTTTCTTTATGAATGCAATGCCCAAACACACATACATAAAAATCATCACACATGTCAGTGTTGAACAGCGTCGACCGCCTTCTTAGCTGCCTCATCCATATTGACAGCCGTTATTAGTGGCAGACCACTCGCTTTGAGCACATCACGGGCTTCCACCGCTTTCGTACCTTCAATTTCAATTATCAAAACTTTTCTTCGATATTCTCAAAAATACTCCCCAACGTTTTTCTATCTAATCGACGGAAAATATTTTTTTAAAAAAAGTTTAAAAAATTCAAAAATGAATATTAGGGAGATAGATAAATTTAAAAAAAAAAAAACGAATAGGAAAAGAGAGAAACGTTAAATTAGATGGAAGACAATAAACATATTTATATTAATGAAACATTTATTTTCGCATAGTTAATGTGTTGCTATATATGAAATCTGCTAAGAGTTTTTGACAACTAAATAAATTGACATATATTCGAAGGTAATGAAAATATTTCTAGGTAGTTGATATTCATAAATGAAGAGATATAATGACCTTTATTGTTAGAAATGCAAAATGGTCAACCAATTTTCAAAGATAGATCAATACAAAAATAATCAAACCAAAATAACGAACCTTCAAGTCGTATAATGAGTGGAACTTTAAGTTCAATCTTTTTGCGTGCTGCGATGATACCATTTGCCACCACAAGGCAACTCACAATACCACCAAAGATGTTCACTAATATCGCTTTCACCTAGAAATCAATTCCTTTTTTTTATATTTACAATTTTTCGTAAATTCAAAATAATTTAGAAACAAAATAAAAATATAAAATTTAGTTCACAATATCAAGCGATAAAAAAATTTTCAAAATTTTCTCTTCGAAATCAATAAACAAACAAAAATATAACTAAAAAAAAAAAAAAAAAGAATGCGTAAAGTGTTTTACTTGTGGATCGGAAGTGATGATCTTGAAAGCAGCAGAGACGGCTTCTTCGGTAACAGTGCCACCCACATCGAGGAAATTCGCCGGATTACCACCATGAAGTTTGATAATATCCATTGTGGCCATTGCAAGACCGGCTCCATTCACTATAAAATATTGTAGCAGCAAATTATCCGCTTTCTAATTGCAGCTAAATATCATTGAAATAATAAATCAAAGTACACCTCTCCGTCAGTATATACGTGCCCATCAATGTGTATCGTGGGTACTCCATAGGACGTCTATACCATCTCGTACTGTTGAATGCTTATGGAATGTGTTAATCAGTGAACGAACCCGGGCAAACATGTAAATAAGGCAAACTTGAGGTCAGCTACTTGGGTGCACAGTTCTAGGTCAGGTATTTCGGTAACAACGCTAACATTTTTATTTATTTATTTTATTTATTTCAATGAACACAGCATTCATTACGAATACATGTCTCTTCATATCGCTTCCGCCTGCTCTGACTTAATGCCTCTCTAGTACACTTTGCTCCTGTGGTCTTTAGGTCGGCCTCTACCTCTAGCAGGTCAGTCGCCTGAAGGTTAGGGCTTAGGCTCGTCTAGCACGCTAGCATAACTATTCATAACGAAAACCATTTGTCGCAAAAGCATCTCAAAATTCATGAAGCACTGCAGATTCTAAAACGCGTAAACCATTTCGAACAAACAGTCGTGGGCGATAATACCGTCACAGGTAATGGAACCATTCTTGATACCTGCGATATACCCCCAGGGAAAATTTGCAAATAAATTGCAATCAACTCACCCATACATCCAATGTCGCCTTCAAGTGCGATGTAGTTCAGGTTGTGTTCATTAGCTAGTGCTTCACGAACATCCTGCAACAAATTCATTTAAACATTTCATCTACTTAATTTTCAATTCATCCTATGCCGTCGACTCAATCCTCACCATCTAGTCGGCTGATTTACACCTATGTGCTGTTTAACTGTTGGGTATAGGAAATAAGGCCGGTAGAGGATATTGTAAAATATGGCTCTAGCCAAGATATAATACTGCCTCTTCCGGATGCCCCACTTAGGAACAGCAAACAGAGAATAAAATAAAAATGGTACAATTACAAAGAATAAAATAAAAAATTTACAGCTTCAGAGCCCGATTGTTCTTCCATCGCAAAGATTTCCTTCTGGCGGAAGTATGCGTTATCATCGAAATTGAGTTTCGCATCAATACAATACGCTACAATAATAAAATATTTAGAAGCCCATGAAGGGCAAAAGTGAAAATGACCGCATCCTTATGATCCTTGAAGGGAGAAGAAAGCGATCTTCCCAAAAAGTCATTGCTTTTCGCTTCGCAGGTCTTATATTTCGACAGGGTGAAAGATGTGCATGAAGGGATTTTCATCAGTATTTTCCAAGGATCTGTTTGTCATTCCTCAAAGAATTCCACATCCATAATAAATCCATCCAGAAATCTCTCAGAGGGAATAAACATTAGGTGTTTTCATCTCAAATTCTCAGAAATGATCTTAGCAGAAAGCCATGAATCCCTCTTCCTGTCAACGTCAGCCATTGCATCGTACAACTGAATGCCTACCTCAAATCACTTCCCAGCTTCTTTACCTACCCGAACAAGAATATATTTGCTTATTCTCACTCATCGAGCAGAGTGAAAGTTTAATAAATATTAAAAAAAATAGATATATATGTAGGGAATAGCAAAACAACCATATAAAAGAAATAATAAAATGAGATTAAAAATAAACCTTGCATTCCTTCCGTTTCAGCTAGTGGATTAATTTCCACTTGTGTTGCATCGACCGCGATGAATAGCTTATAGAGGCAGGAAATCTCGTGGGCGGCCTAAATAACAAACATTTTATTTCTAAATAATCATCTATAAACGAATTATTTAAGCCTATTTCAATTGACCCTATCAAACGTAGTAAAAAACTTTATGCAAATTTTTAGCAAAAAAAAGCAAAAATCTATAATAAGCAAATCAGCTTTATGAAGCTACCAGATAACTAAAGGCATATAACTTATATTGGGAAAAAAACCTCTTTAATCCACTCATTTATTGTATTCATTTTTCTCTGTTTCTCATAAATTAATATACTCTATCAATTTCACAAAAAAAATTTACATAAAAATATGCAAAAAATTTGTTTCATTCAAATTATTTGTTCAATGCAAACAAAAAACAAAATTCCAACGTTCCTTAGCAGTAATAATAGACTCAGATGGCACTAAATTCTTATCAGACTCACATCGGCTTCGGTTCATGGAATTTCGATCCAACAGCTTGGTCCACTATTGGTTCCGGTCTATTTTGATGCATTTAAATTTTCAATTTCAACTTATTCAAGAATTTCATTAAAAAAGAGAGAAGAAAAGATCACAAAAATGGCAAACCCGTTCGGCGGAAACACCACTGAAACCGAGATTCTTTGCGATCTTATCTGCTTGCTCCTTTGTGAGTCCCTTATCGATATCAACTGCCTCCTAGAACACATTGCACATAAAAAAGGGGATTATTGCTGCTAGATATTCATTCATCTGCACTATGCAAAATAGCTATGGATCGCTAACTGAGAGAAGAGAGAGTCTTTCAAGATATTGGCGTAGATCAACGGCACGAATTAGATCTCAAATTTTTTTTTTTTAAAAAGATCAAAATTAATAGTTGTGCTAGTCAGCTTTAGCCACCAGATTCCAAAGTCGTCGTGCTAAAACCTGGATTTCAGAGTTCAGACAAAAGCTAGTCGCCACGCTTGATCTGCCTAATTCATGATCGGTGGGCATATGAACGTAAATTAGGAACGTTCATGGAACAACATAAACATACCAGCACACCAAGCTCAATAAAGAAGACCTAGCTGACCAGTTGATGCTGAGTAACAGGAGAGTGGCCAAGTTTAAAGGAATTCGTCCCTAGCAAAACGAAAGGAATAACCTTAAAGAGTAGCCCTGGTTTAGTTGCTGCCACAGTTTCGATATCCATCCCACCGGCTGGACTATACACCACCATTGGACCATTCGTCTCACGATCCATAAGTATAGCCAGATAGGTCTCACGCTTGATCGATACCGCCTCACATATCAAAACCTTCAATGAACAACATGCAATATACCCGTTCAGCATAATTATTCCACGGATACTTGCATAAAAAGGTAATTTTTTGGGAAAAGGTTGCATACCCATCACCCCAACGATACAATTCATGTCATCAACAACACAACTGACAGTGGGAGTGAGTACAATTCAGAATGCATGTGATGTGACCACTTCAATAGTACATTAGCAACTCTCTCTTAATTACGAAAATATCAAAAAAAAAAACTTCAACAGAGATCAATCCTCGAAAACAATGATAGTTAAGGAATACTGCGAGTCAAAACTGAAATCGGGCACACCTAAAATAATCACAAAATAAATAAGTATCGCAATATTTTCATGTAATCACATAGTCCATAATTCTTCCAGGTAAGCGAATTGTTCGCAAATACTTTCTGATAAAGTGATTATCACCCCACTGATATTATTTTAAATCAACCGTAGGCGAGATTAAAATAACTAAAAACACCATCGGAGAGTAATAAATTTAATCAAAGATAAACCTTTTTAACAAGAAGTCCTTTCTTTCCAGTTTGTTTCGTTACGAGTATCTTACCAATCATCTCATCGGTAAGGTCGAGCGCTTTCTCTTTACTAAAATTCCTCTAGTTTTGAGGTGCTAAAGTAATCCTTATAATTCTAATAGTTATGGTGAAAATTTTTTTAACTAAGAAATTCCTATGCATTTTTTTATAAAATATATTTGTTCAAAAAATATTATAAAATATATTTTTTGTTTATAAAATCTGATTTGATAATTCAATTTTTTTAATATAATCGCTCAATCCCTTTATTCAACAACATCTATAGACGATTCTCTATAAACCCTTCACCAGTTTTCTAGTCTCTCGAATATTATATACTCCCAAATTATCAAGGATCACCACTGGTGAATTCCATTTTAATGATCAAACAATAAATTGCAATTTAACTGACCGTCTTGGAGCTTACAAACAACGCAAAAATGTTGAAATGCAAACGGCACAAATCGTAATGTTAGGCAAAGAAACTTTAAAAATTTAAAAATTAAAATTTACTCTTTGGCGTAAGCCTAATTCGCTTACCCTTCAGCGACTGCCACTCCGCCAAGATCGCTTCGACCGCCGATAAATCTACCCTTACCACGACCACCGGCTAGGATTTGTGATTTGATCATATACCGATGGCGATCTAAAAATTCGCAACGAATGGAATATGGATTAGAAAAATGTAGAACTAAAGATTGTATATTCAGAACTAATCTACACACAGATTTAAATAATGATTAATTTAATTATAAATAAACCAATTATATTTTGGCAATAACTTGAATTCATCCATGATTTCCAGTTCACACATTTCTGAAGGCTTAGAAATACCACTATGGTTTAAGTTCTACCATTCTTCATAAGCACCATCCCAACCCTCTTCCCGTCTCCATACCATAGAAGATGAAAGTACTAACTGAAATCTTGCATTTGTTGTTCCGCATCGGCACGACTACTAGCAACGATGAACCGTTGAATGCAACATCCATGATCTTCCAACAATTTTTTACTTTGATATTCTTGTAGGTTCAACATGCGTACCGATTGCAAATGCTAAAAATATACATGATTTAAATAAAATAAAATAAAAGTATTCCCATCTATCGATACAGGAAAAGATAATGGAATAGAGAAGCGGATATATTAGCTCGCATAAATCCAACGAAGGGAATATCCCCCTACTTAATGATTTTATAAAGAGATTTCAATTGAATGATAAAGAATATTTATCAATGATTCAATATTTGAATAATGGTGATCTGCAAATTTGAATTTTTTCCTACCGGACGATGAAAAAGAGTTTCAATAAAATTATTTATTAAGGAATACTTTAAAAACGAAAATTCAATCATAAATAATAAAAGGAAATGAGGAATTGAAACAACGAACCTTGTATACACCATTCTGAAGGACACGTTGCCCGACTCGACTCAACATTGGCAGCATAGTGTATTATGTTAATGCGTAAATAATGCTGGAATAAAAAATTTTTTCTAAGCCAATATCGTCATATAACGCTTGACCAATTAGACAGAAGGATGTAGACCTCCTTGCAGGACACAAGCATAAAGTCATATATCGGATTATAACGGGCTGCCTTTTTAGGAGTCTTCGAAGTGAAAGAGGTGCCACTTCGGAGCATCCAAGTTTATGGTCTCTATGAACCAAGCAGGGAGCCCAGAAATAAAGTTTGCAACTTCGACGACCATTTCCACAGGTTTACCATCGGGGAGCCGATCAGAGGATCCGATGAAACTATAGTTTTTAAATTCTAACATCGAATAGGGCTCCGAATGGAGATTATTCAAAAAGGAATGGGAGTTCAAATAAACCTCCACCTTATTCAGGCAAATTGTAATAAATAGTAAAACAACATGTTAAAATGTGATTTAAAAGATTAGTCATCGCTACGCAATACCATTCAAAGTACCTTCAATTACCTTTTGCAAGGGTATGAACGTTTCTAGAATAACACTGAAGTAAATCTTGGAAGAATAGAGAAAAAGATGATGCCTGAAGTGGTCACAACGAATCCTCTTGTGGTCACTCGAATTACAAAATGACCAGTGTTTAAAATCTGGACAGTGTGGACAGCGTCCATTTTCCCACTCGTTAAGTCCCCACATGTATGGGAATAGCTCACAAACTTCATGATAAGACCCATGAATGATATAAATCCTCTTTTTTGGAACATACTTCCCCTTATTTTCAAGGAAAACGTTTAAAGTCTTTCACCTAGCCTATAAGGGTCGCCGTTTTTTTCAATAAATAAAACATTCGGTTCTTCCTCTTATAACATCTAACCAGCATAAATAATAATATCTCATAGAGGCAAATGTCAAAGGTCAAGCTCACACATCCAGCTTCTTAAATAATATGCAAATAAATTGTTAAGCATAGGCAATTTGCATATACGACTGAAACGATGTACTTCAATATCTATATCATTCAATTGGCAAACAATTTATTTTAACGTTTTCGGCGAAGAAAGTAGGAAAACAATAATCTTTGGATAAGTGTTTTTGCGTTCAATGATGAGCGACGATAATAGATAGGGGGGAGGTCAGCGATAAGCACTACCCTTCGAGGGTGTTCATCATTGAATATCATTGATAAACATCTATTTATTTACTTATTTGAGCGCTAAACGAGGCGAACGTTCACTATTATTCGTTGAGAAATTTGATCTGCCAACAGTAAATATTAGCAAAGAATGGGAAGTTACTCGAAAAGTTTTCCCACCAGCTGGCTGTACTCAATTAGCTAAAGTAAAGAACTTTCCTACCAGCTGGTTGTACTCAATTAGCTAAAGTAAAGTGATCTTTAAATTGAAGATAAAGTTTCGTAGCATAACACAAAGTACAACGACGGAAAATACCAAAATATAATACAAAAGCAAGAAGCCGAATGTTGCAATTAGCCAAAACGTTAAGGTGCGTGTATTTAATGAGAGGCGCAACTGTCCGAAGCGCAATTGTCGTAGCATCAGTTAATACTTGATCTATACACAATATTCATTGAATTATGGAAATAGTATTATAATAATGTGAATGCTCGTTTTTCTTGCGAAAAAAAAGTGATATTTCTATTGAAGTGAGCTGAAAATATTTTTTGATTTTTATATGCAAAGTTAAAATGTTTGTTTGTAAATTTATATTTTATAATTTGCATTTGTAAAAAAAAATGTAAAAATATGTAAATTTGTAAAAAAAATATTTATTTTAAATAAAACATTTAAATAATCATTTATATAATTTGAAAAAAAAATACAAAAAAAAAAAAAGAATATAAAATATAAAGAGATAAAGATGAAGGATATTCGATCGACTTGCATCTAAATCGTATTCACGAATCGGTTGAGGAGAATATAATCCGACCTTAACTAAATGATATAATTTCATTAAAATGAAAGACGTTCGGTCGTTTTCATCCATTTCATATCGCATTCCATCGAGGAACAACTGATCAATCAGTGATAATATCAGTGATAAGGATGTCGAGTTGCAATTAATAAAGGTTCAATTTACATAGATATATATTAAGGGGATATACTCACAACAATTAAAAATCACTCGCTTCAATTCATATTTGAATTTATAACACCTAAGGCAATTAACTACTACACGGAAGTGGGAGCAGCAAAAGGTTTAATTTGTACCTGCATGTACCTGAAGGAAGGTACCTGTTGATGTCTCGGGAAGACATCAACGGAAAACAAGGAGTTTTAAATGGAACATTCAGAAGGATAGGCTCAAGCGCTGGAATGTCTGCCTATGGTGAAACTCGAGGTGGTCAGGCTATCAGCTCAAATGAGTTCAACGTATGAATTCAACGAGTTCAAGAACCTCAAGAACTCCGAGGTCAAGCTTCGACGATATCTGCATAAGCAACGAGATCAAGCACAATGTCCCCCAAGCATGAGTCGGAGAAACACCTTCTGACTGCTCACCAGCAAAAGATTCACAGGAATGGGCGCATACGTCCCGGAAGTGAGTTGATATAATAACAGGAAACATTGACTAATTTTTGCATATAATTTATTAAAATTACTTCAACTTTTATTCTATAATTTTTGCGATTTTCAAACAATTTTCAAAAAAAAATTTTTTTATTGTTGTCGAAAATAAATTTCCATTTATCGCAAATAATTCGATTACTTCTTATATAAATAAAAAAAAGGAATATTATATATCATATACTACTACTAAATAAAAAGATCCTATTTATAACAATTAAAGGCTACCCGCTTCAAATCGTACCTGGACTTATAACACCCGAAGGGCGAATAAACTATGTAAATGGGAGCAGCAACAGGCATCGATTATACCCGCACGTACCTGAATGAATGCATCACTTACCTTTGCTACGTAATGTGGTCTTATGACCTTATCTCGATACAAACACCATTATTGGCGGAAGAAATGCGCGGTAGATCACAAATTTGATCGTCGTTCAATAGTTCAACAATCTTTGAATGGTCTCATTGCTGAAAAATTGATTTATTGTCGAAAACTTTATGCAAATTACGATTGTACATATAAAATTCGAAGGGAAGGTGAAAGAAATTTTCCTGAATTTAAAAATTCAAAATTTCCCATAAGAAAATTTTTTCTTTTCCAAAAAAAATTGAAACGGAAAAAATTTTTCACCAAAAATTTTTACGGGTTGAAATATTTTGAAAAACTCCGTCGATTATTGCAAAATTTCTCGCAACGATTCTGACGCTAAAGTACGAATGATTGCGAACTAAACGAAAATTAGTGCTGCTGTTAACGTCGTCGAATCGGTTATGTGTCATTTAAGTTTATCTTATTTTTTTTTATTAAGGTTGTATTTTAATAGTTACGAGTAATATATAACTGCTATTGAATTGTAAGCAGTAATCGAATGCAATATTTGGATTTCTTAGTTCCATTCATTAACTTACCTTTGCGATGTATAAGGTATTTTAAAAAAAAGCAGCAACTCTTTCTAAAAGTCGATCGTTTTTAATCGTGAAATTAAAACCATAAAAATTCGTTGAGCATTATTTTCAAGCTTTTTTTTATTATTATCTGTAAAGCTTTATAATAGGACTGTTAATTATATGTATTTGTACGTAGTTTTCCTATACTTCTTTTTTTTCAACGTTCAAGAAAAGACTCCACAATTGGCTCCATAAAGACTCCATAAATATACTGCATTGAATATGTGTCCCATTCACTAGAAAAGTTTTATTTTCCACTCTCTCCCAAAATTTGCATAAATTTTTATATTTTTAAATGATTATTTTCGCGTTGAATGCTTTGCATATTTCTCCACTCATTGCTTTTTTTGTTTTCCATTAAAACACCATTCTTTAATTTTTTTAAAATATCATTGAGAGGTAACTGATTATATCGGCTATCTTCTAAATGGGTCACCTCTATGCTTGAAGTGTCAAATGGAATATGGATGGAAAATAGGATGCTTCTTGGGTGGGCAGAAAATTATATATAAGACCATTCAAGGATATAGCGTTGTAGAGAGTTGCTGGGAGGGGATCGGTTGGGAGAGATGGGAGGGAGAACTCGACGGGAGGGAGGTTGAGGGAAGGAAGGGAGGGTTGGATTCTGGAATGCGATCACATCAGGCATCAATTTTCTATAAAAGGATTCTAGAAAAGAACCAAAATTGAATTTTCCAACCGCATAAATAACGCAAAATGCGCCCTAATAAACACTTCCTTGAATTCTCATCCTCACCCCCCCCTCCCCCTCCTTCATTAAGTTTCTTTGAATTATGACCCTCCCATAGTCAAATTGACTGCACTTCTCTTTAATATATACCTATGCATAGTTTAATTTAATTAATTAATATACCTTTACTTAATCTACGTATAACTAATATAAATATATTTTAATATGTGTTTTTACTGAATAGTGAAGTTCGTTTTTGATGTGCATGTCGAAAATATTCACTTCAAAACGGCATATATCAACTATTGATCTATGCGGGCACAATCCTTAATGAACAGCCTTTTCTGATCGACCAATGATGAGGGTATTGGTCTTATGGATAGTGCAGATGCTGCTTGGTGATCCAAGTCGAGTAGATAAAGTAGGGAGGGGTCGAATATTAAAAGATGCATCGTTCGTCTTATATTAGATATGAAACGATCATATTTAGTGATCATCATTTGTTATGTCATCGTTTTATAATCTTTCATAAATTTGTATTTCTAAAGGGTGTTCATTTGTTTATGCCCCAATTATGCCAAAAGTATAACTAATATAAATCATTATGCCTAATTATGCCCATATTTGCACTTTTATTTATTTATGTAGATTTGGTTTATATGTATCTGTCTGCAAGTTGGTTTCAGCTTTATAATTGATATAGGTTGTTCATTAAAATTTGATCGATATATTCTATAATATTGATATCGAATAGATATTTTCAAGTTAAAACAAAGTTTGAATAAAATTTTAGGAACTTGAAAGTGTTAGAAAATTTGCATAATTAGTGAGCCTCTCATCTGTACAATTTGAGCTGAGAAAAAAATCCTTTTTTGAGGAATTGTGGCGTACAATCGGTTCATTTAAAATATTTTAATGCAACATTGCTTATATTTGGATTTTTGATGAGTTGTGGCGCAAATTCGTCTTATGATCGGCACTGTAAAAGCGCATATCGTGCCAACTCGTGTGGTGCGTTTTCTCGATTAATCACATTTGTGAAGAATCCCGGATAAGGCATCTCCATAGTTGGGTATATTTCTTTTTCTTGAGCGGCTTTCTTATATTTCCGGGGGATTTTAAGTTATCGATATGCAATGATTGCGTTACTTAAATAAGTGATATGTATATCATTATTGAAGAAAGTTGCAGCGTTCATATGAGGCGAACGTTGTTTGCGAGGGTTGAGCGATGAACTCCCGTAGTGAGGTGAATGTCCCACTGAACACGTGTAATAAAATATTCGTCCAGAGGGATTATTCGAAAGGACTCGGCGTCCAATTCGACACCTCCTTCCCGGCTGCTCTTGAAGGAAAGGTACCTCTTTTTTTTGATTGAAATTCCATCATTTATTGAATTTTATTTGTGCTTTTGTTTGTAGATATGTACATCTTGCATTTTTTATAGTGATTTCTCTTTAGGTAGTTTACCAATGCGGGAATTCAATTTAAACCGCTTTGATCTCAGGAATAACCTCAGGTAGAGGTGTTTTATTGTGAAACCCGTCGGGGGTATCGAAAGGAAAGCAGGTAAAAAAGTGGTGAAAGGAAGGCCAAGAGTGACCGACCTCTCCCACTATGAGTGTGTTTTGAAGCAACTATCCATCATTACAATGATTATTGGAATTTACACTGAGAGAGTCGTTATCAAGGGGATAGGCGTTACATTTGCAATATCCTTGTAATGATTAAATAATTCATTTAGCGTTGGAATGGGATGGGAAATGGGAATTGTTTTTGGGAATGGGAAGGAGCATTTTAAATTTAAATTTTTTTAAAATATGGCAATAAAGTTTTAAATAATAATAATTAAGGAACAAATTTGCATATTTTTTTATAGATAAGCGAAGAGGAATGGAATCATACGATAACGACTCTAAATGCGCATTACAATAAAGCGGAAGAAGTGTGTTGCGCGTCGGTGATGGAGACGTTGTTGGGTTGTCTTTCATGTTACATCTCACGTGTTTTCACTAAGGTTCGTCTTCGTTTTTTTAATTTGTTACTAATAATTTACATTTATTTTCCAATTTTTTTGCCATTATGTATATAAATTTGTACTCTCGGAATTTTTCGCTGGTCGACCGAGTTTGGAAATGAAAAAATGGGAAAGCGCATCAGTTTTGGACGAATTTTCTTTTTCTATATATTTCTGTGTAATTTCTGTGTAAAAATTTTTGAAAAAAAAATTCCGTAGTAAAGAAATTCATAATGTTCTTTAATATATAGATAGAATATAAGATAGAAAATATAAAAATAGAAAAATTAGTAATGTTTGTTGGAGCTAAAAGTTTTCCAGTGAGGCTATTTTTCTCGTATCAAGGTGCTTTCTTGTGGCAGCAAATATGTTGTTATCGGATCAAGCCTTAGGCCAATTTAGGAGCGTTTGTGGTCTTAATGGCTTTAAGATGGGTGATATGAGCGAATACATACATCCGCTTGCTTGTGGGTTCGTTATCTAAACAGTTAGTTTTATATTAGCGTACTTTAATGATCGTTCTTATGTGTGAAATATGGTACTTACTATACGTCGGCTGTTATAAAGATCGTAGAATTTTAGGGTATGGTTTAAGGGTAGATCACGGCATGGGAACTGCCATTTGAGATTTTCGTTATTATTTCGCTATTTCGCCATTCAAAATATTGTTGCGAATGAGGGCTTCGCGCAAAAAATATTCGTTGTTTTTTGTTCGTTTTTTAGCCGATGTTATCGTTATAATGGGTTGTAATTCAAGGATGATGATTATTGATTGATTGAGATTTTCGGAGCGTTATTAATTTACAGACGCAATACGAGAAGCAATTGTTGGAGATAAGCACATTTTTGAGCGAACAGAATCGGAATGTTTATTTACCGGTCGGTCTTCATCTAACGGATCCAATTGAGCGTGGTCTAAGAGTGGTATGTATTTGATTTGCGAATCGTTTTTTTTAAATCTATATTTTTTACAATAATCAGTATTTTATAGTTTTTCTAATCAAACAGCAAAAGATCCCCTATCGAAGTTTAATAAATGAGTGCGGCATATAATCGTATTTAATTCAGTTTATAGTACTTACAAAGGTTTCGATTTGCAGTTAAGATTATATTTTCTTAGTAATTCTTTACTGTTATTTATTTATTTATTTATTTATTTATTTGTTTATTTATTTATTTATTTATTTATTTATTTATTTCAATGAACAGAGCATTCATTATGAATACATGTCTCTTCATATCGCTTCCGCCTGCTCTGACCCAATATCTCTCTGGTCCAGTTGGTTCCTGTGGTTTTTAGGTCGGCCTGTCCTTCTTGCAGGTCGGTCTTTACTGTTATCTACCAGCAAAATCTTTGGTATATTCCTGGATGTGGCCAATATTTAAAGGCTCATTTGACCGCTTTATTTGAATGATAATTTTTTTTTTCAGTTCGAAATAAGCCTTATAACGACATCGCCGGTCTTACAACGTAGCGATCTACCAAGCAATTGTACGCTAACATTTGATAGATCGAATTGATCGAAAATATTCGATCATAAAAAATACATTCGATGGAGATCTATTCAGCCAGTATATTATCATGTGATAATTCATGCAAATTTTTTGTGTGCTTTGCGAATTTTATCGCTTATTTATAAGTCATTCATCTTCTCGTTTTGTATTCTCTTTTTTTTTTCTTATGCTTTTATAGGAGGGAAAATCATTGAAAATCGATTGTATATAGCGATCTTTGAGTTTTTTTTTTTGTGAAGGCGACTTTTTCCGGTTTATTCGAAATTTTCTATGTAGTAATTAACGAGGGGAATTAGCTAAAAAACCGGAAATAATAGATGCTTTAGATGTGAGCAGTTGTATGATTGTTTATGTAGATCTATTGTCTATCTAATAGTGATAAGTTCTTATCCTTATCAATAGGTTTTAAGTATTTTTCCGTAAGAAATTTGCAAATATTTGATGTTGTAATAGTTTTGAATGCCTTCACGGGAGTCATATTTTATTTGTTTTGGATGTTGAATTATTTGTGAACTTTTTTTTTCCCCAAAATTTCCGCATATCCTTCCGGATATCGTCGTTTTATCCTTATCGAGGCAAAGAATTAAAAGTATAGGTACGGATTTAAAGGTAGAGATATGGATTTAAGGGCAATATTTATCATCGTCATATCATTTTTACTGGATTTTATAAGGGGGAAAAATGCGAAGTGGTCTAAATAGCTCTCGATGGATTTAATGTTTGAGTACTTTGCAACATCGGATAGTCTGAAAAACACATCCAAATGCACTTTTTTATGCTTATATCTTATATATGACATGTTTATTCTCTTTTTTTTTCTTTTCTCGTTGTTTAAAATTATTAATCGCCTATGCTAAATTACTTATTTGAAATTAGCATTGATTAAAAATTTACTTTCTGCTAAGTTATTTGTAATTTTTTTTTCTTAGAGATGCAAATACAAATAATTCGAGAGTGGGAATCTTTTATTATGAAGAAATTTGATCTGAATTTTTTTAGCTTCGTTTATAAATGTAAGAGTTGGATTACCCGATAAGTAATCCTGCTTTGGGATTCGTTCCTGAAATCAGACCGAATATTTTTTCCATCCATTAGAAAGTATATTTCATCTTCATTCATTTCCGCCTGATTCGATATCTTTATTTACAATAAATGCATTTTTAGTACATTCAAATAGAGTACAAAATTTCACAGATTAAACACGTTCATTATATTCGAATGGGTTCGTTTTTTTTCTCTGTTTTTCTCTTTTTTGATATTTTTACGTAAAAAAAATTTTTTTACGTAAAAATTATTTACTGCAATTGTTTATTATATGTTTCGAGAAATGAAATTATTAAAAATTTATTCTGCATCAATTATTGCAGAATTTATTACAACTTCATTGAATGCTGTTTTTTTTTCTTTTTAAATAGAAAATTCACCTCTTCTTTTCCGTTTTTTTTTTTCATTTTATTTTCTGATTATATCGATTATATTCGGATGTCCTCTTTTTTTGTAATATATTAGTCTTTTTTGCTCCTATTTATGCATCACATTTCCTTTCAATGTATCTTGGTCGAACGCATAGCTCATGGAGTTTTGTCGTATCTGTATGACTCTATGGGGAAGTTTTTCAGCTCATGAAGGTAAGACCCATTTTTCAAACATCCTTCACGGAACGCTCTTTAAACATCCTTCACGGAACGCTCTTTAAATATCCTTCACAGATGTGAAGGTCTTGTGGAGGTGGATTTTTTGAGTCCAAGGACCCTCGCGACCGTGGCCACCATGATTCAAAAGTAATGAGTCATCTTTATGCGAGGGCATTTGGGAGGAGGCCTCGGCGTTGAGAAAGGGGATGACGGTGAATCCCGAAAACTAGTCCTGAGAATCTAGCAGATGCCGGACCCAACGAAGAGGTGTCCCATTATGGTATTATTCTTTTTTAGGCCTCAAATTTGTTAGGCAGCTAGATTCTGAGCATAAGCAGCTGCCAGCTATCTGGTTATAATATCAACAGCATCGAATTTTTTATAGTCGCATCATCTGGCAATAAAATTCAACTGAATAAGCACAAATCGTAGGAATAGTTGTTGCTGCAGGACGTTATAAAAATTTTCGATGAAACAACCGAAAAAGACTGGCTATCACAAATTTTGAAGAAAGCATCTACTTATAGCGGTTTATCGTGAGTGTTAGTGAAGGTAGACAGGACATTTGCGCCTCGTATTCTTAACGCTCGACGTTATTTTCAAGAAATTTGTACTTATAAAGGCCATAACAGTTGATTGTACGATTTGTTTGGCAGTAAACTATCATGAAATTGCTCCTTGTATGGCCTTTAATTTTATTATAGTCACAACTCTAAAAACCTTCATAAAAGAAGGGAAGAGAGGGGGTTCGATGGTAAGGAAAAGGGAGGGTGAAACTCGAGAAATAGTCGATTCCATGTAAGCAAGCTTCCGTCGGTTTCCTTTTTCCACTGATTTTAGTGTGGATGGATCCATCTAAATGGTTGCTGAAATCATTTTCTGCAAGCAGTTCAAATGAGAAGAAATCAATTCACACAACGCACCCAACCAAGCACTCTCGCCGAACACAACTGCGCAGCTTCAATTTTTTCCATACTTCTGCAGTATTATCAAAGTCAAGCTAAACTCCTGCTGGTGTTAATCAAAGGTCAAGCTAAACTCCTGTCGGTGTTAATGAGCTGACCTATTCAGGATTTTACGCGTGTTTACGTATTCACATGTACCACAATGTGTAGAGTTTCAGGGATTGTTTTAATTCCAGGAACTTATAGGAGGGATGCCTAATTAAACTCCGAGGATACCATGTTGTGTCATCAACAAAATCCTGTCCTTCCAGGCATTTCTAGCAACCTAAAATTTGTTGGGTAATTTGTTACGAAAAGGGTTCCGTCAAGTTTGCGCCTTCTTCCTTTCAAATTGTGTCCCACAACGAAAGTATGTTTATGGTGGAACAAAAGGCATTGAAATTCACTGATTTGATCACCGTTTCGTTTGAGAAATGATATGGGATTTTTTTCTGAATTTCAGGTTAAAGAATTGGTATTAGATAAGCAAAGGTACAGGAGACCTGAAATACCTGAATTAATATTTGTGATTAATATTATTGAAAGTTATAGGTAGATGAGAGATGAAATGGGGGAGACCCACATTGGCGCAGCTGGCAAAATTCCAGCAGCATGATAATTGAGCATTTCTTGCGTTTTTGTTCTTTGTTGCTTGAAATTTGGTTTTTTTTTTCGTGCAGGCGGGTGAGGTACTGTTGTTTGTTGCGAAATGAGTTTTAAGTGTGACTACAAGTTCGAGTTCGAGAACTTGCAAGCTAGCCAAGTAGAGAGTCGAGGTCAGCTACAAATAAGCAGCTATGACAGTTTGCTTTGCGGTGGCAGTTTTATTCAGCCGCGATCCCCTTTGTTTTTATTTGTTTATATAAAACAAGTTGCTTTACTATTTGAAATTCGTTGTTTTAGAAACCGTTTATGAAATTCATTGGCAAAGGATACCCGGGTACTGGTTCTTCCCGTGCCACAGATTTTTTCCCACCCAAGAATTCATGCCATAAGGGTTGTTCAATTTTACTGATATCCAAGATGATGCTTGGGGAAGTGGGAGGTAAACTGAGCTGCATTTCTCGAGATTAGACAGGTGGGCTTAGCGAATTTCCTGGGAAATTGTCAGGGGGCTGGATTTCCGTGGCGGAAATGATCCATGATGGGAACATTTCAGCTTACCTTTTGTTGGGTTGCCTGGTAACTGAAACATTTCAACGGTTTTAAGAGGTGAGACGAGTATGTTATGTTATAGTTTGAAGGCTTTCAGTCTATCAGCTAAGTTCTTTTCTCAAAGAATTTATGTAATTTGCATTCACGGCTGATGCGTCTTTGTAGTCCTTCCGTGTTCATATTGGCTCCGCGGTGGCGATCAACGTTAGTCTTAGCTCCAATATCTATAGGAAACTTTCATTTCAGGAGTGAAAATGATGCATTCAGGGACGTTTGCTGCTCCGGAGTCGAATTTTTCTTCATCGCCATCAGTCGATCAACAACAGCATGTTGAGGTATTTGCTTCTATTTCAGTTATTTATTATGCAAATTTTTTCAAACTTTTTTTTAAACCAATTTTCGTGTTATATGTTTTGCTGCTTACTTACACACAATTGTTAATCACTTAATTTATATATTTGCATATTTTATTTCTTCTTTATTTTAATGTTTTACCCATCGGAAATGAACGAATATTTCGGTACAGCAGTGACTTCTTTTACGTCTTCAATACCCAAGTTTTAGGCAGTTCTTATATACTTAGGGGACTTTAGTTACCATGATGAAGTTGCGAATTTCAAAAGTGCTCAGACCACCACCAAAGTCAGATCTTTTTTTTTTAATTTCAATTTTTTGAACGTTTTTGGTATCTCTTCGATCAAAAACATCCACTCATAAAGTCTGGTGGTTTCGTATTCAAAACATCCAAAATTCTCGACTACACCTCGACGATTGAAACATCATTCGTCGTTTCGTATTGGTTACTGAGCGGTCGGTTGTAAGTGGGCTCCGACCAGACTCCTTGGCTTTATCCTGTGGAGCCATGCCGCCTAGCACCCTTATCGGGACGAGAGTGGTGGAGTAAATTTTGGCAATCCCCTACTACTAAGCAGAACAGTGCGTGAATCGAGTCGTCGGCCTCCGATCGGCAGGAGACAAGCGCAAACCTTAACTTTTACTCGATCCAACATCTTCTAATCCGAGGCGAAAGTTTGTTGATTGAAGTTAAGTAAAATAAGAGATAGGGACATGACAAATGAATTAGAATAAAAAGCAATTGGTATCTATGTGTATGTTTTTTAATTTAATACCGAGATGATCTATGACCCTAATTGAACATTGAGTCAGTGAATGTTTTCCATCGTTTTATTGATTTTCTTCTTTTGTTGCAGTGGCATAGGCATGGTAGAGGAATCAACCTTTCTCATATTTAGCAATCAACTTTGCACTTATCTCTATAAAAATTATGCTTAGACGTTAAAAATTATTCTTGAATACCAGAATTAAATCTTGGAGGTAAGTGGTAATGGAAGATGTTAGCTTGAGCTTAAGTTGCAAGCAAGAAGAGGGGGGGGGTCGGACTAAGATAGTAGATCTTCTATGCAAATTGTAGTAAGTTATTAAGTAAAATTATGGTGCTGCTTACCGTGATGTTTTTTCAGGTATTAGTTTTGTTTACTTTTTAGTTTATCTTTAAAAACTTAAGTGTAAAAAGCTGTTTGCATGAATTTTTTGCTGTTGTTGATGTAAAATGGTTGAGCTTTTGAATTTCTGGCTTGATTTTTTACTGTTCTCGAAGTTAACGCTCTTCTTTGGTGATGGATGTTGATGGGGATAACGCAACCCCATCCGGTGCTTTGAGTGGAGGTGGTAATTTGAATAGCCTAGTAGGAGCGTAATCTTTGAAAACCAGTTGAATACAGTCCTGGTTTTTTGGGAAGGGGAGGGGGGATTTCCTTTCTACCCTTTCTTCTTCTTCCTCCGTTATCCTGTTCCTACCTTTGCAAGGAGTGGATGGGAGAAAAGGAGTGCTTTAGAGTATTCTTCTCCTCCTTAGAGGTGCTTACTAAGAAGATGCTCTTCCAGTAGACATTTTATTGCATCGATAGAATGGTGATCATTGATGGTCGCCCACATCGATCAAGCTCAGTGGTTGTGGGGATTTTCCAAAGAAATTTTTTGATAATTCACGTCATTGAAATTGAATTCAATAAAACTGCCGAGTCTTGTCCATAGTGGTCTATATTAAAGTGGAATGCAAAAGTCATATAAAAATTGGAATTTTTGAGCACTTCGATATCTCTCATAGGATTTCAAGTATCTGTGCAAAATTCGAAAAAAACTCGAAAATTTTTATGCGAAATTAAAAAATTCGCTGAATCTCAATTGTGAAAATTTTTCAAAGCTCAGCGGAATGTTAACTGTGTGAGTGTAATAGAAAGTTCGATCAGTGGGGAGCAAATAGCCTTCGTACTTGCGGTAGGTAATCCGTGGGGATTTTCTTTTCTTTGATTATAAGCACTGATTGTTGATTCATTGTGAGTGAATTAAGTTGCTTGTTTTTATTATAGACCGTTTCTGCCGAATTGGTGCCGGACGATATAAAACCGGAAGTTGAAGCGACTACATTTACAGCGTCAAGCTCAACTCCGATGCAACAGCCTAGTGCTTTTAACGATCAACTGATGTCTGTCAAATTACCCACAAGCACGAGGCTTTCTAATAAAAGAAAACATATCAAGTATGATATTGCATTATTTGTTATTTAGGTGTAATTTATTCAGTTGTAATTTGAATAATTTAAATATAATGTGTGCAGTTAATATTTGTAAAATATAAGAATTAACGGTGGACATAAAAGACTATATGGTATTTTATTTAATTAAATGAGTAGATAGAAAATTTCTGAAGGAAGGAGAGATTAAATTTAGGTGATCTGAATTTAGATATGGTTATCTTAAGAGTCGAATATCGGAGCAAGGAAATATAGTCATATCTGAATTTTATAATTTGAACTGTTTAAATCCAGTCAGTAATGGTACTTGGTATAGGTGTTCACAGAATCTTACAAGAGGAAATATTTTTCAAAATCATCGCATTCCTTGCGCTGAATTTATGTCTGTAGCAAGGTTGTTGGGTCTTTTATGCAAATGCGTTATCATTTGTCGTTGGCCATTTGCTAGTTAGGATAGCGTTTTAAATATACCGTTAATGATTTAGGAGATGTGAGATTAGTGGCCATCAAAGGAAAGGACCGTTTTTTTTTATTATTTGACATGTTTTTTTAGCTTGTTTTTTACCAATTGAGCTATAGAATAGCTAATTTTCAGCTAATTGAGCAAATAAATGTACTTAATTATTATGGTTGATTGTCCAGGTATGCTCTTCGGTTGTATTTATGGCCAATCATCTGCTGTTTATGGCCAGCGATCTGTTTATTTATGATCAACTATCTACGGTCATATATTGTTCAGGACAAATTTCGATGGGGCCAATTTATCGTCGTTGGCCCAAGAAGCTCAACGTCGTGAACGCGAGCGTCTTCAAAGACTCGAGAAATTACGTGAAGAATCGAACGTTGTGAATGGTATACCAAAGGCATCAGTGGGTAGTTGTGAGGTTACTGAAGGAGCATCATCAGATGTGAGTATCGTTGAAGATGATAGTAAACACTTATCACACAATGGCGCCCCTCATCGAAAGGAAACGAAACGTAAAACAGCTGTTGATGAGAGCGAAGTGATTCTGCTAAGTAGTGGTGATGATTCAGACGATACGACCAAACCTGTTGGTAAGTTCTCGTTTTTAAAAACTTTTTTTTAAATTTTTTAAAATAGAAATAAATAAAAAATTTGTGATCGCCAGATATGAATAAGGTATTGTGGAAGTAATTGATACAGGTAGTTATAGTATGGAAGAAATTGGTGCAGGTAATCATTTGGGTGAAATAGAGGTACCTTTAAAAAGAAATAGGTGATGCGTAACCTGAAGTAACGACTCCTGAATTATATGAATATCTTTGAAATGGCCATAATGTTAGCAATCATTGTAGTATAAATTTTCAGTTATTTTATTGCTCTGAGATGTTGACTTGTGAGAGACTTCTATAAGAAAATTATTCGTTAAATGAGTAAACTTTATAAATTTCTAACGGTGATAGAACTTTCCAATTTAACCAACATTGCAGTAACGGGGACTCCTAAGGTTTTGAGAGCGCATTTTTTTGAATGAATTCTGAAAATATTAGAGACTTTTATGTTAATTTTATTTATAATGCTTTAAATAGAGAGTACATGTAAGATGGTTTTCCTTTTTTTTTCTTTTCATTTGGGGGGGGGGGTGTATCTTATTACTTCTACGGTATTGTCTGGATTACTGTTATTCATTTGTTATTGTCTTACCTTAGCTTGTGTTGATTATGACATTTTCTTCATAAGTGTAAAGGTTTTATTTGTTGGTTTAATGGGATAGAAATTAAGTATCGAATATTGACTATCATTAAGTATTATTCTTTGAGTATCACTGAGTACTTATTTGATTATTAAATGTGGAGGATTAGTTTCACTAAGTTAGTCAATTAACAAACATACGGCACAGGGGAATCGTAAAGAAATTTTGAAATTATTGAAGAAAGTATGAAAGTGCTGGATTGTTTTTGAAGTTGATTTCCATTCAAATGTGATTTGAATTATAAACGACCGCTTTCCTTAGGTGAATTCCCCGGGGGGAGAGGGGGGGGGGTTAAGCATAAAGTTTTAGTTTTTCTAAAGAGGTATTCCAGTACGATGTGGAGCAAGCATAGCAAAAATTCAGAAATTCTCAAAAAATTTTTAAGGATATTACTCAAAATTGTGGAATTTTTATCGCATTTAGCGCCTGAGCTAATAAGGTTTAGGGAACAGCAAATTTCAGTTAAAAATAACCAATCGCTGAATTTTGTGTAGTTTGGTGGGAGTAGTTTAATAATATCCTTTATTGGCAATAATATCCTTTATAATATTTGTATAATTAATAATAATATTGATTTTCCTAAAGCTTTTTTTGTCATTCGTACCATCATTAACATATTTACTTGGCGAAATTATGGAAGTACCAATGAGCAATATGAATAGATATATTTGTTTTATGAGTAACTTTTCTGAATAGCTATTGAGTAGAGGTATGTTATCGCTATTTATGGGCGGAACTTAACCATAAGTGATATAGTAATTTTTTTTTTTTAATTTTTTTCAGCAAGTTGGCCTATTCAACATCCTGCTTGTGTTCTTACGCCTGGAACGGTTCGTTTATCGTATTTGTTTTGATATAGAGCGATGCAAAATGTCAGTTAACATAGTAAATTTTACTACATACTAATGGAGAATTATTTTTTTCTATTTTTTTTTTCAAGCTAGTTGATTTTCAGCTAATATCCTTAAAGTTTTCATCTGTATTCACTAAGGTATGGATGGAGCGTTTAGCAAAAAAGCACAACGTTGTGCTTTTTACTTTGCGTTAATTATTGCTTTAAGAAAGAGGGATGCTTTAAATGGATTTAATGAATCTATGTTGGTAAAATTTCAAGTGTTCTTCGAAATTATCGTGACATTTTTTTGATTAATAAGAAGTTTTTGTGAAGCAGGGATTTCTTTAATAATTGCATCATATAATGAAATATTTCCTGAAAAATACCAAAGTACCAATATAAATAAGGCGAAGAAATCAAGGCAAATAAATAAATATATCGAAAGAAATAGTTAATGAGTATGAAAAGTTACGCTTTATAAATATATATTTAGTTACGTAGAAATTATTGATGGAATTTTGTTTTGGCGGTGGTTTATATGAAAAATAGGTGCCTAAATATCATTGCAATAAGCAGTTGTTAACCGTATATTTGTAGAGAATGAGTGATCATTTTATCGATGAATATGACTTAGAAGTAGGTGGGTGGTATTTTGTGCCTTTGTTTAAATTTTATGGCACTAGTTCGGGAGGTGACGTGTTCCCGAGGTTAAGGAATGTATTCGTGAAGCCATTCCCTGGGGTGCACTCAAACTTTTTTTTTATACAATTTGGAAGGGTAACCAAACCTGCTATGCAAAAATTCGAAACATATTTAAACAAACCACGTGAAATCAGGCTCAATCTTGAATGGCATATGGAAGGTCGGTCTTAATTTCGCAAACTTCGGGAGGTATAGCGTATATGTGATATTATAGCTCATTGTTGGATGATAGCTGTTGATTGAGGTCGAAGAGGACGAAACGGAAAGGTTACATCGTGAAGAACGTGAAAGGGTTCGTAGACGACGGCATTCGGAAGAGCTCGAGAGCACTGAACTCCTCGAAGGGCAATTGCTTGTGAATGCGGGCAAGCCTCCACATGATCCTGATATATATGTACCGAAACATCTCACCCATGTGTTGCAGCCACATCAACTCGGCGGGATCCGCTTTATGTACGTATAAAGTATTGATTTGACGATTTAATTTTTTTAGTTGTTTTCGAAATAATTCATTACGGAATAAGTATAATTTGAAATGTTTTATTGCTATTATTTTTATTCTTTGAAGTATCTTATGTGCTAAAAAATCGAATAGTTGGATTATAACACACCATAATATTATAACATACGTAATATAACATAACGTAATAACATAATATAACGTAATGACTTAATAACACAATATAATTTAGCACAACATAAGATAAATAGTCGGAATCCAGTGGGATCTATGTTTAGTATGGTGGATTTGAGAATTGCTTTAAAAGGCGGTCATTGATAAAGCGCATTTTCAAAGATACGAGTGTAGCTTTTTCGTGCAATATTTGTTGCTAAATTTTGAAATGTTCATGTCTTTTTGTTTTTTTATGTATTATTTCAACTAAAATATGCCTTATAAAAAGTTGGCTAGGTTTATTTATATTCTTTTTCAAAAGTTGAGCTTTTTCAATGATAATTGCAGATAGCAATGCGGATAAAAATTGATAATTGGGTTTGTTTAATTACCATATTTTTTTTAAAGGTACGATAATATAGTCGAAACAGTGAATGGTTTCGATAAATCATCTGGTTTTGGTTGTATTTTGGCACACAGTATGGGACTTGGCAAAACAATTCAGGTATGTTGAAATGACTTGAGATCATTTTCTACTACTGTCTTATTATATTCAGCGAGACTACCTTTATTGTTTTCGTAGTTTATATCAATATCGATTCGGTTATATTCCGTTTTTTTTTTTTGTATTTTTTGTAGACATTTAAAAACAAGAGTCACGATAATCCAGAAATGGTACTTGTTTCTGAAAAAAAAGTTAATTTCACTCTTTTAGTGGAGGTACCATGATTTCACTGTTTGCAATCTAAGTCATTTTAGGTGTTAATCAATGAGCCGATTACAAGCCTAATAGTACCCTTATTGACTAATAATTTGTCTTAGCCAATCTTCAGTTTTGCGATAATTTTTTTCGACCAATTTTAAGGCTTGGTATCTTAGGCGCGTTTTCATGCGGATGACACTATTATTGACAGGTCATTAGTACCAGAAGAGAAAGGATTAAAGTGTAGGAGGTAGAAGGAAGTTGAACCCCATTGCTTTGCTACCTGGGGAGGGGGGGGGGGGGGGGCTAATGTGGCCGTTGTGCTAACTAACTCACGCTTTTTCTCCCTGTGGGAAAAGGGTATATTTAAGTCAGTTGTGGCGTATTGGCTTTAAGTCTGGTTCCATGTTCATATTTAAGTTGCTAGAAGGTAAGATTGAGAAGAAGTCGGAGTGTGGTGCGGTAGCATAGCGACAGGTGCCCAGAAAGTAAGGCGAGGGACAGGGTTGGTTCCCCATTGCTTCATTAGCTTTCCTCCTCTATTTTTATTGACCCCACTAGGTTTAATTTTGATCATTTTTCCAACTTGAATTTGAATATAAATTTTAAAAAAACAAGGTCTAGTTGAACTCGATGACGTCATAATATTTGCATACAAATGTATGAAGCTTGTTGATCAACGTGGTTTCGTAAACGTAAATATTTGGATATTCGCGTAGTTATTTAGGGAAATTTTGATATAAACAGCGGATTGCGTTATTATCACTGACCAACAGGAAAGATTTTTGGTGTGAAAGGGCGGTAGTGGCCTGGACTTTGTTAAGGATCTTATCCAATGTTTGGCCAAGATCGTATCCAATGCTTGACCAGGATCGTATCCAATGCTTGACCTAGGGCGTCCGATCGTATTTGTTTTTGAAATGTTATAGGTTAATTGCTAATATTAGGGAGGTATATGAATATGGGCAGAATATGGTTATGTCTTTGTTGTTGCCTTGAAAAATATGTTCATTATATGTGGGACATGCTTTTTTCCGGTGTTATTTGATTTTCTGGTATTATTTCCGGCATTATTTGATTTTCTGGTATTATTTAATTTCCGGTATTATTTTTATTTTATTGTATTTATTATTTTATTGTTATAATATTATTTATTCTTTCTAGGTGATTGCATTTACCGATATCTTTGTAAGGGCAACGAAAGCGAAGAATATACTCATAATTGTTCCAGTGAATACGATTCTTAATTGGTATAGCGAATACGATCGATGGCTTCCTGAGTATGTTATTTTTGTTTATTTTTTTATTTTTTTAAATAAAGTTTTATTTGCAAATTGCGCTTTATGGAAGGGTCATATTTGGGCATATTTAATTGTATATACTTGGTCTTGGTTCGGACATATTTGGTTGTATATGCCTGTCTCTTCGGCGCTTGCAACTTGATGGACCATTAAAACTGAAGTTATAAAATTTGATCTTTATAATTCCCGTTCGTTCATTATTTCAAAAATAAGCAATAGGAATTTAAATGTAACGATATTTTTCTATATTTTAAAACCGACTGGATCCTAGACGAATGAGTTTTTTGTAGTGAATTTTTATTGACAGCCGGTTGGATTGAAACTTGATTGCTAACGATAGCATCCTGTCTGTTTGTGATGTTATTGACTGCTTGTCCAGTTAGGTTCGAGTGGGAGATCAGCGAAACTAGGGCTGCAGAATTTTGAGGATTTGATATTCAGCCGTAAAATAATAAAATGTTCGGCAGCATATCCTCTTGATTTCGAGAACGGTGATGGAGATTTAAAAATGAGAGGAAATTTGCATATATTTTACATCCTGCTCAAATTTGCATTTTTGCAATGATCGGTTCGAAATCTGCATTTATAAAAAGATTTATACGAGGAAATGGATGACTTTAAATATAGGCTGATCGGTGGGATTTTCAGAAAAAATTATTTATTGCTAGTTTATGCAAATTATTGCTTTATTAAACGGGACTTCGAAATGAGTGAACTGTGACAATCCTTTTTCCGCTTTTTTTTTGATATTTTCTACGAATTTTGAGCCGAAATATAAGTGACTTTAATAGAGGATATTAATATTAATTTGATAGGATATAAATTTGAAAGAGGATACTTATTTATGCATATTTGCATATTTTAATAGTATTTTTAATTAGATTTAGATTACTAACAGTTCAGTTTCACTTTATTTTTTGCGAACGTTCGAATCGTTTCCATCGTTTCTATTTTTACCCCTCTGAAGCGGAGACGTTTTCAGATTTATTGGAAAGGGGGAGGGGGAGGGGGAATGTTTATTTGAGGGAAAGCAATTCCCAGCTGTTATTTGCTCATTTGTTGAAAAAAATGCTTGAAAGTAAGCCGTTAGGGTTTATGATTTTCATAAATTTAATTTTTTCGAGGTGGGTGAGAGGGTTTAAGAAGCTTCATCATAGCCTAAAAGTTTTTTTAAAATTTAATATATTCAAAGGAGGCATTTCTATGGACTCTTGATGATGTCCCGTTCAGGTAAAGCTTTATTAGGCTTAATAATCGTGAATAAAGGTGATGTGATTGAAGGTATTTGTTAAAACTTTGTTTCAACTGACTCCTTTTGTATACTCTCAGCAAGGGAGCACTATTATGTTCTTTTTTATTTATATTTTAATTTATTCATAAAATATGACGATATGTTTGCAGTAGATTAGCTGATGATGGTACTCCAGTCCGCCCGTTTACAGTATTCCTACTCGGGGATCATATCAAGACTGCAGAGCAACGTGCCCACTTGCTGCGTAGGTTTTTTTATACTTTATAATTGCATTCTGACATTTTTTTAAAAATGTTAAGGCAAGAAAAATTTAATATTAATGTAGGCAAATACCGGAAGTCAAATTGCTTATCGTGGAGTTAGATACTTGTGGAAACGGGCGAATGCTGTTATGATTAATAAAGAGTAAGTTGTTGAATTTGAAGAGAATTGCTGTTATATTCGATGTGTTATAGTCAGGCTTTATTGAGCTTTTTTTTTTGCTGATATTTTATTCTATCTGGAAGATGTCAGTTTTCTTTGAGATTGACTTTTCGATGCGGAAACGGAGGACAGTTTTCTTGATACTTGCTTTTTTTTTTCGGTAATTCCTATTGTTTTCAGAGAAATGGCATAATGAAGGTGGAGTACTGCTGATAGGTTATGATATGTTTCGACTTTTGGTGAATATTCAACCACAACAAAAGAAACGAACCAAAAAATCGAAGAAGGTGAAAAGTGAGGTGGTGGATCTCGAACAGGAGGAAATTGAAATCACCAATCGCAAAGGTTCTTTTCCTGCATTTTTTGGAGAGATGTTCGATTGAATTGTTTTAATATGGAAGATTGATTACTGATTTTTGTTTGCCTTCGATGTGGGCCTAACATTTACATAAGTAAATATCGTTCCCCTCCTGGATATTTCTCAAGGATACTGTTGGATGCAATTTATTGCTCCCCTAGCTTTTCGTCACGCATTGGCTTTCGAGTTGTTGGAATTTGATGTAGCTAGCCACTTTGCCCATGGGAATACTATTTTCGGCTTAGTATTCCCATAGCGATTGATTTTATATGCATAACTAGTCTATTTATTTTTATATTTGCTCCATTTTTTCCATCCTTTTTTTTGCTGTTTTTCATTGGTTTCATAGTAGTTTTTGGTGCAGACCTAGATCAAAGAACTATTGATCTTTGATGTTTTATTTTCATGTGTTGAGTAAAAAATTTCAGCGGCACGTAAAGCGTTGCTCAATCCGGGTCCTGATCTTGTGATCTGTGACGAAGGTCATCGTATTAAAAACGACAAAACGGGTATTGCAACCTCGTTGAGTGCTATAAGAACAAGGTTCGCTTTCATCTTGACTTCTTTCATTATCATTTGAAGTTTTACTCACGAAAAAGTTTCATGTCCGTTGCAGTCGTTTTAAGTTTCCTTATGAATGCTTTTGAGGTCTTGGTACTGAGGATGGGGTGTGGGGAGAGTTGAGGTGGGAGAGGAGGGTTGGGGGGAGGTCAATGAAAAATTTTGGTATGAATATGAAATGATGCTTATGCAGGAAATAGTGGTTCCTGTATTCATTGCCATTGTCGAATGACATATAATTTAGCATTCTTAATGATTCTCTTTATGAGGAAGTTTTTAAATGAGGATGGCTATTTTTGTGGAATTTTATACTGTGAAAAAATCTTTGAAAATTGAGATTTCATTTTGTATTCTTTGCTTGGAAGTTATCGACTCAATATTGAGGTACATTTCAGACGTCGTATAGTGCTAACTGGTTATCCACTGCAAAATAATTTACTCGAATATTTCTGTATGGTTGATTTTGTTCGACCGAATTTTTTGGGTACAAAGAAGGAATTCAAGAATATGTTCGAAAGACCGATTAAAAATGGAATATGCATCGATTCCACACCAATCGATGTAAAATTAGCTCGACAACGTACACATGTACTTGTTGAAATGCTTAAAGGATTCGTTCAACGGTAATGCATTTTATTTATTTTCAATCGGCTACTATTTCAAATATTTTTTATATGTTAATTGATAGGCTGCTTAATGAGTATGAAGTGTTTCAAACTGCTTGTTCTATGGTCATTTGTTTGGTCTATGGTCATTTGATGGTCATTTCGCTATTGCATGATCGTCCAGTTGGTGTTTACTTTCTAACATTTAGTAGAGACTCTCACTTTTTGACGTTTTGCACAGGAATTCATAGGGAGCAGTACTACTTAATAAGGCTTACTGGTTTTTTCACGTTGGAAGGGGACAATGGCGAAGGCGGTCTATGGTGGCTATTTTATTCCCCTTTATCGTTTGCACTGTGAGAATTGGAGGGCTTTTTTGCTTCGCTGCACTTCTATACGGATAGTAAGGAAAGTGCCACCTTGACTAAGGTATAGAAGTTCCTTATGAGTATATCTAAAGCAATTTTAATATGTTTATGCAAATTGCTTTATTTATTAGTCTCTCATATTGTTTTTTCTTATATATATAATATATATATATATATATATATATATATATATATATATATATATATATATATATATATATATATATATATATATATATATATATATATATATATATATATATATATATATATATATATGTACAGCCTTTCTTCCGGAACTGGTGAAACACGAACTCGGGAAGATTTCCGTTGTTCCACTATTGATGGTCCTCGCCCTTCGATCCTTATCGAAGTTTGCATTGAAGGGTTTTCATATCTTTTTTATTGTTAACCAATTTAAGGAATCTAAAAGGTGTATTTTAAGCGGAAGTGGGTTGCAGGTCACTAAGCACCTTTTTCCCCTCAGTCTTTCCTGAATCACCCGATGTTTGATTTTGAGTCCAGTATTACTAACAATTGTTCAACTCAGTTTTCTAGTGAATTGATGTCCATTTCTTTAGGCGAACACATCATCTGTTGAAAACAATTTTACCACCGACTTTCGAATATGTGATTCTACTACGCAAGAGTCCAATTCAGCGTATTCTCTATCGTGCCTTCTTGCAATATGTTCAATCGGAAATAACCTCATTGGGTATTTCGATGTTCAATCCTTTAAAAGCGTTCGCTGCTTGTTCCAAGGTATTTTTTAATCTATATTGTTAGAAATTAATTGCTTTATTTTCGTTGAATCGATTATTTAGCTAAAAGTTTTTTAAAATTACTGAAGTAATTTTAGCAAAACTAAATTTTTTTCTGGGTATTTAAATGAACGTCTTGTTTAACCGTAGTATTTTCAGATCTGGAATCATCCAGACATCCTATATGATGTGCTGGAAAAGCAGAAAGAAGGCATAGAGAAGGAGAAATTGATAGCTCGCGAATCAAAACCAAACGACATCATAGCCTGTCCGGGAAGGCCGGCATGTTCGGCGAATATGGGCTGGCGTCAAGAAGAGACGCAACAATCGTCGGCAACTTCACAAGCGCAGCAATGCTTAACGTCAGGTATCACCTATACTATTGGCTTCTACCTGCTCATAGGCATTTCATTTTGGTACAAATTTGTGTTACTTTGGGGGAGTTATACGAGTGGTTGTATAAATTTTCTAATATAACTAATTTTTATGAAGGTTTATCTTATGTGATTTGTTATTATATATATGTAAATAAATGAGTGAAAACGTTCATGTTGGGTATTACTAAAGGCTGGTAGTTTGCATATTCAAGCGGTCATTTATTTTTCTAAGAGTTTTGAAGAAGTGGTATTTGCATATTCATTAATGAGTAATGGAAATAGAAGTTTTAGTCTACCAGGGGGGTAACGGAGGAATAAATTTATGAATATAAATTTTTTTTTTTGGGGGGGGGAAATCAGTTAATATGTAAACTATATTTGTATCGCAGTCATAGGGAATAATTTAGAGAGTACATTTCGTGGAATGTTGAATGCATCACTGTGTAATTTTCCTTCAACAAGTAATAACTCATCGTTTGGCAATGGATTCATACCAGAAACTGCTCAAAGATCGCTTGCTGATTGCCATCCTGTCTATCATAATCCGGCACTTCCGTTTTCGCCATCACTTGCTTTCAATGGCATTATCTCACCGTTGCCTCGTGTTGGTGAGTCTCATCATTTGTATCTCGATTTTTTTTTTTTGGTTCTCCAAGTTTTGAGAAGGATGGCGAAAGGAGGAAGTAGTAAGACAGCAAAAGAAGGAAGTAGAGGAATATCGAAGAAAATAGGTAAAATATTGAGTCAGGCATGTGTAAAACATCGTAGCTTTATAGTTACCCTCAAGATTGGTTGTTCATTGTAATTGAGGCTTGATTATTTCAACTTTTTTTGGGGAACTGCACAAAAATATTTTAATTTTTGTATCAGCGCGAAGCCGAAGGATAAGAAAGGATGCACCATCACAACAAGGATATTTGGTTTTATTAGGGATTTGAGGATATTCTAGACTTGGATACGAAAGTTGGACTTTAGTAGAATAAGTGGATTTTCAAAAGTGCTAAGAATAGTGGGAGACGATGATTGGAATGTTTCTATAAATGCGAAAACCACGATGACAGCTATCTCTCTCTCTCATTTTAGGCTCTTCAACATCGTCAACGTTTACTGATGGCAATTCTTCAGACATATCATTGGGTGCTATTCAGAGGAATAAAATGAGCACTTTATCAGCAAATAGGACGATTGCGAGAGCACTTCTCGAGGAGATGGGCTTTGATAAGGGCGTCAAATATGATTGGGTTCCTATCTTTAATCTTATCTTATTAGCGAAGGAAGGAACTTTCAAATATTTGATGAAGTTTATGCTTACCAAATTGCAGATATGAATACTGCTAAATTGTTGAGTAATAAGGATTGGCGAAGTTGGTGAGAATTGCTTGTACCTAGCCAGTCCATAGCTAGTTGCTGTATACTTGTTGAGTGGGGAGGGGGATTATGAGCACTTCAATCGACTGACATAACAGCCACATCTCTGAGAAATGAATTCTTGAGTGTCGTAGAGGAAGTTCGGCTGGAATTGGTCAGCTATTTGGGGGACTTTCTGTTGTCTTGTTTCGTCCTTATATCATTCTTCCTTATAACTCAATGCTCAAAATAAATGTCCTTCTTTCCTTCCCTTCAATACCTCTTCCCGTCCTCCGTCTTCTGGCTAGAAGATACAAAGAAAAAGCAATACGGCGAATTGATCGATCCACTGATAAGAGTCTTCGCTAAATAGTGTTGATTTTAGGCTACTCTCGCAATGTATGGTTATAAAACAGACGTTATTGAAAATGGTTATAAGGTGGCTATATCATTGGACATTATAAAACAAGCAACCGAAATCGGCGACAAGGTGCTTCTTTTTAGGTGAGGTTTTGTATCCTTTTGAGCTAAATTGTCTCGATATTATGAGAATTGTATCTGCTTTAACGCTGCATTGACTATCATCTAAAGGGGGCATCGATATGGTGCATCGAATGTTTGTAATTTCACTGATGGTATCGAACTCTTGATTAGTTTTTATATAAATTTCAGAATTTGCCTTGAAAAAGACCCCTCCTCCAACCGTTCGTGTGCGTGTGGAATTCAGAACCTGATTCCGTTGCTGATCTTGCCCATCGGCAGTGTTTGCCTAGTGAACTGAAGCAAAGAAGGGAAGAATAACAACAGCCTAAATATCTTTTTTTTTTCTATTGTGGGTCCTCTTTACCAAGTAAAAAACCGTGGGGACGAAATTTAAATATTTGTTTGTTTTTGGTTGTTTTAAACAATGAAGTTTGCTTTTTGAAGTTCCCTTAAAGCTAATTTTTTCGAAGTATTTTATGCATTTATTTATATCTTTGGATTTTCCTTGCAGTTAGTTTTATCTACTTGAGTGACATTTCTGCATAGAAATTTACGAGTTTATGAAATTTCACTAGTGGTATATAGGCAGTTAGAGTTGTGAAGTAAGTTATGGTGTTACACTGAATCCTTACATATTTTGTGAGAATGTCCTGAATCTAGCTTTGACCGATACTGGCGACTCACAAATTTTGGGACCTGAGAAGCTGCCATGATGGTACTTATTCAGCATACTTGCGCTCTAGGAAGAGTATCGACTAATTTTTGTTGGTTTTTGTCCACTACTATTCGGTCAGTCGTTATGTAATTTGCATATAACATATGTGGAATATGTTAATTTGATTATTAAAGACGATTTAAATATTTATTAATATTTGTGAGGTGATGTCTAATGTCGAGAAACATACTTTTCAGCCAAAGTTTACTAACTTTGAATCTCATCGAGCGATACTTGGAGAAATTTGGTGCGGTATGTACACCGAACGCAAAAATAATATGGAAGAAAAATCAAACCTATTTACGTATGTTGTTAATAAGTGTTTCTTATAGTGACCAGCTGTGAAAATTACTAATAGGTGGGATATTCGGGCAAATCTTTGTTATCTAGCTGTTAACGTGTTCTAATATCTAAAGTTCGCCTAAAATTGCGAGAATAGATGGGAAAACTTTTTGGAGAGTATGGATAACTTGGGGAAATATGATGTAATTTTTTCATTTCTTTCTTTTCCTTTTTTATTTTCTATTTCATTTTTGAAATACGCAAAAAAAATCTTTCTCCAAAGAATTTGAAATTTTGAAGTAAAAAGGATTGGATGCGCTCATATCAGCAAATATAGCAGGATTATCTGAATGGAGGTTTTAGCTTTATGCAAATTTCTTGCGGCAAGAATTCCCACCTAATTGATCTTATTTGAGGAGTTCATTTCGTAACGGATTTAATATTTCTATAAACGCTATTGTTGAGTGGTATGAGTAATTTAAATTAAAGACTAACTGTTAATATTGTTGAAGCAAAATAGAGTGAAATAAATTCGTTTATCTTGTAGATAGTTTTTACGGTTATTTTTTTCCATCTTCTTTAGGTTTTGATGGATCAACACCGGCCACTGATCGTGAGAAGCTTATCAACCGATTCAATGAGGACCAACAGGTTTATTTGTTCTTGATCTCGACGAGAGCTGGCTCATTAGGCATCAATTTGGTTTGTTCATTTCGATTGTTTCGACTTTTTTTTTTCCACAAGGGAATTTGTCTCATTTTCCTAAATTTTTGGGGAGCTGATGATGGTTGTTGGGGAAATATTCAACCTCTACATCCTTTCATAATTAAGGCACACGTTTATTAAGTATTTAATAAATAAGTGAACGCTGAATAAATATTCAACTAAGTAAGTAAATAAATACACGGAGTAGCCCTCATTTAGTTGTGTTAAAAAAACAATTGCATGGCTTTGAGGCGTTGAATGAATTTGCAGAAGGCGCATATATATTGGCTGCTGTCATAAATAAGTTAATTTTTTTTAGTTTATTGCAAAATGCATGAAGTACAATTCGAAATGATTGATCATTATTTGAAGGTTGCGGCGAATCGTGTGATAATATTTGACGCTTCTTGGAATCCGTGCCATGATGCTCAAGCCGTATGTCGTATCTATCGATATGGTCAAAAGAAGCGTACATTCATCTATCGTTTAGTTATGGACAATAGCATGGAGAAGGGTATCTTCAATAGGCAAGTCGGCAAAAGTGGATTGCAACGTTGGTCGTTTATTTTGTTGTCTCCGTTTAAGAACGATCACCTGAGTGGGAGGGATGGGTAAGTTAGTTGTTGGAAATGGGAATTGAAAGTGGATTATGATGGTTGTGCTAAATTCACTTAGCGTTCTAAATATCTTGTTATATAAATTTTTGGGATTTGCTTGCATATTGGCAGGAAACTATTGAATTTTGAAAGGCAATGAATATAATCTATAGCTTTGTTCTTTCCTCTTTGTATACAAAGCCAAGTATACATAAGGGTTTATTCTTTGTTTTCATTACTTCCTTGCAGACAATATGAAATGATAAATGCCTGTTATTTGGGGTGATAGAGAATGTTTTAATTATGTAGTACTTGGAACGAGTATGCGCCGGAAATAGAGGAATTTTCAGAGAGAGTTGTCGATGACCGTCAACTTGACGTCGACGTCACAAAAAGTGAACTCGAACAGTTACTCGTCTATGATGTTAGTTCCTTTTTAATTGGTTGCTTCAAGTATATAAGTATATAAGTATATATATACATATATAAATATATATATATATATATATATATATATATATATATATATATATATATATATATATACGAGCATTTCTTATTTGTTAAAATTGGTCTGCCAAATTATATGTTGAAATATGTTTGTCAATATTCTCATAGATTTTAATATTTCGTTTCCTCACTCAATATCATATCATCTACTGATGAATTATAATAATACTGTTAAGAAGTAGTGAATCGTGCCAGTACGGCTGACACGATCTGTGGCGTTTGTAATTCGTCACATCGGACTAGCGGTTGTCTTGGTATACCGGCAAATATTGTTCCTTTCGCAATGATATATTCGGACTTTGGACCAGTCGCTTGTGCCAAATCTTCTGCAAAATATTCGCTTTAAACGTTTCTGCATATTTGCATTTAAATCGGGCTATATTTACGTTTCGTCTGTCGGTTTGTTTGTGTACCGATTGACTGACCACCTGATGTTCTGGTAGGATCGGCCAGGATCGGCTCGAGATTTATTAAAGCTAGAAGGGCAAAATTTGATAGGTCTAATGTTATTGGAGGTGGAATCAACTTCGAAGGGAGCTTTAAACACTGAAAATCTTTAAAGAATTGCACATATTTTAACATCCGGTTGCCTCTTAGGAAGTAAATACATCATTGTGCACATTTTATTATTTTTTTCGCGATTAGTGAAACTATTCAATTCGGCAAACAAAATCGTGAAAATATTTATTATGACACTTCGCTTATTTTTCTCTATTTATTTTGTGAGCGGAACACTGTAAAATGATGAAGCATCCGGTTGAAGTGATTTCTTTTTGGGAGTGATGGATCGCTCACCTCGATTGCTAGGACACATAGAATGACGTATACGCAGGTATATAGCATAGACGAGACGTTGCCATAATATACACAACTTAGGTATCAAAAGCAATGATTCAGACAGCATAGCAGTAGATTAATTGAGGTGATGACACTAGAAGCGATACGTCAGAAAGCAGTGACGGAAATCAAAAATGCCGAGAAGTGCTAAAAAGGTTCTTGAAGTCTCTAGACGTTATTCAACATCAGAGCTTGTTAAAGAGCCAAGTAAAGGGTGAAGAGCCAATAAGGATCGGGCGTTTCGTCTTTGTGGCCTATTGGTAGGGTCAATAAGATCATCAAGGGAATACCCTTCGCCATCATCCACTAACTTCGTCTATGGTCAACTCCTAAGCCACCTGAACTTCGTCGCTATCGGCCAACTTAATCCAATCCTGAACCTACCACCTTAATCCTTTCTTCTATTTCGTCTCGCTGTAATACCGGGGAAACCCTCTTCCTATTTGAGCCTGATTACTGGCAACTATAAGTTACGAGAGAATCATCGACATCGCACCACCGATATCTCCATCAACTTCGTATAGCATTTGTAAATACCGACCTTGTGAATGCTCATAAAAGAAGTAGTATGAAGGGTGGAGCGTAATATTTGTAGTGATATTTTAATGATTTATGAAGAAATATTATTCAGGAGGCACTTGATGTTTTCACCGAGAAACACGATATTGCTTCATGGCATATAGACGATAATGTTTTATGGTTAACAGCATTAACACATGCACATATGTTCTCACAGGTTTGCATTTTTGCATTTGCATATAAGTTTGCATATAAATCGAAAGATAGATAGCAGTTTCTACTTAGTGGTAGGCTTTTTTCTCATTGCTTAAAGCTGTCACTTAGAGCTTAGATTATTTTTTTTTTTTTCATCATTCTAGTTGTTGATTTATTATGTGGCAATCGTTTTATTCGTTAGAATGAAATGAATAAGTCTAATTTGAATTGGTTGTTGTATCGACTAGAGGCTAAACTGTTTCTTCGATCCGTCCTAAATGCATCGTTATCTTTTGAAATCGGGAAGCGAGCTACTTTTAAGGAAATTGCAACTTATGTTTCATTTATTGTTGAAAAATTATCTAAACAAAGTTGATATATATTTTTATCTTATGGGAAAATCCTAATTTTTATCAAAAAGTATTAAGTGATATTGAAAAAATTGACTAAAAAATTAACTTATATAATGGTATTAAAGTAACTGGTTTTGGATATTGATTTCGGAGGCCCATCAATTCGTGAGGGTGATTGGCCGAGTCATTTACTGTAGCAGTTTACTACCAGTATCTTAACCAGATGCTGTGTTGCTGGAAGATGGATGAGATCATTGCAAAACGAAATGCTTTCTAGGAACCATTCCTTCACGACTCGTTGCTTATGGAGAGGGAGGAGGGTTTAAGTGCTGAAGAGAAAGCAGAAGCACAGTTGCTGTACGAAAGAGAAAAAAGTCTATACAAAGGTCTTGATTTCGACTATGGCATCGAAAGAAATGTTAGTGAGCGTGATCCCTCTCATCATCGAGCTTCGTTCGACAGAATGTGGCATTATAATCCTTCGTAAGTATTTTATTTTTTCTGATATTCTAGAGAGAGAGGGAGGGAGAGAGGGAGAGGGAAAGGGAGGAGGAGGGAGAGAGAGGGAGGGAGAGGGAAAGGGAAGGAGAGGGGGAGGGAGAAAGGGAGGGAGAGGGAAAGAATATAAAGTTAGCTTTTAAAGTTTTATGGGAGTAACGTGAACTATTGAAGTTTAATTCATTCTTTTGTGGATGATTCAAAAGAGGATTTCGAATTGTTGTTCGATAATTTTGAATATCTGAATAGGTGAATTTTGTAGAATACTATCTGAATTAGCCAAAATCTATGGTGACTTTTTCACTAATTTAATGAATTTCAATAAGTTTTCTTTGTAAAAATTTCTAGCCAAAATAGTTTAGGTGTAAAAATTGATTATTGTTTGCATTTCATAGCATAAATTATTTGAAATATTTCTGAGTGGAAATTAGAAGAAGAAATTACAGTGGAAAGTGAGCCGGATCTTTAATATTTTCCCGTTGGAGGTTTTTGTTTTTTAAGTTTGCTCTTCATTTCGCAGCTTTATCTGGCAAGTGAATTTCATTTATGCTGTAAATATAATCAGCATTGAAAAGTTTTTCGCAAATTTTTTATATTATATTGGTGTCATGCTGTATTGTTATTCACAATTATGTCTTTCGTTCATAATGAGGCGTTTTGACTCCTAAAGGTAAATCATTTACTTCAGGTTCACACAAGGTCCACTACCGCTTAGGTCAACTCCACTTCCGATGGGTCTTGAAAGGGTATTGGACAACAAATGGCCAACGATTCCTGAGAGAATGATGCTTATGCGTGCCCATAATCAGTTCAATCCACATTCATATCCACAACAATCTGCCAATGGCCAAGGTTTATTTGCCATTTCTCTTCGAGCTCTTAATTATCTCTTTTTTTTAATCGTTGAATTTTTCTTTAAATATGATTAAATTCTTGTGCACATAGGTTGTTAAATTATCTATAATTAACCTTTGTTGCTTGGGAATACTTCAAACTATGGGATTTATCTATATGTAGTGAGTCGATGATGCTTGAAGAGCGCATTCGTGCGTTGTGCTCCCAGTGTATTGAAGTTTTGGGAATGGTACTTGTATCAAAAATCTTTTATCTTAGCCGCAATAGGGAATATTTGAAACCGAAAAACGTTTCGTTGTATTCTCAATGCAGCTTAAATTCCGCATAAAGCATTATTGGGATACTTATATAGAACGATGGAACCCGATTGTGAAGTGCGAACGGAGCTGAGTTTGTGTCCCACGTTATGTACTCAACATTAGTGTACTCTGCAGTCTGCAAGTGAATACTAATGCCCATCACAGAAACTCGAAAACTTGTAATATAAGCATGCGATTTTTTCCGTTATTCAAACCATAATATCAAATAATGCCTCCGTGGAAAATTTCAGTTCAGTCGAAGAAGGAGGGGAAGCGCACTTGCTGGAAGCGCCATCATTCTCTGCAATTGTACCCGATAGCCCATCCAGCAAGTGCACTTCCCCTCCTTCAGTTAAGCTAAAATTTTGCAAAGGGGTATTATTTGACACTCTGAGTTGGATGATGAGAAAACTTACATGTTTCTATCATAAGTTTTCGAGTTTTTGTGATGGGCGTTAATATTCGCTTGCAGAATGCAAAGTACGGTAGCGGTGCGTACGTAATGGGGAGCACAAGTTCAGCTCCGTTCGCCAGGGTGACGTGGTTCTCTGCAATTGTGCCCATTAATGGTCCTAGCTGGAATCTCCGCATTACTGTAAAGAAAATTCTAGACCGTATCCGTTGTAGGTATAGTAATGTACTAGTTACTTTTGAGGTATGGTAGCTTGTGCAGTGAGTGTTTGCTGATTGAAAATGGCTGCTGCCGTCAGCATTTATCCATTGAAGGTCATCGTTTCAGAGTAGGGGTTCCACTGTTCTGCTGAAACTTATTCGCATCTCTTAGTGAGACAAAGAATTCTTAAAAGGTAGCCATATCTGGTACAAGGAGGATTGTATATCCGGAGTTCTAACAGTCTAGGACATAATTGTTTTTGATAGGGTCTTAGTCTTGCTTCCACAGTGGCCTTCATTGATAATCGGTTACTACTATTTTGAGCGAATAGATTTTTTGATTTCACATACTTAGAGAGCAAATGGAATAATAACAATAATCTCTTTTAGAAGGGAGGAGGGATTTGCAAGGCAATTTGCAGATTGTGCTGTCTGGTGTTATAATGAGTTAAGATGTTTCTAGATTCTTTCAGAAGCATGCATAAATATTTTAAAAGTTTTCATAATAAACGTTAACGGCACTTTGTGTTATAATAGCTTAGCGCCAGTTTATGTTATAGTAACTTAGCGCAGTTTATGTTATAGTATAAATTAGTGGCAGTTTGTGTTGTAGTAACTTAGCGGCACTTTGTGTTATAGTAACTTAGTGGCACTTTGTGTTACGGTAAGTTGATGACTAAGTTTTATGTTTTAAATGAAATTTTTCAGCATTTTTCAACTTGTTGCTTTGTCTACGTTGTTCGTGTTGATATTTTGTTATCTATGCCTGTGCCATATTCGTTTATATTAAATAAATTTTCAGCTCCGAACTTGCCGCTGAATAATTCACGTGCAATATTATTGCATCGTGCAGCATGTCTTCCAACGGCTCCAGGTGAAGTAATTGATCTATGCGACTCCGATTAGGCAACAGGCTTATTGCATTCGACTCCAGCACAGTGCTAAACAATTGATATACAGTATTTTTTATAACGGGTATATTATTTAATTGCATTTTATTGTTTTTTCATCGTTGTAGAAGTCATTTCCTAGGGTTGTTGATAACTATAAAGGAAGAAGGAAGAGTTTCAAAAGATGGAAGGTAAGGGACTTTTCCGAGGATTTTGAGCCTGATCGAGCCATTGAATTTTGTTCTTTGAATAGATATTACTAGAATTGTAAGGTATAAATCTTGTAGAAGGAAAAATAGGCGAAAATGGAAAATAAAATGGAAAAAATTGCACTTTTTGAAAAGGAGTTGAGTAGTTTAATTATATTTTCGTTGAATTGCGACGTTGATGAATTAAATCGAGTACAATTCATCTTTTGAGATGTATCTAATAAATTTTTTTTTAATGTTTTGATCTCGAATCGTTCATACAGTTGATAAATTGTCGTTATTATGTTGTTTTTTTTTAAATAGTTTGTTAATTTATATCTTTGTAAAGTAATTCACCAATTTATTTATATCATTGCAAATCCGTTGAATTGTATGCTTCATTGTTTGTACATCATGAAACGCCCAACGAGTTTACTTCTTGATGAAATATGTAGGCATCCAGTAGGGGGGGGAGAGGGGAGGAGGTAGGAGGGGGGTATAGGAGTGGGCCTTTTAGTTAGCTTCATTTGCATATTTGGTTCTGACACCTGAAGTGAAAAAACATAGGGGGGGGGGGAGGGACTTCGATTGGAAATGGTCAAACATTAAAGATCTGGGCGTCATCCTCTTCTTTTGGCTTTTTTTTTGCTTAATTTTTACCCGCTCGTAAAAATTTGCATAATGGAGTTAACGATTACTTCCTATTATTTTCAATGAGTGACGTCACTTTTCCCGTGGGAATATTTCATTTTTCCTTAAAAAATTGGTCCAAGTGAGCTCTTAATGTTGTATTGTTTTAATTTTGTGTTCTATGCATTGCAGCTTTACAATGCACCATTTATTATTATATATAAATAAAATTTCATCATTTGCGATGTTTTCTAAAATAAGTGATTAAAATCATCGACGGTAAAACTACCATTACTATTTGTAATTATTACTTGTTATTTTTCCCACCCGTGCGGGAAATATATAACAATGCGAAATGTGGAAAGATGAACCGCTGTAGTTTTTTATGAGGTGATTGGAAGAGCTTGAGGAAATATTCTTTTCCCGTAAAACTTTATTTTCCCAAAAATCATCCCATTTTTCTTCATATTTTTATCGAATTTAATCCATACTTCATGAGCAAGAAAGAGTGCAATTATTTTTATTCATTGAAGAGATATTAATAATAAGTAAACAACTTCAAGTTTTTTTTTTGATTCCTAAATTATCGTTGTCGAGTCGTAAATTCTGTATGACGTCATCGATAACTAGTACGGCTAGTTCCTTCAGGTGTTTTTGCAGCTATAGTCAAATGCTTGACGTTGGTTTTTTCATTTCTGTATTTAGCAAATATAAGCGGAGATGGAGCGCTAATTTAAAATGTACTCAATGGTACTAGGCAACTTAAAGCTTGCAGCTTTATAAAAAACTTTGGTTCTTGGTTAGGAAGTTATAGTGTGTTGTTAGTTTTTACATAGTGGCCATTTATATAGGAAAGGAATTATAGCATGGAATATTTCACTAAAATAGGATTGACTATGGGATCCACAAATTGGGGCATTTCTCAAAAAAGGTGACTTATTAGTGAATTTTTTTATGCTGACTTTGAAATTTTTGAGATCTTATTTTATTTTTATTTTTTTTGATCTTTTACACTTGTATTTTTTGATGAGGTTATCGTAAAAATAATAAATAAAAATAAAAAATAAAATGAAGAAGTTATACGTTGACGACGTTGGCCTCATTAATTCAATTTAATTCTTTTTATTGAAGAATTTCGAATCCAAAGTGCAATAGTGATAAGAATTGATAAGATCATAAATTCTATCGTGGGAACGCGTTTACTTATCGTCGATTAATATCACCATTATCGCATAAGAAAATGCTTTTTGATGCATTCCTTAGATGCCAAACTTTATTCAAAATATAAGTGCACTTTAGTATGTTTTTTTTTTTGCTTTTTCTTTTTATATAATAAAAAAAGTTTTTTTATTTTAGTGGAATTTTATATACGTCGATGTATTATTATGTAAGGTAATGTGTTCTTTTTTTCCCATTCCAAATAAAAAACGTTTTTATTTTCTCTTTGTTTTGGGAATTTTTCGCAAATTTCCACAGAAGAATTGCCTTGTGTTAAAAATTGCTTAGTGTTAGAAAGTTGCCTAGTGTTAAAAATGACGTAGTGTTAAAACTGCTTTGTGTTAAGAATTGCCTAGTGTTAAAAATTGCCTAACATTTGAAGGTTGCTTATTATAGTGCAATGCTGTGTGATTGTAGTATGCACACTGCCGAAGAAATATTTCATTTGCATTTGTTGATTTATGCAAATATGAATCTTATATTTTCTCTGTGAAGTCTCACTTTGTTGCCTCAGAAAAAATTTCTTCCCTTTCCCTCCCCACCCTTCCACCCCCCCCCCCCGCCCCACCCCCCTTCCCAGTATAGCCCAATCTTAACGATGCTAGTGATTAGTGTTGTGTTTTTGCTGGATTTTTTTTACGAAGTTTTATAAGGTGGGATAATTTTAGTGCTCCTTCCTCCCCCAATTCCCTCCCCCCCCCCCCATTAAACTGTGCTGATAGGCCATGCTTTCCTGGGGGTACCTCCTGTTGGTGTAACGGTTGGCTGCCTAGAAACAATCAATATAAATGTATTTTTCTCGTTTCTGAGATAGTGATTCACGCCGCATTTTTTGTTGATTTTCGCAAAAGATGTTGAATTAATTCGATTGTGGTAAATGTTTATTTTTATGGAATTTTTGAAGGTGATTATTTGTGTGCAGCCGTCTGTCAATATCTTTTTTTCTTTGAAATCATTAGACATCGTTCAAAAGTTATTAAAAAGAGGAATAGGTTAGATTATTTGTGTAATAAACAAAAAAAGCAATATTTATGGATGGCATTGAAAAAGTACTGCTGTTTTACAGTATTTTCGATTACAGCACTATTTACAGTTTCATTACATTACTGTTTTTTTGGTTGAAAGCTATTACAGTATGGTTTCGTTGTTATCGTTGCATTGCATCGAAGAATTTTTGCAAATAACGCACTAAAGGTAGGTTGTATGATGCAACGGGAAGACAAACTTAGAATAGACGGGTGTTTTTTTTTGCAAAGAGAGAGAGATCGAGAGAGAGGGAGAGAGATGGAGAGAGAGAGGGAGAGAGATAGAGAGAGAGGGAGAACAGGTATTGCGCGTTAATTGAACGCACTCTTCGATTGCATTTCGAAGAATCAGAACAAGGAGCGCAACCTAATAGTGTGCCCCCTTTATCGGCGCTGCCCTTATTCGTCAGCGATCGATCGACGACTCTTCGTCAAAAATATTGGTTAATATTTTTTTGCAATTAATTTTTTCTTTTTATAGTGATATAAATGAGGCGCTTGATAGGAAGAGGGAGAAGGAGGAGGGGGAGAGGGAGGGGGAAGGACGGGGATACTGAATTTAAAAACAGGTTTCAAGAATAAACATAATTCATATGCAATAAAACATGAATTTCATATGGAGAAGTGAGTTAACGTACAATAGATTTTTCTGCCAGTCGGCAAATTCACTTGGCACCTGGTCAAACCTGTAATATTTTCTGTTTTTTTTTTGGCGGAGATGCAGGACGTCTCAAATTTAGGTAGTTGAGTTACCGGACTTGAATTTTAAGGAACTATAATTTTTTTCGTTTTTTTTGTTTTTTTTTGTTTTTTGTTCACCGGAAGCTATTTGCATATTAATATTCTTAAATTGAAGCAGCCTATTAGATTAGATACTCAACCTACTAGGTTTATTTGAAAAGGTTAAGGAGCTTTGGTTCTTTTGTTACGTTGAGTCGATAGATGAGTATGGGGGTTTTTACGATTAAATATGAAATAGCTGATTACCTCAAATTTTTGTATACTACGATAGTTCAACAATATGTTATATTGGAATATGTTATTGCAGTTGCAGACGAATACATATATAAAGCAAAGGTCCGACCGATATTTCAACGATACGTGGACATCGTAATTCATTCCAACGCGTTGAATCGATCCCGCGCATCGAACGACTTTCCGGGGGCAATTATTTTATTGAAATTGTCTATAGATAGCCTATTCAAGTGCTCTACTATCTCAACAACCTTCATCTATCAACTCAAATCGAATTTGATTTGTTAATAATTTTTTTTTTTTAAATAAAAATTGTGTAGTGAATTTATAATATTCAAAACGAATAGTAATGTTCAATGTTATTTGCTATATGTTATTCTTAATGACCTATAGTGGTTCTCTTTTTGTACAAATTGGCTATTGGATCATTGAGACATATTGTTTAGAACATTTCGATCGATATATCGATCATCATGTTCACTCACGACGTTACACTGATCTTTATCATTTATGATATCGTATATCATTCATGATACTGTATTATTTTGATATGCTTTATAGTTGTAAGCATAATACAGTAGTACAGAAAATTTCCTTATGAATCTTATTGTATGAGGAAATATACTGTAAGAAAGTTTTGATACGAGCATAAAAATAATGCTCTAATTATTTTAGAAATTATTTTATCATTAAGCATATTATTTCTCATGAGATATATACGGTAACAGTAACCACCAATTAAATTACCGTATTGATAGTTACAGTAATTTTTCATAAACCGGCAAAGATAATTGATTTCTTTATTGCGCTGCTAATCTCATTTTGTCCATCTACATAGATAGAGTCACAGATTTCCTACATGCTAGATACAGTACCATCGTCAATTTGTCCGTATATGGATAATGATACTAGATTGCTAAACGACGACTAGATATTTCGGCATATTTTAAAAACCTGTTTTTCGAGCTACGAGGGAAAGGGGGGGGGAGGGAGAGGTATAAAACCGATAATTTAAATAGAAGTGGTTTATGCCGGGTGGCAAATATTGGTCGAAAACCTTATATGCAAATCACTTTTTAGGTTTTGAATTGAATTATTCTCAAAATTTCAAGTGAACATTGACAGTCGTAGTGCATCACCATATTCTTTTAGCCTATTTCTTTCTAATGATTACCGTATTTTTCATCGAATTTGTTACCTGTTTATTAAATGAAGAATCTCGATTTGCAATGCAGTATTATCGGCATTGTTGAAGGGTTACTGTATTATCGTAATCTGTGAGTAAAACAGATAAAACTAATAGTTGTTTGTGTTACATATGCCTTCAAAGGTTTCCCTATAAAATCATTGCCACCGATATCGTATCCATCGATATCGTATATCTTCACAAATTTGCTATTGCTATAAGCAGAAATATCTTTCAACGTTTCTTATAGAAATAAATATATAAGAGAGAGAGAGAGAGGGAGAGAGTATCGAGGTTTTCAATTTTAGTACGACGGGTGATAAATAAAGCAGCGAAAAAAGTTATGGAAATTCCCCCAAAAAAAATTTACATATTAGCGTGATGGAAATTTGCATATTATCGTGATGGAAATTTACATATTAACGTGATGGAGTTTATAGTAGCTTCCAATGCTAATCATAGAATAGTTCACATTTGCAATGAAAATGCACTATAGATGCTGTAAGACACTTATATAATTGAACTCATCAAAAACACTTTTTAGAGAATTAAATAAAATATTTTAAAAACTATTTTCATCTCTATGCGCTAATTTTTATGTACTTGATGATTGTCATCGCTAAATGATAGTAGATGATGCTAGGTGAATTGCCTGCCAAAGTCAAGGCGATCGAATGAGTTGGTTGCTAAAGTCTTACTAAGTTACTTACTTGTAAAACAAGTTCGGAGTATGAAAGGTGATTTTGTCGTATTTACATTCGCACATTCTTATTAAGTTTGAAGGACTAGTAAAAAAAATTATAAGTCTAGGTGGTCTCAGTGTTTCTCTAATAAAAAATTTTTTTATATAAAGAATTAATTAATCAAGTAGAATTAGTTTAGTAATAACTTCCGCTTATTAGCAGTGCAGGCGTAAGGGTTTTTATGATCCATGCGAGTCTTACATCTTCATAGTAAGATTATTTTTACGATATATGCAAAGATTTATTGATCAACAGTTCTTAACATTACATTAGTGACGGCGCAATGTTGACTAATATTTATTTAATTTTATTTTGTTTATTGTTATAGGACATCTAAATGTTAGTTTTACAATTTTATTATGGTACTTGTGGTACTTATATTAGCATTTCTTCGTTAGAATCTTTTACGAAAACTTAAATGTTATTCGTTTTGTTTCGATAGGTCTTGCATTAAACATAGTTCAGATTAGTATTGCTCTACCCGCTACCGTACTGTTTGGTCTGTGCCGCCAAAACTGACACTTACCGTTATCGATCGCTAATCATTATCACCCTTGATGTCGATTACCTAAATATTGCTCTACCCGCTACCGTACTGTTTGGTCTATGCCGCCAGAACTGATACTTACCCTTATCGATTGCTAGTCGATATCACCCTTGATGTTGATTGCTCGTATTTTGTTTTATTATTTAAATTGTGCGATTTTTTAACTTGCTACTTTTGGATATATCTCACTTTCTAAATAATTTTAAAGATACTCTAGTTTTTATATTCACTCTTTCTATGACACCATTTTTAGACTTTTCCTTTATTGTGGCTTGTTCTCCATCTTTTATAGCTCTTTACTTTCACATTTTAATTTAAGTTTCTACATCATTCTCTACGTATTTTGTTGGCGTTTTTACTCAAAATCTTTTATTTTCTTTTGTTTCAATTTACTTAAGATTTTCATGACTGTCACCACCATATTTATTTAATAAAAAAGCTTTAATTTCTATTTCATTTTTAATCTCTTTTATTTAATATAATATAATACATCGCCTTTGGTTTATATTATATAGAACTAGATTTTATATCACCTTTTGATGGCACTTATTGTTACATCTACTAATATTTATCTCTTAGGGTATTAGAATTCACTTTCATATAATACTTTAAATTTTATGGTAGTTATATTTTAACAATTAAGTACGTTTATTTACATAAAGTTTTGTTTGTAATTGAGGTTATATTAGTCGTCAGTGTGATACGTTTTTACTGCACGTTGGCGTTTAATGCGTTATTATTATTGTTGTTGTCGTGTAACTTCTTCCCTTAGATATTGCGCTACAAGCTGTATTGTAGGACGAGCAAATGGAAGGCAATGGTAAAACGAGTTCGAGTTCGACCTCTGAAACGGCGATTTTGGAAAGAAGGACGACAGTGGACTATGGCGATGAGGTAAGTGCCATTTTTTATAATTTTTTTTATTTATCATGCATTTTTACTTTAAAATTTACCTATATTTTCTTTTCTATTTCTTTTCCTCTCCACTTTTCCGTCTCTCTCCTCTGCCCTTTCTCTCTCTATCTTTTTCTACGCTCAGTTAAGTTGTCTTTGCAACTTCTCTAACTGACTTATCGTTGTGGCCCGCATAATTGAGGTGCACACGTAAGCGGATAAAGGCCGAAACGTGATCACCTTTTATTCTTATAGGTAATCAGTTAGCGTTTTATTTCTTGCATTCTTAACACTATCTTCTAATAGTGGTCTTCTTAATGCTGTTTATCCCCAAAATGCCATATTTGTCTTGGTCTCTAGGCATGTTGTGTACATAATGGACTATCCATTTAATTATGCGCTCTTTATTTAAACAAATAGAAATAATAATAACTAATGTATACTTTTATTTATTTGTTTTTCCACTGGAGAAGATTTGCGAATTTTAAAAGTTAACTTATCCATTTGTTTTATACGAGTATAATAACATATATATATATATATATATATATATATATATATATATATATATATATATATATATATGCATTTGTTTTACCTTTTTAAGCATTTAGCCAAAGTCTTTATTAATTTGTTGTTTTTACGCTTTGTTCTTCTCTTTTATAAAACCTCAAAAATTTGTAAAAATACCCATCGTATTTCCTAAATTAGTTTAGTAAAATGGGCGATATATTTTAATGGGCAATAAATTATGTTTTTATAGGCGTATTAAATAAAGAGAATTGAAATAAATGAATTATAATTGAAAGGGTTGGTAGAAAGTGATGTGCTAATCATAGGTAAAACAGGTATCGGCATGTTTTTTTTTAGTTAAGAGGCCTGGTAGAAAGCAATGCGCTAATTATAGATAAACTAGGTGTTAGCAAATTTTTAAATAGAATCGAATCGACAATTAACACCACAATTTGTTGACGAAAATATAAAGAATTTATGTTATGTTATTCAGCATTCAAAAGCTGAATTTTTTATTTTATTTAATTAATTAATTAATTTATTTTTTTGCTTTATTGCTGCAGTTTTTTTAGTGACATTCCTCTTGTGCCAAATATTTCGTTATTAGTGCAAACCTTTTGAGCGGTTATCTACTACCACAGTGAGTGCAAACTTACTTGCCCTCTAGTTTTTCTTCCCCTTTTCCCATCTACCTCCTTCCCACTTCAGACCAAAACTTTACCGACGATACTTGGATGAAAGACTGATTTAACATAGGCTCTTCATATAGGTTGACAATTAGCGCATCGATTATTGGTACTATCGGATTTCAAAACATTTTAAATTAGTCTAGAGAATGTCTGTCTTACTCAATAATAAGGAAAAAATCGTCATGGAAGTTTGCACAGTGCAAATTTTTTACTTGAGTAAACTTGAACAAACTTGAGTAATCTTGAATAAGCTTGAATAAACTTGAATAATCTTGAATAGACTTGAACAAAACCACTTTTCGATATTCAACCATCGAGTCGTAAAAAAAATCTGATGCCACTCATTGCGGAACCATTACATCCGTTGCGTCGATCGTAAATATCAAGAGGTGATACGTTGTGCTAAATTGTTTTTCCCCAATCATTTCCTTTCTTTTGTTTCATCTTCTTCCACTCATTCTATCTCTCTCTCGTTTGTTGCTGTACTCTTTTTTTTTTTTAAATCCGTTCAACTTCATTAAAATAATTAAAATTGCTTACAGGTAATAACATGCCTGATAAGTCAATATTTTAATAAACAATATTTAAATAGTCAATATTTAATTTTAAATTTAATTAATTTTTTCTTGTTTAATTTATTCGATAAATATTTTAATAAACTTTTAATTTTTCTGTTATACGAGGGTGAATAATTTCCATTGAGGAATATTTTGATTGTGAGCTTAAGTGGCTATAAGAAATCGGCCTAATAAAGGCACTCATCTCTCTTTTGACCGCGTGACTATGCTTAAAGAAGAAAATTTTTCGATGTTTGCAAATAATCGATACAAGAGAGGCTTATTGGGATTTTTATTCGGCGGTCAACTGAAATGAGGAATTTTTAAAGGGATTTTCAAAAATTTTTAAAATCAATTTTTAAAGGATATCTATATTTTTGGATTTCAGAGGATTGTGAAGACTAGAGAAAGGCCGACAAAAATTACATACATATTTAGTGAGTTTCGAAAATGTCGTCGAAAGAATTAGAAGTTTATTAGTTAAACTTCCGATGGAACTCTATAGGTATCATTACAAAGTTGTGCATACTATTCGCTTAATACAATGATATGTACGAAAATTATTTTCTTTTTATATAAGTAAGTCAGTAAAAAAAAGTTTCTAGAAGTGCGCCAAGGTAGTTGCTCAGCGAATAAACGCTTCAAATTCGCAACTCGTTAAGTTGGTCACCGATCCCAAAAACTTGGCCATAGCCAATGGCTTTATGTTAGATAATGCTGAAATATAATATTTGCAAAAATAAATTTTTATGTATCAATGGCCAAGGTATTATTGGCCTTAATATTGGATAGGTATGTACTTGGTGATCATTGAACACTGCGTCACAACTGACTAAATGAATTGCATTCCTCGAATTCCATTGAGCGGCTGTGAATTGTTTTCTTGAGTTAACAAATACAGTGACCTCAGGTAGTTCTCGAACAAATACCTCAAGTAGTTCTTGAACTAAGGTATTGCTTGGTGAAGAAAATTTATGTGCATCGAAAATATTGCATAAAAAATCGTGAAATTTGATTTACAGAAATAGTTAATTTAACGCATAATTAATGCGCCTATAGTGAATAAATGATTTATCAAGAAAATATTTTTCTTTTATTGTATGCAAATGTTCCTCTAAATTTTCTATAAGAGATAATTCATTAAATGTATAAACTAAGTCTGAAAGTCCAATCGATAATGCTCTTTCATAGTTGTTCTTGAAGAACGATTATTTATTATTTCGATAATTTTTTCAATAATTTAGCAACTATTTATAACACAGTGACCTTATCCCACTACCTTATATCACTCATTGTTCATCCTTTTCGATCATTTTCACTGCTTTGTTTTTTTACTATTCTTTATTATTGAAATGATAATATATGAATGTCATTCTCTTATTTACTTTGTATATGAGAAGTGAAATAATTCATTATTGCTACTCATCCGTTTTTTAATTTTCCTCGAAAATCTTAGTTCTGCTCAATTATTTTAGAGTAATTTCTTTTTTATTTAAAGTAAAATTTCAATAAAAAGTAATTATATATATATTGAATTTCACTATCTACATAAAAATTTATTAAAACTTCGAAGAAAATTTGGGAAGGCGCATTTTTTTTTTGAAGAAAACTTTCATGAGAGGATCAGTTTCTTTAGAACGTAATAACAATGCGAGGCATATTTTTATTATTTGTTGGAGATTACTGAAACTGCTTAGTGTGATGAAGGACGTTACAAAAGCGCATATCGTGCCGACTCCTGTGGCGCGCTTTCCCACTTTCATTAATCCCTTTCGTTCTTATGTTTAGTGCTTTTTGTAAATTTGCTTGAAAAAAAATCATTATAAAGGGATTGTTTTTTTTCCATATAGGTCTATCTGTTTGCTTGGTCGATTCAGCTCAGAAATCACCGCAAAATAAGTTAGAGTAATGAAATCCAATAATTCCCCATACCAGACTTCAAACTGTTATATGAAATTTGAAGAAAGGGGGGGGGAGGTGGAATCAAAGATATTTAAATATATTAAAATATTTGCATATAATTGCTAACCGATCGGATTATATATTGAGTCTTAAAACAAGTGGTGATGCATGTGAAGAGAGCTGAACTGAAATGTGCAATTTACATTTTACTCATCTGAGTCGATTGACTTTACCAGCCAGGATAAAGAAAATCTGCACACCAATGGCTTTAAATCGTAGCTTTTTCGAAAGTATAAATCCTCCAACAAAGATCTCTTTTTCTATGATCTCTTTACTATAGAACGAGAATTCAATCAGTGTAAAACGGATGCAAATTTTTTTAATAAAATTGATTGTTCATTCATTTTATCGAATTTGATTGTTTAAGTATTATATATTGATATAGGTGGTTATTCTATCGTATACAGTATGCGTAATAAATTTCACAATCGTAGGTACGGTAATTTTCGAGTTGAAATTAGATGCAAATGTGAGGTTGTCATATTACAATTTTGTAATGCAAAATTGTAAAAGCGCATGAAACTTGTTATATACGTTTGCAAAGTCGAAATGGATATGAATAATACGGTACATTATTCAGCCCCTTAATTGGTGAATACGATATGTTGCTGAATGATACGGTATATTGCTAATAGGTCATTTAGTTGTTTGATTAGCTAAATGAAGAGGCAAGAGTTCTACGGGATGCGTTTTTTTCATTCATTCAATTCACTTGTCTTTCCTCTTTTTTTCTTCTATTTTCGTTTTTTTTTTGTTTCTCTGCTCAGTTGGCCTGGCTGAATAGTCGAAACCATGCTGTTCTGACACTCTTTATCTCTTTGTTACCCTTCTCTTCTATCTCCGTTTCTTGTCCCAATAATTGACCATTTCTGCGAAATTATTTCTCAGGAAATTTAATGCCACGATGACGTCATTCATTGATGATGATACCGTGGAATTAGCACCCTTATGTAGATGTAAAAAAGTAGGAGTGTTCATAGCTTTTTCCTACTTATAATAAATTTTATTTGCATTTATTATGCAAATGTGTTTGAATAAATATCAATTATTTGCTACTTTTGAATAAATTAATTATTTAAATTGCGAATTTCTGAAAAATGTTGGCCAAAAATTCCCCCCCTTCCCCCTTAAGTGTATTTTTTAAGTGAGAAAATTACTAAATAAAATTATTGAAAATGATTTTTGAAAACGATGTCACTCTTGCATTTCTTCTTTGATAATATTATAATCACTTGTGAATTCCATCGAAATGAGGCGTTCATAATTTTAGATTGGCTTTATATTTTCTTTAATAATTTAAGTCTAGAAAAGCATTTGAAGAATATATTTTTGATTAAATAATAATTCAAAAATATTGCAAAAATTCTAATAGAAATAATGAATGAAAATATCGGTTTTTTTTTTACTTCTACAATAATTCTTCTCAAATATTGTTTGTTTTTTTCCATATTTTTGCTCGTGAATATTTTATATTCCACAAATTTTCATTGCAAACAAATTTATGGAATCATTTTTGAGGGTTAGCCACAATGGATCACAATTTTCTCGTGCTAATTGCGAATATATAAATAAGGATCGCATTGTTTCTTGAAATGTGCATAGTTATCGTTATGAATCAAACATTATGGACTCATCATCTGTAACGTTATGATTCAGGTGAATGAAGTTGTAGCTGAAAAAATTCATTGAAAGATGGCTATTGATTGGAATAGAACTTCCGCATAGCTATTGCTTAGAATTATAGTTTTACTTTGTATATTTTATAAATATTTATAATAAAATATAACAATTATATTTATGAATAATAAGTAGCAAAATGTAAATATATCATATATTATAAAAAGTAAAATAAAATATATGTTATAATTTTCCATTATGACGTCATTATCGCGCTCCTTAGTAGTACTAAATGATCATAATTCAGATGAACGCATAAGCGATGTGGAATTTTTTTCTTTTGCTACGGTTATTTCATATAACAGGAATACATTGGATGTAAATCCTTACGATTTATTCGTATTTCTCTATAGTTTGAGCATCTGACGGTCATTTGTTCTTATTTAATCTACCATTATCATCATCTTACCTCATATGTTTTATTAATATTCACTTGAAATACTCTTATTGTTTTCCAGTTGTTTCGATAACATACGTAGATAGATGCATAGGTAATTGAGGCCATCGTAAAAAATGTTTATACAAAATTCGGTAGGTAAATATGTTTAAAAAAATCTAAAAGCATAATATATTTTGTTATGGCCGATAAGGAATCTCTCTTTTTCCCTTTTCCGAACGTTTTTGGCCAATACATTCACGAGTTGGCGACACCGTTGAGTTGTTGAGCTGAACTGTTAAATGACTCTCATCGTTGCTCGATTAATCTGCAATCTAAAGGGTAAAGACTCATTCATCTCGATGACCTTGCGCTAGTGGAACTCGTTTTTGCGATGGCGATCTCTCGTTAATGCATCAGCCGGAAGGACTCTTTGATCATCACTGTCCATATCGCATTCCTCAAATTCCATTCACTATGCTCCCATCTACCACATTCCTCTTTAAATTCTACATTTAGCGCTGCTACTTTTTGAACATTATAAATATATCTTCAATGGAATTTTAGAAAATTTGAAAAATTTTGACCTCTATTGATCTATTGACTTGATCAAAAAGTTTTGATCTGTTGATCTGTTCGATCTATATTGATCTATAAAATCTATTTTGTAATTACGAAAAGAATTATGATTAGTTTTAAAGTTTTATATAACTAATATGACAGATCTATATTTCAATGGATTAAATCCCAATTCTTTAGCCATCTCATTTCTCTCTGCTTTCTTTCTTTCCTCTCATTTTGTATGAAATTAAGATGAGTCAAATATATTGCACGAAATTTGATTAGTAAATTCAAAGCATCAATATTCTTTCCTTTCTGTTTGTAATTCATTTCACATCTCTTTGCTCCATTTTTATGCTTTACTATTTCACTTTTTTACTCTATTCACTTACTTATTTTACTTTACTTTTTGCTTTACTTTAGTCATTAAAGTTCCCCACTTCCTATTTTCGTTAGTGAATTTTAGTATACAAGCAGTGGTTCCTCTCTTCTCTATTTTCTCTTTCTCTCTCCGTTTTCCTCTATATTTTTACAAGTGTGAAGTGATATTTTTATAAATCAGTTAACGATTAATATCCTATAAAGATTAAATTTCTCTTTGGGTTCATAGATTGATATAAGCATAAATAGTATACGGAAATGGTCAATATTGGTTACGGTAGTTGTGCATTTCACGTTTATCGAAATTTTTCATCACCGGATATGACTCAATTAGGGAGGCAAGAAATCCTTCACTCATGTTTCCGGTGTTTTTGAATATATATTGTTGGCCAAATTTTCTCACTTTTTCAAAAATTAACCTAATGAGTTCCATATTAATTTCTCGTTTTATATATTATGGCTATAATTTTTGGAAAAAATCCCAATACGATATTTTCATGAAAAATTTTTCAGTATTAGTAGATGAAAAATCGATCCTTTTTTTTACGATCTCTGGCACATTTCCAGTTTGAAGTTTTTTGGAAATTTTTTATCTCAGTGAAAATCGAATTAAAAATCATTCGTAGAAACGAATATTATTTC